>JARHVA010002272.1:1247500-1847500 GCA_037957365.1 Torreya grandis
CCGATTAATCATACAAGATAAAACTCAAGAAGGTGCCATTCCATAACTAGTCACCAAGATATACAACTGGGTAAGAGAGTCACATAAAGTGAGTCAAGGAAAAGATTTAAACATTTAACAATTTCAAAAGAGTAATGCATATATCATATTTTTGTATTATTCTAATACAAGACATAAGCATCATAGCTATCAAAAAATCTCATGAATGCAAGTATGGTGTCATATATATATATATATATACATACACACATACACACACACACACACACACACACACACACACACACACACACACACACACACATATACACATATATGTATATATATATATATGTATGTATGTATGTATATACATATATATATATATATATATATATACATACATACATACATACATACATATATATATATATATATATATATACATATATACATATATATATATATATATAGAGAGAGAGAGAGAGAGAGAGAGAATAAGCAAGCATTACCAAACAAGGAAATGATACAATACAAGGAAACACATGAGTAGTATAATGCATGTTGCAAATAATTCATATCAAACAATCAACAAATAATAAGTAAGATTTTAAGCTATGTGGTGTTACATGGGTTATATCCTCATTCTCTCATCACCCACTCACATCCATCTACTCCATATTATTCGATGATACCCTCCCTCAATAAAATTCTATAGGGGGGACTCCATCCTACATCCACCTTAGTGCAATAAACACTAGTTAGACCATATCATGAAATAATACATAATAAACTAATGTAACTAAACAAACTGAATAATAATGATCATAATCTACCATAAAAAATATGAATAGATAAGAAACAAGTTAATGATCATGATGATAAATAATATATAAATCTCTACAAATTATCATATTATAAATCCATTTACCTAACATGATAATTTAACCAATCATTAACCATAAAATATAGAAATTAATAGATTAATGAGTTTAGAGGAGAATCGAGATATAACATAAGTATATTTTAGATATTTGGGTGAAAGTTATGCAATAGTTTAGTATCTTGTGGAGGATATAAAGACAAAGAAATGTCAAGTTAAAAAGGAACAAAAGATGAAAACAAAAACAAAGTATCTGATGCAAGGAATTATTGAGTTGTATTTGTTACTAATGTTTGAGACTGAATAAAATTGTCAATGGGAACATCTTCTGAAATAGAAATACTAGGAGAATAAGAATATTTTTATATAACCTTTTTATCTTGAGTTTAAGATTCATGTAAACTAGATCAATATCTACAACAATATCTATTTTTATTTCATATTCTATTTCTATAGTATCTTTGCTTACATTAGTTGCATGTGATGTTCCATCTTTTGATTAATGTTTTTGTGGAAACTATAGACACTTAATTCTCACCACTCTTATGTTAAAACTATAATCAGAATGACTCATTGTAAATATTGTAAATTAATCTTAAAAACCACTAAAATGCTCTGATTCATCTACACACATCATGTGTAACTTATGATTTGCATCAATATGTCCCTAATTTGGGTATTACCCTATATGCAATCATAACATTCTTCAAATTCATCACATTCAAATTATGACTTAGTAAATTGACACTTTTAACCAATAGCGCGGGAAAAACTAATCAAATTTTAATAATTACAAAAATCCTAAGCAGAATCACTTAGCTAAGAAAATCCAATCAAATACTTAAGTGAAAAATACATGTAAAAATAGTGAAAATCTAATTTTATAAAATAAAAATTCAACAAAGATCTAAAAATATGACATCATCATGACCTCATTAGTCACAAGGTCAAAAATCCAAAATATCAACATAAATGCAATAAAAATCAAAAATGTTGAGCCATGCTTATTAATTGCTCCTTTATTCCAAAATATTAATTGTTTATCCCTCCAAAATTTAACTCATTTATGCCCACTCATCTCATTTTTTCTCCAAAGGCCATCATTGATTTTCCTGGGCTATAAATGCAATGGACACCATGGACAATTATCAAGATTTGTTGTACAAAGATATAATGCCAAAACCATGATAAAAGCTTCACCATATCCTCATCTTGATTGATCAAATCCATTGGTAGAAAAGAGGAGATGCCATTATAATTAACAAGTACATTTACAAAGATTCTTATTTTATAAACTAGATCAAGCTAAAATAGTTGTTAAATGGAGTCTTCAAGGAAGATATGTCTTGTTTATCTTCTTTTATTGATTTCTTTGTCTAATAATTTTAGCTCACCCTAGGGAGCAAGCTTAGAGTGTTAGTTCATGAACTAGTTTTATATTGTATTCACTAACATTGGATTAACCCTATTTATATTTCTTGTTATACATAATGACATACCCAATGGGACCTTCACACCCCATAACTCTTCTAATTACTTCTTATCATGTTCTATCATTTTTTGTTGCTAACTTTTGATTAAATTAGATTTAAAAAATGTGCATGATTTTATCCTATGTAACTATGAAATCACTACTACATTACTATGAATTCAAAATAATCTTTAGAAAAATCATTCTAAATAGTGGTGAAATCAATCAAAAAAATAGTGAAATCATTTTGCACCTTTTTTTGCTTTATTTTCTATAGAATTAAAATTTTCTAACTAATATCATCAAAATCATACCTCGTATTAGAGAAATCATTTATTCTATTTTATATGTTTTTTTTAGATTCTAAATAGTGGAAAAATTGGCCAAATCAGTAGTGAAATGACTAAATAGAATAGAAAAATTACAGCACAATAGTGAAATCATTTTTTATAGTAGTGAAATCATCCATTATAACAATGAAACTATCTTTGTACCTTGCCTATATTTTTTGCATTTTTTGAGAAAAATACGAAATTGTAGCCAATAGTAGTGAAATTACACATTAAAATAGCAAAAAAATTTAAATTTACAAAATTATTTATGTTTCTTGCTAACTATTTTTGCCAATTCTAATTAAATAATGAAATTATCAACCTGAGTGATGAAATTTTGCAACATAGTAGTGAAGTCATCAACTTAAGTGGTAAAATTATTTAAAATAATATTAAAATTATTAAACGAAGTATAAAAATCATCTTTCTAAGTTTTATCTATGTTTTATGTTATTTTTGTGATTTTTATTCACTTACAATTTCACTATTTGCCCTGATTGTGCAACTATGAAATCATTCCAAAGACTAAATTTTTCATGATTTGTAAGCTAGTTTTACAAGTTTCCTTTCCTATTTTAGTTTAATTAGACTTATAATTAGTTTTCATATGTTTTCTTGAGCAATTGAAAACAAATTTACATCCTAATGACCACATCTTTCACACTTTATTTAGTGTTTTAATAAAATTAACTAACATCTTATTTCAAGTTTAACAAAACATTCACATTTCAAAGTTGATGCTTCTAAAATCTTGTTTAATTTGATGTTATTTAGTTTTGTGAAAAGTTTTTACTCCTTTTTTTAGTATGTTTCCTTGGTAAAATTCACATGTATGTTCTCCCCTTTTTTAGGATGACTGAAAAATGTGATTTCACCTTATTTTACGTATTTTTTGCCTTATCCAAAAAAATCATTTTCAAAGTATGCTCTTCTCTTTCCCATTCATGGCATCCTAAGAATCAAAAATGAAATATATTTTTCCATTTTTTTTAAAACTTCATGGGTTTGATTTCATATCCTTCCCACTAGTCTTTAGGGATACATTGACCTAGGAAGTGATATCCTAGCATTGTACCAACATCATTATCTAATGGGGTATATAATTAGGGTTACACTGGTGTTATCTTAATTTGTGTTTCCTCATATCCTAATTAAGTTAGTATCACTTTATTAATATCCTAATGGCTAAAGTGTTCATGAAGGGACTAGACCCTTTAGTGAATGGCCCATAAGATCTTGCATCTAATTTATGGATTATTCAAAAGTGCCCATGTAATGTAAGGTGTATCAAGACCATCTAGTTTTTCCAATAAAAAACTTAGGTTATAAGCCACATTTATCATAGATAACTCATTGATTTAGGGGTGTAAAATTAACCACCCCCAAAGATTGTCATTTAGTATGAATCTTTGAGATAAGGAGGGCTTAAAAACCCTACCAATAATTGTAATAAATTATTTAATGAGCCCTTAAATTTTATCCTCTTAAAGGTAAGTATATTGAAAGTATTAAATTATTATCTTGTAACCCATGTCAATTTTTACATAATTACTTGAGTATTTTATTGAAACCCATGTTATATCCACAACCTCATTTGAAAATAAATACACCCCAAGCTCTTGAACCAAACAAGTCCAAACATGCCCTTATACATCTACACACTAAGGTTTTATATTGTTTAATTATTCCAAGACCTTCCTTAGATATTTTATAGTGTTACATATACCAATTAAAATATAGCCTTGTATCATTTGGTATCATTACACTTCCCATCTTGTTTTTAGTTTAGACTTGTATTTTCTTGTGCTGAATTAACTCTTGAGAATCCAAACCATTTGACCTTGTTTCTAATTTCATTCCAAGTTAAATATCAAATACAAACTCAGGTCACCCTCTTTTCAAAAAAAATATAAGTGTTATGACCATTCATTATTATTCTAGTCTCGTTTTGGATCTAAAACTTTGATTTTCTTGTGCCAAAATAATTCTAAATTTTAGACCATTTGATCTTGATCTAAAATTTCAAATCAAAGTGTGTCAAATACTTACCATATACCAAACCTTTATCTATTTAAAATACCAATTCAACCATGCCTAGGTAAATGTAAAGTGGGGCCTATTACGGCTCTAGCTTTGAAGAAGAATTATATGATCCCTTAAGTACCTTTGAAATTTTGAATATAGTGAAGATAGTGAGGATCACCCTAAAATGTTTGAAGACATCCCTCCCATTATTATAACTAATCAAGTTCAATCAAATAATAAATTTTGGAAGATAAGGATGAATAACTTTTAAGACTATTATAATCTAGAGCCAAGCTCCCACTAGACTTTCTTATGGACCAATTACATAGTCTTATTTACATAGAAGAATTACCTCAAGAATTAGTTATTTCTCAAATTAATTTACTTGTTCAAAATACAAAAATATCCAATTCATCATCTATTAAAGGTAAAGGGCAACTTGTTGACCCATCTAAACATGGGCAAGTCATTGCTTCTATAATATAACAAATTAGCCAATGTTATGTCAATTAAGTTATTTCCAACTTAAATAATTCTTTAGTGGAAACATATTTCAACAATATCACTTTATAAGAGTAAAACCAATTACTTAATCAACCAAAATAACCCATATATAATGTTACATCTAATGTAGACCCACTAGCTCTGATTGAACATGCCATTCGAACAAAGGCTACAAAATAAGTTCAGCTTGATACATGGCATACCTTTTTCAACCATCAAGAAGTCATTTCCAATGTACAAGTGCCAAAAATTGAATAACAAGTGCCAATCCAAATACAACAATTGCCTAACAATTGACAAAAAGCTGCTAATAATCCACCACCTCAATAAGCATTGGTAAGTTTCCAATGGACATTGCCTATTTCATCTAATTTACAATAATAACACCTTCTCATGAACCAAAAATAAGGTCCTCAAAACCAAAAAATAATTCCTTTAAACCAACAATAAATCCCTTAAATTCAAAAATATTAAATCCCTTACACTTTCTAACAACAGTTTCCTCAAAACCAATAGCATATTACCTATGTTGAACCTGATATGAATCAATATCACATCCCTTATAAAACTCTCAATACAAGCTATAGTGTGAAAATACCTAACATAACCATGTAATGAGGATCCATTCCTACTTACACTTTTACCAACCAAGGCCATCAAATAGTAAAGTACCTTCCCTTTAGTATAAAATGCTCCCAATATCTAGGAATGGAATACAATGAAGGAAATTATATCAAGACTTCAAGAAATTAACCAAGCCTAATAAATAAAAATTTGATGACATTTTTCCTTATCCATTTGATCTTATCTTTCTCCAGGTACCTTTCCCACCCCATTTTAAAATGACAAAAATCTCCAAGTACATAGGGAAAGATGACCCAAGAGAATATTTGTAGGTTTGCTTCATCATGTACCAAAAGGTATCATATAATAGTATATATTTGATTCACTTTTTTCATATAGTTTGGGTGGACAAGATTTGGATTGGATTCTAAAACTACCAAAAGGGTCGGTAACCACTTTTGATGATTTATCATAATAATTTGTCAACCATTTCTCTTATAACATAGAGCTTAAACTAATAATAAAAGATTTGTGCAATTCTAAAAAGCATAGAGGAGAAATATTCTTTGCATATTTACAAAGGTTGAGAGCCCTTACTAGTCATTTTTCACATAATTTTATAGACAAATAATTAGTAGGTATTTTTACACAAAACCTAAATGTTGAAGCTGTGCAAAATATAAGACTTCATTATGTAAACACATTTGAAGAGATAATTGACAAAGGATTACAAATTTAAAAATAATTAATATATAGAGGTCTTATCAAGATATATTCTCAAACCCAAGTGCTAAACTAGAATCAAGTGCTAATTCAAACAAACATAGCTAAAAACCTAAAGACCTTCGTCAAAAATAAAAGCATTGTCAACAATGAGTTTATAGAGGTGAAACATGTATAAATCGTGTAGGCATTAACTATCCAAAATACTCCACCTAACTCTCATCTCACAATGCAAATATCTCCCTCATAACAAAGATAATACAAAGATATAATTTTTAGTGACCTCAAGGATCCCATTGAGATTGTGCTTCAAACATTAGTGATAGCTAATATGATTGTTTGGCCTAATCCAAAACCCTTTCTAGATGGTCAACCTAATCTAACATGGTATCATGATGATAAGTATTATGAGTACCATCACATGGTTAGTCAATCAATATGTATGTGCATACCAATGAGGCATCTAGTTGAATATTTGATTGAAAATGGGGAAATTGAGTTGGAGAAAAGAGCAGCCAATGCTAACCAAGACATGGGAATTTACAAGAATCCTTTTTCCAGGCACAAAAACCAATAATAAAATAACTATCAAAATTAAGGACAAGACCAAATTCAATAATAAATAAAAGGCTAAAATCATAACCATGACAACTATAATTAGGATCACGATACCAAAACTAACCAAGTTGGCTATCAAAGTGTACCATATGATAGTCATGATGTTGTAGGGTGCGTTATAAATAATTATGCCACTACTATCAAAGTCGTACCTTGTAAACCTTATCAAACTTGCCAAAATGTTAAACCTTATATCTTAAGACCACCCCATTTGATCATAGGTAATTCTATTGAGGTCAAATCAATTCCATTACACCTCTACCATTGAGAATTACTATTCTTAGATCACCACCTAATTCTTCTAATCTAGGTAAATCTTTTCTAACTTGAAATTATGTAGTCATAACTTAACATCCAAGATTCACTCTTCAAGGCCCTTTACCTCCTAATGCCAATACTAGTTCCAATCAGGGCACTACCCTACCTAAATCCAAACCACCTCAACTTTATATTGATAAGCCATATAAAATTTGTGAATAACTAAACAAAACACTTGTGAAAATTTCTATCTTAGATCTCTTGTATTCATATGAAGTTCATCAGACCATATTAAATGACTTTCTCCAACAATCCAAGGAACCCATTGACATCAATCTTCCCTAGTTCCAAGCATTGTTGTGACATTTGTCCCTAGGTTAATAAATCACATTTGACCAAAGCAATATGTCATCCCTTAGCCCCCTTCATAATAATCCTCTATACATCAAAACCATCGTTTCCTACCACAAAGTCAAGTGGGTTCTTATAGACAATGGTTTAATGTTAAACATAGTGTCATTGAAGTTAATCCAAACTTTGGGATACACATAAATATACATGCAGATGGATACTATCACAATCAAATCTTATGATAATTTATAGAGATAATATTTAGGTACCATTTATTTTGTAGTCATCATTGGGCCTATCACCCATGACACCTTATGTCATATCATTAACATCATGTTGCCTTATAATCTACTTCTTTGTCATCCTTGGATCCATGAAGTATGAGTAGTCCCTTCCACCTTTCACCAATTCCTTAAATTCCCTCATTCAGGATTAGACGTCACTATTCTTGGTGATTTACAGTTATACTTATATTATAAAAAACTAGAATTTGAGTATAGGAACTACAACTATTATCCTAGTGTTGAGTATGAAGGAAAGAAAAATAAAGTAAAATTTATTAAATCTCCCAAGTCTAATTATATTAAACCTAGTGACCTTGCATCCACTTCATCTAATTCACCTCCCAAATCAATTTCTTCTCACTTTACTATTAAAGAGATCAACATAGCCACATATTGTATTCAAGATGATTTCATGTTAGTAATTTTCCCAAATCTTTAAAATCATATGGAAGGCCCAAACCTATCCCTATCAGGCCTAACATGATTTGGCAAAATAATTCAAAGTTTACTCTATAAAAGCCACTCATTTTTGTAAAAGACACATCACCAAATCAAGATTGGGCCACCAGTTCTGAAGGATATTGATTGTATGGTGACAAGTTTGCCACATGTTATCATTCCCAATAGGATTATGGGAAATCAAAACTATCATGGAAAAGGTATGGGGGTAAAATCATAAGAAATTATTGAACATATACCCATGTAAACACATGTAGTAAATGGAGGTCTAGATTCACACCAC
The DNA here is from genome assembly GCA_037957365.1 of Torreya grandis. NCBI lineage: Eukaryota > Viridiplantae > Streptophyta > Pinopsida > Cupressales > Taxaceae > Torreya > Torreya grandis. The sequence goes on from JARHVA010002272.1 coordinate 1,256,235, forward strand.
TTGGGGGTGACCCCATAGATTTTAAGAGTGATACCACTTTATTGACTCATGAAGAGACTATTGGTAGTGATACAGAGTCCTATTATAGTAGCTTCAATGTGCTTGTTAATACAAACCTCTTTGATACCAATTTCATGCTTACCATTATAGCTAAATATCCACTTTCTCTCCACCATTATAGCCTAATCAATTAGAACTAGAAATATTTTATTATACCATTGAAATAATTCCAAAATGAAGAATCTATCACTAAATTCATGGTCTTAAGAGATATATTACCAACTAGTGATCATAAACAAGGTTTTAACTTCAGATTGGACCCTGCCACCTACTTTGGATAGTAGCTGAAATTCCTTGGTCATAAATAAAATAAAACATGAATATCCTCTAATGAAAAATTCTTTGAGGTGCCTTTGGTCTAGGAAAAAATTAAATAAAAAATAATTCCATGGGTGAAAACCTATTTTTGGTACCCTTGGATGCGTAATTTTTATCATCTCCTCAAGAAGATCAATGTCCTCAAAGTCCAAGAATTTCATTTGGGTCTGACATCATTGAGGAAGAACACAAAATCTGTGTAAAATTGGTACAAGACTTCCATATCAATTCATTAATTGGCTAGTGCCAGAGATGGTAGATTCAAATTATTATTACATGGGTGAGCCTTGTGGCTCACAAGCATCTGAAGAAGACCAATTTTCATATGTGTATATTAATCTTGAAGATGGTTCTACACTCCTTGTAGAAGATACAATTTATTTAAACATTAGAACCTATGATGACCCCAAAATAATTTACTTAGGCATCTCCCTCACAATTGAGTAATGCAATTTTATTATTACTATCCTAAAGGAATTCATTGATATATTTTCATGTTCTTATTCTAACATGCTAGGCTTAGACCCATCTCCAGTGGTGCATCAAATTTTTGTACACCCAGATGACAAGCCAATCAAATAAAATCTACATAAAATGCATCAGTGTATTGATAATTTTTTAATAAATAGTTAGAGAAAGTATTGGGAGTTAAAGTCATTTGACCCTTAGATTACTCATAATGCATCTTGAACATAGTCCCAGTCAGTAAAAATCCTCAAGGAATTTATTCATGCAATGACTTTAGAGATATTAACAAGGCATGCCCTAAGGATGACTTACATCTACCAAACACTGACATGATAATATAATCAATATAACTCTACAAGATATTGTCCCTCATGGATGGATTCTCAAGATATAACTAGATCAAGATTACACCTAAGTACCAGCACAAGACAACATTCACCACTCTATTGGGAGCATTTTTTATCAAGTCACATCATTTGGATTGAATAATGTTGGGATAACCTACCAATGTGCTATGACTATCATATTCCATGACATGATGCACAACATTATTGTGGACTATGTAGACAACATCCTCACCAAATCCAAGACATGTGCAGGATATCCCAACATTCTACAAAAAAGCTTTGATAAACTCTGTGAATATAAAGTATGCCTCAATCCTAATAAGTGCATCTTTGGCATCACTTCAAGAAAAAAATTAAAATTCATTATGTCATGCCAAGTCATTGAAGTTGATCTTGATAATTTTAAGGATATTATGGAAATGCCACCTCTGTCTACTCTAAAACAACTTTACAATCTTCAAGGTAAAATTTAGTCCATTCATCGATTTATTTCCCAATTATTTGATATATGCCATCCTTTTACTCACCTTTTTAAGAAAGGTGTAGCATTTAATTAGGATGTTAGTTACCACCAGGACTTTGAATAATTGAATAATTGCTTGGCCAACCTGCTACTATTGATTCTGCCAACACCAGAAAGACCATTACTACTCTACTATCTACAACTAAAAATTCCCTAGGGGTACTTTTGTATTAGCATTATGAATAGGGTAAAGAACATGAAATATATTATTTTAGTAGGACACTCATAAAATACAAGAATAACTATACACCAATTGAAAAGGCTTATTTGGCAATGATGTTTGCTTCCCAAAAGTTACATCACTACATGCTCAATAACAAGACTATTATTATCATCAAGATTGATCCATTCAAATATTTGTTATCTAAAGCCACTATAACATGGTGCATGGCTAATGGGTAATGTTGATGAGTGAATTTTATGTGTAATATCATAACAAAAATTTTATAAAGGAGCAATTTATTATATATTAGTTTTTTGAAGCCCTTATAATATATACACAACCACTCATCTTTGAAAACCCAGATGAATCAATTCTAACTCTAAAATCTATAGCTATTGAGTTTAAATAGTGAAAACTATATTTTGATGGCTCATTCACATCTTATGGATATGGGGGTGGTATATTATTTATTAAACCATAGGAGGATCTCATTCCCAAGGCATCCCATATTGGCTTCAATTACACTAATAACATGGCTTAGTACAAAGTACTCATTACAAGACTTTGTCTCACCATACAATGGAATATTCAATATTAAATGGTATATGGGGATTCCTAATTAATAATTAATTAAGATAAAAAGTAATACCAAACCAAGGACAAGAATATGATACCTTACAAGGGTATGGCTGATAAGCCCGAGTCACATTTTGAAACTCTTTAGTTACAACAAATATCTAGGGCCAAAAACCAATTAGTTGATGTAATGGAAGCCATTAGATCTATATTATCAGTGACTAATAGTGTTAGAGAGTACAAGTTCTTCGTTAATAACCTTCTTTATCCAGTTTATATTCACCCAAATTATGATATGGTATATGATATTTCTAGCCTTGATATCCCTTAGTACCAAGACATATAAACCTAGCTCCATGACAAAATTCTTCCTTTGGACCTATCACAAACCCAATATAAATCCTTCATCCATAAAACTACATGATATACCTTACTCAAAAATATGCTCTATCATATGGGCTATGATGGAATTTTACTTCATTGTTTATCTTTGGGAGAATCCAAAATAGTGTTGAAGTACATGAAATAACTTATGGGGCCCACACCAGTATCCTAGGCCTTGCCAAGAAACTCCTTTGAACTAGGTAATATTAGCCAACAATGGGGACAGATTCCTGCCAACATTTGAATAAGTGGGATGCTTGTTAATGACATAGTGATTTGATCCATGCTCCTTCTTTATCACTCTAAATGATCACTACACCATGGCCATTTTCTACTTAGGGATCAATCTCATAGGAAAAATCAACCCTAATTCCTCTGATGGCCATAAACACATCCTAAATAATATAGAGTATTTCACTAAGTGGATAAAGGACATACCCCTCACTTACATAACTAGCAAGCAAATATCCAAATTCATCTACTATGACCTCATTTTCCACTATGGTATTCTCTCCACCACTATAACTAATAATGATGGACCATTAAAAAACAAAGATGTCAAATCCCTTTGTACCAAGTTCTAAATCAAGCATAATAAGTCTATGAAATTTTATCCTCAAGGTAATAGCCAAATTGAAGCATCAAACAAGACCATTATTAAAATTTTGAAGATAATTTTCAATGATGTTAATCATGATTGGTATTTACAATTATTCCTACCCCTATGGGATTACCATACCATTACTCACACACCTACAAGAGCTACACCCTATTCCTTAGTCTTTGGCTCTGAGGCTATTATTCCTGTGGATATCAAGTTTCATTATTTATGCATTTCTCTACAGAATATCATTAATGATGAAGAATATAGAGTGGTCAGATTACAAGAGCTATACCTATTAGATAATAAATGACAAGCAACATTATACCATTTATGAGCCTAAAAAAATCAGCTACACCACAACTATAACCAATGTATTCACTGTTGATAATTAAAAATTGGTGATTTGGTGTTGAAAGAGAATCAAAAGAACACTAATGTAGAATGTAAGAATAAAGGTAAGTGTGAATCCAATTGGCTTGGGACCTTAATTTTTATTACAAATTATGGGTTTAGGGCATATAAACTAGATACACTATATGGATAAGAGCCTAAGGAACCTTTGAATATTATGCATCTCAAACATTACTATGCTGAACTAATTTGAACCATTATCCATGAGTTCTCTAGATTAGGGGAACCCATTTTTCCTTCATTATTCCCTAGACCATTCATATTCATCTTCCATACCATTCCCTAGACCATTATTTATCATTTTTCATTCCCTTCCTATTACTTATCATGATCTTGATTATGGCTAATAGGTGTTGCAGGTAGATTCAATGACTATTATTCTAAAGGCACTTCAAAATGGTCATGATCAACAACATCTTTACAGACAAGTGTTTCATGGTGTGTCAACAAGGGTGTTACCAACTTTATATTTCCTTGATACTTATTCTAATTTCTTCTCCTACTATTATTTCTCCATCATGTGTCACTCATTTTTCAATATTGATGTTGTGTAATATCCCCCAATCCCTTAGGTTTTTTTGTTAGTTTGTGGTAGTCATTATTATAAATATTTTAGTTATTGTTTGAACCTCTACCTAAGTATGTTTGTGTCCTTTTTTAAATGGTTATTTTTACATTTAAATATATTACCTTGCTTTCCTTATTCCAAAAATATTGAAAATACCTAAGAAAAACCCTAAAAATCACAAAATCATGAAAATTGACTTATAATCTCCACACAAGATATAAAGCCCTAAGATTTTATAGGATGGAACCTATTACCTATCTCACTTCATTTTAGATCCACATTACCATACCATTGTCCTCCCATTTCTTTTAGAATTACATCGGTCTAAGCTGCACATGGACTACATAGGCAACCCTTGGATGCATGGGCCATTTTGGGTCAACTCAACCAATCTCAGTTTCCATTTTTGTTCCCTTACACTCTTTATATTTTATGAGGCATGTCAATGGGCATTATGCATTTGAAATTGGTGTACTCCACTTTTCATTTATGCTTCTATTTACCTAACATTCTCATCATTTTACAAGTAACTAGTTTCCTAATGCTCTCATCATTTTGAGAATGTGCCTTTCCTATTTATTCTCTATCATCACATGACTACTTGTCATCAATTTTATTTTATCTTATACCCTAGGAGAACTAAATTTGTCCTAAAGTCCATGGTACTATGTGGGAAATTTCCACCTTATAATGGGGCATTCAGAGTCAACTCGATCACCCCTTCCTCATTCTTCTATTCCCCTTATTTTTGTAACTAATCTATTATCCTCTTAGCCTAGATACACAATATCCAAAGCCATTCAACATCCTCAATGTCAAGCTTGCAACTTTTACCTTGTTGTGGGAAATCAAAACATGTAGCTTATGTTAGGATATCTTATCCCCACATGTCATCCCTTTTCATGTATACTTTCTTGGGGTTACCATTTATTTATCATTCCATCACACCTTCACACATTGATTTTAACTTGGTTTTAGATAAGATTATTTATTTTTATTTTTATATTTATTTTTATTTTTATTTTTATTTTTATTTCTATTTTTATATTTATATTTATTTTTATTTTTATTTTTATTTTTATTTTTATTTTTATTTTTGTGGATTAATTATTTATTTATTTAATTGTATTTTTGTTGCCTTGATTAAATATATAGTTTTAGTGAGGTCATCATCATGGTTATCTTTGTTATGCAATTGTAATTGAGTCCATCCATCAATATATGCCATCATTCTCATCATGGTTTTTATTATTGGTTCATTGTTTCTATTTGTCTATTGGAGCAGGGGTTAGTCCTTAAGCACATTATAGTCAAGTCATCATTTTATTTTATATCATGGTGCATACCAATCTATGCTATATCAAATAAGGTATACAAGTCTATTTATAAATGCTACATCATAAAATATCCTTGTTTACCCTTATTATATTCTTATTAGCATCCACATTCTTTTAATCCAATCACATTATTTTTAAATCTTTATTCTTCATCATCTCTTTCATTGCCTTTGAGCATTCTTGTGTGCTTATCTTTTTTTGGATTTTTCATTCTTTTAAAACTAATTAAACTATTACATTGGGATATACTTTCCAACAACCTAATCATCATTTGTCAAATCAAAAATCTACCCTACTAGGGTAAACCATTTTTGATCAGTCAATGATTAAATCTACCGTACTAGTGCACATTATTATAAATCCACCAAGACTCCCCTTTTGGGTCCAACTCTTTCATTTAATCTTCTTTATAATTCTAATCCCATATCTTTCACCCTATTTAGGTCAATTCAAAGTGTGCTACTTTTTTTGGGATGTATCCTTCCCACTTCCCCCCATCTTGGGACTCATTTATTTCTATTTTCCTTAATCATTTGGCACCCAACACATGTAGGCATTAGCTCATTTGCATTAATCTCATTTATGGGTTAATTTCATTCTTCTCCTTACTTATTATTTTCTTTTTCAATATCCCATTTAAGTCTTTCATCCCCACATACCCTCTTGAGGGGACATCATGAGTCACTAGTTATTCTTTATCCAAAATTTTCAACTTGTTATTAAATTTTTTTCATTATTTAAAAATATTTTTCAATGCCTACTATCTCTCAATGTCTTATAAAATAGGGTAAAAATGTAGACACTCAATTCTCACCACTCTTGTTTTAAAATTATAATAAATATTACTTCTTGCAAATAATACAAATTAAGCCTAGAAACCACTAAAATGCTAAGATTTGTCTGCACACCTCACATGCAATTTTTTATTCCTATAAATATTTATCTAATTGGGTAATTACCCTATATTTAATTTTTTACTTCTAATTCATCACCAGTCAAATTGTAATCTAGCGAATTCATGTTTTGTACCAATAGTGTAGGGTAAACTAATCAAATTATAAGAATTGTAAAATTCTTAATCATAATCACTTAGCTAAACAAATACAATAAAATACTTAAGTGAAAAATCCATGTCAAATTAGTTAATATCTAATTTTAGAAAATAAAAAATCAAAAAATATCAGAAAACATGACATCATCGGTCACAAAATCAAAAATTCAAAATATCAACATAAATGCAACACAAATAAAAAATGTTGAGCCATGCCTATTAATTACTCCCTTATTCTAAAATATTGATTATTTTTCCCTCAAAAATTAAACTCATTTTTAGCCACTCATCTTATTTTTTGTCCAAAGGACAATTGATTTTCCTAGCCTATAAATTCAAGGGCCACAATGGATAATTATCAATTTTTTTTGTGCAAAGATATAATGCCAAAATCATGTTAAAAGCTTCACCCTTTCTTCATCTTGATTTATCAAATACATTTGTGGACAAGGGGATATGTTGTTGGAATGAACAAGTGTATTTACAAAGACTCCTATTTCAAAAACCGAGCTTGAGCCTTTGTAAAATAGTTTTTAAATGGAGTCTTCAAGGAAGGTAAATGTCTTGTTTATCTTATTTGTTTAGTAATTTTATCTCACCCTAGGGAGAAATCTTAGAGTGTTAGTTCATGAATTTATTTTAGATATCATTCACTACCATTGGATTAACCATATTTGTATTTCTTATTTTATATAAACTACCAAGTTCAATTTCTTTTTGGGGTGATGGAAATCCTACCTAATTAATGTTTACTCCTTTACTTTTTAACCACTCCAATGTCCTATCAGTACATTTTGTGTTATACTTATAAGAGAAGTAGACTCTTTCTTATTAAAATCAATTTTTGGAAGTGGTTTTGATTCAATTCACTCATTTTTATATATTGGATCCAATACATATCTATCATCTATAAATTTTTTTTTAAATATAACACCAAATACAATAACCTATTTCAAAGAGAACTATGAATATTCTCAAGTCCGTGCTTCCTTCTCATCATGGAAATCCATCCAATAGTCTTCAAAATGATATATGTGTTGATATGTGAAACAAATAATATTGTCAACTACACCTCTAATGTCAAAATAAGGCCTACTTTCAAATGGTCAGATGGTAACACATATCATATCTTCTTTAATATATTTTACTTTTGTCAGCGACTCATGTGTATGTTCCTATAGAGATAGAAATTTTCACCCCATCTTTATGTTTGTTTTCCAAGAACTTGTGTGTCTTGTTTAATTATCTAACTAGATCCATCAAAGCCTACTTGTCATTGACATATTTTTGGAGAATGTATGGTGAAATCTCACATCCACAAACCCATAAATAAAATAAACTTAGAAATTATATAAAGCATAATCCCCATCTGGTGGTTTCTATAGAAGCTTCCACATATATTCTCATATTGTAAGGGTCTTGTTCAAACATCTAGATCACATATTACAGGAATGCATCATTTACTCAATGAAAATGATGAGCACTCTCTTTCAGAGTGAGTTGAGAATAAAACTCATATATATTAAGTCTTCATATTTACCATATTCAATCCATTATAAAATTTCCTAAAAAAACATAGACAAGGTAGGAAGTGATATAGAAATTAAAATTCACATTGACTTCAATCAATTATTTATGAATAAAATCACTGATGATTTGTCCTTAATTGATGTATTATTTAGTCTTGTGAATGATTCAAATATATTTGTATACCCAAGTTTGGAAACTTCATGAAACTAGACTTCCTACCACTCTATGAAAGAGTGTGCTCATATCATTGACCTCATTTTTTAATTCAAATTGGATATTGACTTGGGAAGCCTCATCATTGAATGCTTTGATTTTATCAACTATTGTTTGTTGACTCATTTTGAATAGGAACTAGTGTTATGCTCCCATAATTATTGAGGAGAAGTTGGAGTTAAGTCAACAAAGGATTCCCTATCTAGAAACTAAAGTAAATTGTCAATGTGTTTTAGTGCTAGGTATAGAACATATTCTCCTCTTGAGTTCTTGACTTCCCTCCTTTTAAGATCATAATGCTTGGACATGGTTAGAACTAATTTTAGGTACCAAAATGATGTTGGGAAGGTAGCTACTTGATCTAGTTCACTATCATGAACACTTTGACCATAGTTTACCTTATGGACCCCACTGATTCTATTCCAAAATGCATCCATGTTAATGTGACCCAGGTTAGTGTTAGATATGTTTTCTACATTGGAGTCTAAGTGTGATAGAGGAATAACTCCTTAAAATTGATACTTCATATATGTAATCTCTTCACCTTAGTGCCCCTTTTTTAAAGGAATATTCTTTAGAATATTTTGATTTGGAGTTATTTTGATTAGAGTCCTAGATGTTGACATCTAATGCAGAACATCCTTTTTGAGAAGAAAATTGATGCATGAATTGATGTTGTGAAGAGGTGGAAAATAGAGTATGCTCAGATAAGGGGTGGAGCCCATGGATGTGTTTATCAAATGGTAAGATTTTGTAGTGCTTTCTATTAGATTTTTCATGATCTAAGATGTGCAAAGCACATCATGGGTTTCAAAGGGTGAAAAACATATTATAGAATCTGAAAGGTGCAAAGCACATTTTTGGATCTGAAATTGAAAATCATGTTGTGGGATCTTAAGGGTGCAAAACTTGTTATAAATTTTGATGATGTTTAGAGTAAGGTTAGATTATACAATAATGTTGAGAAAGATAGAAGAATCTAGAAAGGGTTCAAACAAGACTTAGAGTCTGATGAAGGTGCAAACCAAACCCAAAATCCACTTTAGAGAGTTATTCAACAAATACAAGGAAATATTAGATTTATCACATGTTTTGAAAGAAAACTTGAGTTTGAAAAGGTTTTCAAGTCATGTAATAATATTGAGTATGTGTTATATCAATGGCATAAACCCTAACCTTTCACTATTGGAAAAAAAGTCAAAAATAAGAGTCTTTTTGTGTTAATGATCACATGAAAGTGAAGATTACAAGTGGGAGTGAGGGTGAATGAGGAAAAATGAAAAGGAAATAAGGATTTAAAGCCAATTTTCAAAACCCTACACATTTGAAGGGTAAGGTCAGATCAATGGTAGAAAGTAAGTGTGTATACATATAATATTATTAAACTTTATCATTTATTAATGCTTTCTTTCTTGTAGGAATCTATCGAGTTTCAATATCCATGAGTGTGCACCTTAAAATGTGCACCAAGAAAGGAGTGGGTAGACTTTTGGTGCTTTTCAAGATTGTTTCTCCATATACCAGTACCTAAAAATACAAAAAGTTACTTTTATCCAATTCCCTAAGCAATTAAAACCCATTTATCCATGCCTCTAAAAAATTCACGTACCAAAATAGCCCCTAACTAAGAAAACACATTTATTCTTCATTTTCCTACTATGTTGACTAGGTTTATCTTATTAGGAATTGAGCACACAATATGAAACTACATCAAGCCAATTGACCTAGTTCAAGACCTAAATGCTATCTTTTCCACCTAAAAAAAATGAGTCAGTCAATCTTATTTGCTAATTTCCTTAGAAGATTTAGGGTCAATCCTTGGCTATAAACACCACCTTCACTTCAATCCAATAGAGAGGAACATTCATTTTTTCATTAGTACATTTTGAAATTATTTTATTTCTACACTTTAGGAGTCATTGATTAAGGTATTGCATAGGAAGGAAAGAAGCTTGTCTTATGGGAAAGTATCAGATGCAAAGTAGGAGTCTTTTAGCCTAGAGTTGATTTATATAGTCTGATTCTTACAAATCCAAAACAACCTCTTTAAAATCACCATTGGCCAAGGGAGAAATTGAGGCATGACATGTTCATTCAAAGCAAGTATTCTTAACTTTTGCTCATTCACTTGGTAAATAGATATTATACAAGGTAATAGGATGAATGTTTTACTCCTTATTTAGTTTACCTCTATATTGACTTGAGTAGAGTTATCTTTACATGTTTTATTTTGTTTATTAATTATCCCCTTTTGTACCACAAGATTTAGTGAGCACTAGATTAGATTTATTTTATGTATTGTATGGCTAGCTAGGTTATTGCATAGTATCATTTACCTATAGGATTTGTAACCCTCTACTTTGGTTTTACTTAGTAATATATCCTTTGGTTAGGTTTAAAAAATTTGAATTGGTCATGTCCTAATGTAAATAGTTATGAATTGAGTTGTTGGTAAGAGTACCTCATCTGAGCTTGGAACCTACTAAGACAAGTTATAGACGCATCCTAATTCATTGCATATATTCTAGTGAACCCAATGTGAATTTAACCCTTACAATTTTTAAAATTTTCAACTATATTCAATTATATTGAGTTTGTCATTCTAGTTTTATCTTATGTGCATAAGTTTTCAACTAGATAGAGCCTATCGATTGTGTTTTATATTTTGTGTGTGGGTTTTCAACCAAATCAAGCATGTTGATCACATTTTATCTTATATGCATAGATTTTTAACTAGATTAGATAAGCTAATCATTTTTTGTTTTGTGTGTGTATGGTTTTTAGTTTCAAACAACTATATCAAACTGGTCAATCCAGTCATTTATCATGTCTTCTATGCCTAACTAAATTGACTAACTTGATTCTTTTTTTATTTTTTTATTTTAGTTTTAGCTAACCAAATAAATCAATTTGATTTTATCTAATAACATTATTTTTTGCCTTTACATGATCAGAAACATGTTTAGATGACCCAGTCAAACAAAAATAAACACTTTCAAAAAAAAATGAATAAATTGACTTGGTCAATCTTATTATTCCTCCAAGTTCATTATTAATAGCTTAGTATTTCCATTTTATCATTTTTAATTAAATTTCATTTCCTAATTTTTATTTAAAATTTAAATTTATTATTATTTTCCTCAATTTTTTCATTTTTATAAAATTGTACCCACAGAGTCAACTAGATCGACCTACTTGATCTAGTTTTGTGTCTATCTTCTACCATCAAACTAAATCTACCTAGTTGATTACATTTTTTTGGGACTATTTTACAACATATTGAGTCAATCTACTATATTTCAATATGTAATGTGTGCTAAATGAGATCAACCTATTCAATCTTGTTTTATGTGTTTTATTTTTTAGCATAAGCAAAGGCAATTAACCTTCATTTTCATAGTAAATTAAAAACCCACTCATAATTTTGAAATAAAATAGTTGGTTTTTTTTTTATTTGCTTTTGAAAATTGTAACTTAGTTTTTGAGTAATTTTTGCCTTTATTTTCATTTTGTTTTATTTTTTCTAGAAATTGTGTACTGGTAATTTTAAAACTACTTAGCTATTGTTGTGAAGGGCTACTCAATATTATGTTTACAATATCCATATGTCATTTACAAATATATTGGTGTGAGGGGATTTCCACAAAAATCATATCCATAATACAAATCTAAACATGGTCTTTAGTTCCATGTACCATAGTATTTTGGAAATGCCTAAGATTTCCCTTTGCAATGAACCTTAGGAATCCAATCATCCATTTGATTATGTGGTGCATCAGTTAGAATTTAGAATCATAAATTTACTTCCATCTTACCTTTAAAATTGGGCTTAGTGGGATATGGAAACAACACTTCATAGTTATCACTCTGAAACATTGGGCCATCACTATCCAATAGACAAGCCAATATCTTTGGAATCCTACATTATCAAACACAACTTTTAATATAATCTCATAATATTATTTTCAAATAATTAGTTAGAATTTTTATTCATAAAAATTACATTTTTGATGATTATTATTTTCTATTCTATGTTATATTATAGATTATAGTATCTAGTGATGATAAAAGTTCTCTGTTGTGTGTTTCAGCTAGATCAACCAATTCAATCTAGTTACATGTGTACTTAATTTACATGTGTTCTTAAAAAAAATTGTATATAATTGTGATCTAATAATTTCAAAATAAGTTATATTTTATGGTGGTAATAATTTTAAACAACTTTTCTATAGGTTTTAGGGTCTAGCCAAAATCTCTAGTTGTAAGCTCAAATGTAACATGTTTTCTCTTGATGAGCTTTGCAGGGTTAGATTTCCTTTTGTGACCCCATTGATTTATTTATTTTTCAGCTTGGTTTTATTCTCTTTGGTTACTAATCTATTCAAAATTAGTTGTGGGAGGCCTAGGCCTCTTTCTCCATGAGTCCAGGTTTGTTTTCAGTCCAATGAAAATTGGTTGGTACCCACACCAGTTAAAACAGAAGTTGTTCCTTCATTTATTATCATTCCTTTGGGTTGGGAATTTTTATTTCCTTGGTGAGATACTCCTTATTTTATCTTTTGAAATCTAGGGAGAAACTTGGACCTCCTACTATGTCTGGGGCTAGATTCCACACTAGTTTTCAAAGATGGGTTTATCTTAATTTGAATAATTTTAAACAACTTATTTCTTATGTCTCCCCTCATCCATACTATTTAAAATGATATGAATTCATTCTCACCTATCATTTTACAATTTTAAAATTTCACATTTTTTATGAGTTGAGGTAACTCAATCATTCCATGTTCATTTTCATCCTCTCCCCTATTTCATTTCACTTGGGCACACTAAATTTAGTTTCAATATAGCACCCATATTTAACATGCAAGCACAAGAGTCTTAGACACCATGATATTTGAGTTATTCTTAGCTATCAAGTCTAAGTTCTATAATGATAGTAATTTTTAACACCAATGTTTGGTTTTCTAAATCTATATGGAGGAGGAATAGAAAAATCCATCAAAAAGTTAAAATTTAAATCATTTAAAATAAAAGTCATCTATAAAATTAAAATGCAATATCACACCAAAATATATGATTATAAAGCATATATCCTATTCTATTCAAATCTCAAACTCTATAGTTGGCCTCATGATAAAGTCAAGGTCCATTGGGGTGCAGTAGGCCAATAGATTGGGATAGGAAATCTCAAACTTCTCTATGGTGATACTTACTTTCTCATGCAAGTAGTTAATATTCATGGTAGACCAATGGATTTGTAAGGGGTCCTAGAGAATGGGGAATAAGTTGTTGGAAAGTAGATCCATTTTAGTTTTCATACATATAACCTTCATGGGATGATATAAATACTTCACTAGATAACCCAAATTTATGTGACTAAGGCAAGTTCTCTATAGTCCTTAATGTCAAAAGTCTTCTTATTTTTCCAACTTAATTTGAGTGTCTTATTTTTGATAAATATATTTTACCTAGGTAATAACTTCATTTCCCCCACCACCCATTTCATATTCCCCCTTGATAGTTAAGTGTGTTTCTAAAATATTTTTCCCAACTTGTATATTATTTATTCATCTCTTTTTAGACATGTTCACAATAAGTTCATTTTAATTTATATATCCTTAGAATAGAAGCTATATCTTTGAGGGACTATGTGTTACTTCCTTAATCATTGTCTTATCCTTCTCAGATCTCCTTGGTTATATTTAAGACTCTAAAATTACTTTTCACCCTTTTTTGTAGACCATTTCATTTTGTTTTCTATTCAATTTTTCTATTATTGAGTGAGTTTGGATTATTACTTCTATTTCATCAATGTTGTTTACATGTATGTTCTTTTTCCATATTTGTTTGAGTATGGTTTGTTCCTTCTCTTACATTAATGTTGGATCCATTATTTTAGTTTCATATGTCCTTTGTTTGATTTAGTTTGTTACTTTTCTTACTTAAGGTACATTGGTCAGGTCTGTAGGTCATTTAGTAGCCTTGAATTTTTGGTTCCCTGATTTACTCTCTTTTTATCTATTTTTCTAGGTCTCTTGGTTCTAACTTAGCATTTTCCATCCCATCTTACTAATTTTCCAAGTGACTTATTGATGCAGAGATGAACAACAAATAGACAATTTCCTTATAATTAATGTTCTATAACAAATGAGGTTCATGTGATTATTTAGGGTTTCATAATTACTTACTCTTTATCCAAGATTTGACAGACCTTCTCTTTATTCTTTAAGTTCTTGATAGACCTTTTGTACTCTTGTCACATTCTTCATCAACTATTTCTTGTATATGGTAACTTTTTCCCTTTCATCACAGTTACCCATAATCACCTTTATTGAGACTAATCTTACAACTACAAACCTATATGGTCATATCTTGACACTCCAATACCAAAATAGAGTTATCCTCCATTATCAATATTATCATAGCTTTCTATATTTCATGCCTTTAACTTGATCAAATAGAGTATATACATAGAAAAATAGAATTATCCTCCATTATCAAGATTTTGAGAATTTCATCTACTTTTTCTTGGGTCTCTACTCTTCTTCTCCTCAAACACAATATGTAACTATCTTCTTAAAACCCAAACATACCAACCTTTATATTTACCATAACTACCTACATATGCTTTCTTGAAAGAGAGTCTCCCCTTGACACATATACCAAGGATGATTTCTTTTAAGTGTGACCTTAGGATGAGTTTATAATCCTAAAGGTCCCTAATGGACATTTCATAGTTATTTGACACATTTTAAGCTTATAAATCACCTCCTACCACTACCATGTCATACCAAAGTATTCAAATTTTCAAATAGTGTAATTTGGTGGGAAAACCCCCATTTGAAATCCTAAGCTACTTAAACACTTCTAATATCTTTGGACAACATTAAAAAAGGCATTCTAAGACTCTTATAATTTTCCAACATTATAAACATGTTATAAACTCTTGATGCACTTGATTTAGACAAAGATTTCAAACATGTTGTTCCCTTGTGTGATGCCCCTACATCATACTCCCAAGGGGAAAAAGAAAACAATTTGAAAGTGAATTTGTTGTCCATGATCCTTTCTAGCTTGCTCTTTTTGTCCTTGATGTTATCATTCATATTTTTTGTAGTCTCTTAAATCAATTATGGATGTGTAAACTTATCATGTTATTGGTTCCAACTTCTTGCATGCTCTTTCTTGTCTAAAAGGCTCTTTTTTCTAAATTCTAGCCTAAAATGATCTATCTATTGCTTTTTATTCTTTCTCCAATTCCAACAATGTTTATTAGGTGTTATACCATCAACTTGTTCTATTTCTCTCTTTGTCACCTCATTGTGTGTATGCAACTTTTGACACATGACTGCCTAGTATGCACATGTTTGCAATTTGAACATCCTTTCCCTATTGTCACTCATCTTATCAATTTTATATTTATTAGCTTGTAGCTTTGTTCCATCTGCTTCTTGTAATTGGGCTTGCCAATCTTGCATCTAGATTACTCTTCTTATCCTTTGCACAACTACTACAACCTTATATAATTATTGCAATGCTTCAATTTGGGACTCCATTGGCATGAGTATGCTTTGAACATATCCCTCCAAGATATTCCTTCCTCCCTTAATATATTGTACCTAATCTTTATGGATGTATACAAGACCATATTCATGTTTTGAACCAATACGTAGATTCATATTCCACTCTGTGAGGTGTTTCAATTATGTACCCTCCATTATGGCTAAGTATCCCATCATGTTGACACTGTGATGATTCAAAATTGTTGTCTTTACTAAATTTTTCATCATATAAGGATTTTTTCAATTACATTCAATGTGACTCATTCCTCCTTGATTAAAGATTATTTTTTCAAACAACAAACACTATACTTTTTTATGCAAATCAATGTATGACAGTTGTTTGAATTCATTTTCATACCTCATGTCATGATGAAAAATGTTCACCATGCTTGCTAGCCCATGAGAGATAGCTTACAAAATTTCACTTAATTTTGTTTTGGAGTCTTGACTTGGTAATTCCACATAAAACACTCCTTTTGACTCTTCTCCACCAATCTCCCATATGTTTTTCTTGGCCTTGTTTATTTTGTCACCCCTTACAAAATGATTAATCTAAAATTCACTATCATACATTTATCTTTCTACATGTCTATTTTAATTATAATTCCTCCACATATCATATTTAGACATAATTGTCTTGTCATTCTATAAAACTTGAATAATCTAAAAATGCTTACCATATTTTTGCATGGTTGAATGCTTATCTTGATCATGGTTCATCCTCATATCACCTCAGTGTTATGCAAAAATACCACTATGCCAAGAGTCAACACAATAAGAATAACCTTCAAAAGCTTACATTAATATACCTTGAGCATTATCTTATTCTTTCATATGCATGTCTAATCCTTTGTATTTCTTTTCTTGACTTATTTCCATCTTCATGGCTTTATGTGGACCTTCATCATGTTGCTCATCTTCTTGCTTTGATATTTTAAACTCTTTCCATTTCTCTCTTGCAGATTCATTCTCACACATAGGTAAATTTACAAATTCAACCATGATATTTACACTAATTTGTGTGTCACATACCTTCTTCCATTCATCCTTTTCTTATTTCTTGACCTTGCATGGAATTTATTTGCTTAACATGCTCTTGGTTGTTCCTTGGGATAGCACTATTAAGGTTGTGCTATCATGCTTGTTGTCACATTATTTGAAAAAATCCTTGTCTCCAATTTGGTCTTCCTTCATCTCATGGAGTTCTATCAACTCTTGAGCTTACATTCTTGTCTCCACCTTGTCTTCAACTATTATTTTTAGTTGTAAGTTAAACATTTCCCTGCTTAATTTATCTTTTTCTCTTTTATCTTATTCTTTGGTACTATTTTGATTCTTTGGGCTGAGTTTATTATCCTTTTTTTGCACTTTTAGATGAATCTTGGGTTGTATTGGATCAACATTATCTTCTTGGATCACAAACTCCTCTATCTTCATTTTTTCTCTAAATTCCTTAGTGGTTTCCTTTTCTTAACCTATATACACATCACAAAACACATTTTTAGCATCAAAATTTGGAGCCTTCTTGGATCTTTCTTATGTTTCCTTATTAGACACTTCATTATCCAATTCATCCTCTTGTTTGGTGTCACTCCCAAACCATTTCTTCTCCATCTTAGCTATAATTGTTTCCCCTTGTTTTCTAGTGTATTTGCTACCTTCTTGGTGTTTAAACTCTTACCTTTAATACTAGTTAACAACCCACTATTCAAATTAGTGGCTTTGTTCAATAATTTATCTTTTTGTTGGCTATCTCCCATGTCCATCTTTGTGGACTCATGCTTATCCATACTCACCTTCTCAAGATAATTTTTCTTTTCTTCCTTCTTGGGGACTTTGTTTAAACTCATACTCTCAAATACCTTACCATAATACTATTTGGTTTCCATCAACATCACTCTTTGTTCCACCTTCCTGATTCACCTTTCAATGGTAAAAGACAACATGTGACCCCATCTTTCTTTATTGTATAAGTATTTGCTTGCCCATCATAAATATCCCTTCTATCAAATTGTCATGGCCTCCCTAACAATAAATGGCAAACATATATGGGAATTATGTCATATAAAACTCTATACTTATAGGTACCTATATGAAAATCAACCTTAATTTATTTGCTTACCATGATTTGATGTCCTTCTTGAACCCATGTTATGTTATATGGATTTGGATGTGTAATCCTCTTCAATCCTAACTTTTTTATCATCTCCAAATATACAATATTGTATGTACTTCCTCCATCAATCACCACCTTTTAGCACTTTCCTTTTGCTTTATATATGCTCCTAAACAAACTTTTCCTTTGAACTAGTTCTTACACTTTTTCCTTCTACTGCAATAAAACTCTTCTCATGAGCAAAGACTCTCTTCTCTCATGTTTATTTTATGCATGTGGTCATCTTGCATTCTATTGACCATCCCTACCAACTTTTGAGGGGCATTTTATTTCTCTATGTCCTTCTATATTACAATGCCAATATTTTCCTTAGGATATTGGTCTTTGTCTATGTCTTATGAAACTATCATTAGTTCTTGCTCTATTAATTACAAATGGCCTTACCTCACATGCATGATGTTATGATCCCATGTTTTCTTTAACTACTAAAATCTGATTTTGTGGCCTCATGGCCTCTTAGATTGTTTATCCCCTCTCTTCTCCAATTGATCTTGGTTGCAAAGGTTCCCCTTGAATTTATCATTCATTGCCTGCATTGCCTTCCACATTGACTATCTTTGAATTTCATGCTCTTTCCTTGAGATAATTTTCAATGGCTTCCATTCTCATAACCAAAGGTGTTATTAATTGTGTCATTTAACCAATAAAATGTTACATAATGCCATCTTGATCTATGTTGCCTATATCCACTCTTTGCTTTATGGGTCTTTATTTCTAGTTACTTGCCTTTTAATTGAGTTCTAGGCACATGGTATCCAATCTATCTTTGCCTTGGTAGGTCCTATCTTTATTTCTCTAAGAACCAATCACCCACACCAAGAGCTAACTAGCTATGATACCAAATGATGCAGAGATGGACAACACATAGACAATTTCCTTGTAATCAATGTTCTCTACCAAATGAGGTTCATGTGATTATTTAGGGTTTCACAATTACTTATTCTTTTTCCAAGATTTATAGACCTTCTCTTTGTTTTTTAGTTTCTTAATATACCTTTTGAACTATTGTCAACACTCTTCATCAACTATTTCTTGTATTCAACAACGTTCTCCCTTTTTATCATAGTTACCCCTAATAGCCTTTATTGAGACTAATCTTTCAAATACTAATGTGTACGGTCATATCTTGACACTCCAAAACCAAAATCAAATACCCCTTTTCAACTTAAAGACCCATCTTTAAATGTAACACCTTCTTTTCAACCCTGTTAGTCTCTCTTAGGCCTAATTAGGCCTTCCCTACATATAAACACCCACAATCACCTCTCTTTACTCGTACATGTATGGAATCAAGTTTAAAACTCCAAAATCTCTTTTTTTTACCATGATACCTCACTAATGACCAAGTTTGGGAAATTTTCACTAATTTAAACTCTAGGAAATCAAATTTATAGTTCAAACCCTAGATATGGATTCACAGTAACTATGGCAACTCGAGACTTCCAATTCATTCTTATACATTTTTGGTAAGGTTCCAAATCATTGTAACTATTGTGTGGGTTATGTAACATTAATGGTTCACTTTCTCTTGTCTCACTCTATTCTACTTTTTTGCCCATTCTTTAGATACTCGGATGTACAGTGATATTTTGTGAGGTCTATAAGTGACTTAAGAGATATTTATATTCTACCACAGGATTCCCAAGTACTATTATCTATTATTATCTATAAATAATCTTGTAAAGACACCCTTTACAATCTTTAAAAATAACCTTAATGTTTACCTTCTTGAAATCCTTTTGTGAATTAACTATCTACAAACTCAACACTACAGGGTACCAAACTTGTTGACACTTTCTAAATGAATTTTATTAAAAAATGGGTTTATCACACTCCACACAAAGTTATCTTTTATTCTTAAAAATCTTTTATTTTTTTGGACTAGTTACCATTCATGAATAAACTTGTGTTACTCCCTCTTCTCTCATTCTTGGTTTGTAAAGCATATACAGTCATATCTACAAGGCTTCAAGGGCTAATTCCTATCCTTAAATCCTCCAAGAAATTTTCATCATTATTTTACACAATTACCATGCTTATCAACTCACATAATTTTTAGGTTTTGAGTTACAACTACAAACAACTCTGTAATAGTATTTTCTACATTCTGCATCCACACTTTTTAATGCATAAATATGTAACTATTATTTTAGGATATACTTTGGTTTAAAATGTTTTATGGGCTTATTAATTTTTAAAAGGATTACCTTTACTCCATTAACCTCAAATAAAAACACTAATCACTTATTAGGATGCATGCACTAGTTTCTACACCAAACCCTATTGGCTCACTATCTGTAAATGCACTACACCAAAGATATACATATTCTGTTAGTGAAATGATATGGGAAGGAACATATGAATCATTATCACACATTAAATAATAAAATAATAAATTTAACAATTTATTTAATCTTTAAAACATAACATTATCATATCTTTCTATATTGCATGCCTTTAACTCAATCAAAGAGTATACACATAGAAAAATATAACTATCCTCAATTATCAAGATTTTGAGAATTTCATCTACTTTTTATTTGGTCTCTAATATTCTTATCCTCAAACACAATATGTAACTATCTTCTTAAAACCTAAACATACCAACCTTTATATTTACCAAAACTACCATAAATACTTATGTATGCTTTCTTCAAAGAGAGTTTCCCCTTGACACATATACCAAGGATGATCCTTTTTTTAAGGGTGACCTTAAGATGATTTTATAAGCCTAAATGTACCTAATGGACATTTCATAGTTATTTTACACCTTTTAATCTTCTAAATCACCTCCTACCACTACCATGTCATACCAAAGTATTTAAATTTACAAATAGTGTAATTTGGCAAGAAAACCCCCATTTAAAGTCCTAAGCTAATTAAACACTTATAATATCTTTGAATAGCATTCAAAAATGCATTATAATACTCCTATTAATTTTTCAACATTATAAACATGTTATAGACTCCTGATGCACTTGATTTATACAAAGATTTCAAATATGTTATTCCTTTGTATGATTCCCATGCATCACTTGTTTAGTTATGTAAAGTTCATTTATTTTGATTTCCCTATGATTATTTGTTCTTGCTCTTTAGCCTTGTATCCTTAAGGTTTATCCAAATTATTTAATGTTCCCTCCATGATGAAGACTAAAAATATTGTAGATAACCATTTAGTGATAAAGGTAAGTCAAGGTATGTATATGATACTTTTAATTATTTTCAAAACTCCCCTAATGTTATTTTAATTTTAAAATTTTAATTTCTATGATTTACTACAATTTACTAGCTCAACATTGTGCATCATTATGTTTTCTTTCTTGAAGCACCATCCCATGTTACTACTTCATGAAATGTGATGAGATTCAAGTGGGGCATATGTATACACATAATATTTTTAAACTTTATCAATTGTTAATGCTTTCTCTCTTGCATGAACCTGTTAAATTTCAATCTTTATGAGTATATGATTTAAATGGTATACTAGGAAAGGAGTGGGCAAACATTTGGTAATCTTCAAGATTGTTGGTCCCTATACCATTACCTAAAACCACTAAAATTTACTTTTATCTAACTCCTTAATTAATTAAAACCCATTTAACCACACCTCTAAGTAATTCACCTTCCAAAATAGCTCCTAACTAAGAAAACACCCTTATTCTTCATTTTCATACTATGTTATCCAAGTAGATCTTTTTATGGATTGAGTGCATGTTACAAAACTACATCAACCTAGCTGACCTAGTTCAAGGCCTCATAGCTATCTTTCCCACCTAACAAAATTGAGTCAGTCAATCTTGTCACCTAATTTTCTAGAAAGGTTTAGGGTCAATCCCTAGCTATAAATACCCTCTTAAATTCAATCTAATAGAAAGGAACATCTAATTTTGCATTATTATATCTCATAATTCTATTACTTCTATACTTGAGGAGTCATTGATTAAGGTCTTGCCTTGGAAGGAAATAAACTTATATTATGGAAAAGTCTTGGATGCAAAGTAGGAGTCTTTTAACCTAGATCTAATTTATATAGTGTGATCCTTAAAAAGCTACAACTACTTATTGAAAAGAATAATTATCCAAAGGAAATATTGAGGCATGATAGGTTCATTCAATGTGAAAATTCCTAAATTTTAATCTTTCATTTGGTAGATAGATATTGCACAAAGTAATAGGATAAATATTTTAATCCTTTCTTTGTTTACCTCTACATTGACTTGAGTGGATTTGTCTTTGCATGTTTTATTTTTTTGTTAACTATCCTCATTTATGCTGTAAGATTTAATGAGCACTAAATTAGATTTATTTTAGGTATCATAGGCCTAGATAGGGTTATTACATAGTATCATTTTCCTAGAGGTTTTTTAACTCTCTCCTTTGGTGTTATCTAATAAGATATCTCTTGGTTAGGTTTAGTGGATCCAAATTGATCATGTCCAGATATAAATAGGTATGTAATGATTTGTTGGGAAGATTATCTTCTCTGAGCTTTGAATCCACTAAGTAGGACAAGTTGAAAATTTGTCCTAATTCATTGCATACAGAGTGTGTTTGAGTAAGTTGCAAATTCTGGAGAGTGTTTATGTAGGCTTCAAGATATTATAGGTGTAGAACATAGTTCAATATCTGATAGAGTGTGTTTGCAAGGGAATCAGGTTCTTATTGTTATAAATCACATTTCTAGATCTGATAAGGTTATAAATAAGGATACCAAGTTTTGCCATGTCTATGTATAGGATCATTAGGATCCACTATGTTTCCATCACACATAGAAAATATTGAAAATGTTAAAAAATTATTAAAATTTGATTTATTATAAATTTTGACCAAGTTCTCTCTTATTTTAACCTTGTTTAACCTATTTTAGTCAAAAGACTAAAAAAATTAATTTTTTGACACTTTTTCAAAAATCAGTACAATAGTTGGCTCTAACTAGGAATATTGAACTACAAGGGATGAGAGAATAAATATAGACACTAGTTTCATAGATAATTACATTTCCACTGAGATATAGAATCATTTAAATTTGATAGATAAGCATACTAAGGGAAAATAAGGAAGTGACAAAGTAACAACTTACTGAAAAGGAGAAAGATGCAAAACAACACAAATAACACAAATCAAGGCAAAAAATTACAACATAAAAGAAACATAACCAAAATTACATATACATACTTACATGTAGGGGACTACCTACTTTCACTTAAAGTAGTGTTTGATAAATTACCCATTGTATGACAATGGTAGAGGAGTAGCATAATGATAGACCAAGTAGAAGGTGTTGTCTCCATAGAAGTGGTTGCTAGTAAAGGGGCCCATCCATAGGGAGTCAAAATTTCCATGACTTCCTTTCAGTTCTTTACATTTATCCCACAAGAGGATAATATCACCTAGTTGAAAATTTTATCTTTTCATTTTTTTAATCAAAAAGGGCTTTGATTTGAGCTTGATGCTTAGCAATTTGATCAATGACCTGGGTTTTATCTTCTTCAAGCTTACTTAAATAGAGATTTATTTTGTCCAAGAGACTTTCAAATTTCTAGTTTTCTACATCCTTGGCCAATTATAATTTAATTAATTTGAGTGTTATTAGAATTATCGCATCAATTCCATAGATTAATTAGAATGGGTACATGTCAATGTATTTCTTTGATGTTATATGATATGCCCGTAGTTCATCATATAAATTATTGTGCTAATTTCTTTGATTCTCATCAACCAACTTACAAAATATGGTAACTAGGTTCTTATTTCTTGATTCTACTTGTTTATTTCCCTATGGATAATAATGTAAAGAGTGAGATGTTATAGTCATAGTAGAATCTAATCAATTTTGATAAAGAGAAATTTGAAGCATTATTTGTCATGATTTTCTATGGACATAATACCTCACTAAAATATTGTATTTAATTAAATTAAAAACAAATTTTAAGTTGTTTGTTTGACAGGAATGGCTTCTACCCATTTGGTGAAGTAGTTTATTGTAGTGAGAATGTGCATGTTCCCTACACTTAAATGAAGATTAATAGTTCCTAAAAAATTGATCCCTCATTGTTGAAAAGGATTTAATATCATCACTAGATTGAGAGGAAATGTTTCAAGTTTTAGTCACCAAGTGAACTATTGACAAACCTCACATTTCTTTACTCATTCATAGGAATCCTTAAATAGTGTAGTCTAATTGTAATAAGATCTTAGAATATTGTAAGTTATCACTAGGGAATAAAAGTGTCAACTATAAGCTTCATAATGAAAGTCTTATAGGAAATTATTCTAATGTTCATTGTCAACACACCTCAAGAAAAATCCATTAATACTCTTTTGGAATAATGTACCATCCTAGATAACATATTTTATGACTTGAAACTTGACAGTTCTACATTTTTTGACATTCAAATGAGATGGAAATTCTTATTACATTAGAAAAAAATCAATATTAATGAACCAATCATTAGTATAATCTATAAAAATGACAAAATGAATCTTATCTTTGTTTTGATCATCTAAATCTATTGAATGGATTTACTAGGAATTTTTTTGTTCTACTATTAATTGGCACAAGCAAATTTGTTTTACTATTAATTATTAATTTTATAAGATAAATTTGAAGTATTAATTGTTATACTAAATCTATTGAATGGATTGACTAGGAATTTGTTTGTTCTAATATTAATTGACCCAATTTTGTAGGTTTGATTTCAATATCATATTCTTTAAATTTAGTGATCAAATTACCCCTTTTTAACCTAGTTATTTTTCCATCAAAATAGCTTTGATCATTGTGTTAGGTACCATCACAACTAAGTGTAAATGAAGACTATAAATTATTATATGCTTAATAGCCTTCACAATGGTATAAACATGTTTTCCTTTTGGATAATATTTTATCTCATAATATTTCATGTTGTAACTCATAAAATAAATGGAATATTCAATATCTATCATTCTTTTATATCAATATATCTAAGAGTTTGTGATCTAAAGCATAGAAATAGATAATAATTTTTTTTAAAGTTGAGATAGACCAAAGTTTATGCATGAGCAATAGCAGTCTTTATTTTTTTGAATTATTATTTTCTTTTGATATTCCATTTGAAATATGGTTTTCATTTCATCATCTCAATAATGTGCCTGATGAGTTCAATGAAATCCTAAACAAGTCTCCTTATTAAATTCACTTTTCCAAATAATGAATGTACACCTGACTTACTTATTATTATGGATAGTTTCTAAATTACTTCAACCCTTTATAAATCAATATTCATTCCTTCTTTGGAGATAATATGTCTAAGTATTTTCCCATTGGTCACCCTAAAAATAGACTTCTTAGGATTGAGATAAATGACATGCAGTCAATACTTTTCAAATACTTTCTCAAGGTGTTTATAGTGATCTTCTCTTTTTTTAAATATTGTTAGATCATCTAAGTATACCACAATTATCTTATTATTAATATATCTAAATGTTATATCCATTTCTCTTTGGCACATAGTACTTGCATTAATGAATCCAAATGGCATTCATCAGTATGTAAAAGTACCCTATGGGGTTTTGAAAGTCATTTTATATTGATCTTATTTCTCCACTTTAATTTTATTATAACTAGAGAAGCCATCCAACATTGAGAGAATTTTATAACATGTGACATCCTAGAGAACTTGATACATGATTCGTAATGGATAATTATATTTTAGATATGCCTAATCCATATTTCTAAAATCGACATAAATTCTAATTTCTCCACTCTTCTTAAGGATAAGTACTATGTTGCAAATCCAAGTTGAAAGGTGGATAGGAAAAATAATCTAGGCATTCAATATTTTACAATTTTTTGCAAAAATTATCCATATAATATTTGAATTATATCATCTTTAATTTTGATTGAATGAATTGGAATTAGGTTTTAGAGGAACCTTATGTTGTATTTCCCCAAGACAAAAAGATTTGATATCTTAGTACGAGTATGCAAGAATGTATATATATTTTCAAAGGAGTCTAACAAATTTTATTTGTTTTGTAGGAGAATAATATTTTCTAATGTTAAATAATATAGGTTGTTCTTTATAATCCTTGTTTACTTTTTCATAATCTACTAAGTTGAGAGAATATTTTTGCATCTTCTTTTTAATGAACCTATCATTATTAACAAAAATTTCTTGCAATGAGACTAGACCTTTATGAATTTTATTCCATTTCAGTTTGATTATTCCTTCTTCATCTTGTTCTTCAACAATGCCTTCCTTTTCCATTTGTGATGAATATTCTCTATAAAAATACTCACTTTATTCAAAGCACAGGTTCATATATATGTTTGATTCTCTAATAAAATAAATTATTTGTTGATCATCATTAAATACCTACCAATTTATTAAATTATCTAGCACATTGGGTTAGTACACTAGTTTAATTATGTACTTATCTATACCAACATCTAAAACATGGAATCAAAAGTGAAGCTACCACTATGAGATCATCTACTTTGGTATTATTATCTCTCAAGATAGAATTGATAGAAAAAGCACCATAATTTTTATGTTATCGTAGACTTTATTCACGCAATGCCTCAAGTGATCATTTTTCACTTGATACTGCCCTTTGATTTTTTTTATGACCAACATTATAACACCAAAAACCTTCAAATTTATTATTCTTATTTATTCTACAATCTATAACCCAAGTAATAGTGCTTCATATTCTTCATCATTATTCATGCATTCAAATTATAGCTTGTATGAGAAAATATTTTTTTCTTTGTTAAGAGAGATAAGAATCACCCCTACGCCAGCTCTAGTTGAATAAAAACTTCCATAACATTCTAATTTCCAAACTTCATTAGGGTCACTTCTATTATTTCAAACATGTCTAGGTCTTTTTCTGACATCATCAAATAATTTCCTAAGCCTGCATCTTCATATAATATATCTACTTTGGGGTCATCTAATTTTTACACCATATATTTTATTTTTAGAACTAACTCAAGGAATTATTTTATTCTTTTGAATATGATCATTGCATGTGATAAGTCTAAATTAATATCATCACCAAATCCCTAAGAAAAATTTCCTAGGAGAATGTCATAGACTGTTGGGATGTCTACCACTATAATATTTATTTTAATTCATTTTTAGGGAAAGACACTATGGAAACTTAAGTGTCTTTGATTTGGCCAACAAGTGGAACTTGATTTAATTCCATTGGGTAAAAATGTCTAAAGGTTTTTGTAAAATTTAGGTCAATGACATTGGAAACTTTAGTAGGCATTACATTATTTGAGGCTTGTGTATCAATTAAGTAGTTAATAACCTTACATCCCTAAAGGAATAAGGAAATGTAAAAAGGATCAATCTTATTAGACTTAAAAGTTACTATGGCTATAGAATTCACTAGATTTGAAGAAGATATGGTGGATAATATTCCCTTGACATTGGTCTTATTAGGATTGGAATTTTTACCTTTAATGAATTATACTAGTATATATAATTGATTAGGATATGATCTCAAATATTCATCTTGTTACATCTAAATTTTAGTTTTATTAACATGTTTTTTATCAAAGGTAGGCAGGTTACTAGAAAAGAGCATTCTACAAGCTAAGATACATTACTATTATTTTTTATAGGAGGATTACCTTTTGAATAAACAATAGTGGCAATCAAAGGAGACTCACCTATTTTATCCATGGGTTAATTTCCTTTCATATATCCTAGATATGTTGTTCCCCATGAAAGAATGACTTTTATAGATTCTTCTTGTCCATTGTTTTGTTATTTTTTGGTTGTAAGCTATTGTGAAGACTAAAAATGATTGATTATTCATGTCTCTAAAATTGACTTCATAATCATCTTTATCTAAATTATATTTTATGAATGTATTTACAAATTCATGACCATGTTCCTCAATTTCACACCCTTGAGGATCTAGATTTCCTAATTCATTTTCTTCTTCAACTTCTTAATAACCAAATATTTATTTTGTTTCTAAAATATCATTTACTAGAGGATTTGTATTTGGATGAAGAGGAGCTTCCAATGCAAAATTTTTTTTAGGATCTTGCAACATGGATGATTCCCTTAAAATGGTGTGTAATTTATTTTGGAAATATCTTGGTAAGGAGTAGTGATGGTTTTTTGAGGCATTTATTTTTTTAAAGATGTTATATCATTAGCCATTTTTTGTAAAATTTGTTTAATAAAAAACTTTCTTGAAATTTATGTCTTACTTTTTTATGGTTCTTTTTTTAGTTTCCCAACTATTTTCATATCATCTTCCACATCAACATTTAATGTCTACACTACATTCAAGTCAGCTACCTTGGCTCTTCTCAACTAATAACTCACTTTAAAAAATTGAGAATTGATTAAAAAAAGCATTTTTGATTCTTATATGTTAGCTTAGTAGTTGTCGGTATCTTATGAAGTAGTTTATTGAATTTATCTATGAAATATTTCATGGGTTCATAAGCCTCTTTCTTTATTTGAGTGATTTGAGACAATAATGCATGTGCATTTTCTACATATTTGAGTCTATTTTTCATATGATTATAATTGGTAATAGCTCATGAAAAAAGATGGTAAAATTATTTAAAATACCCTTGGTAGGGGAAGACCCAAAGGCTCAAACATAAAATTAATTAGTCAAATTCACATGATATTAATAAAAAACAATATAATATATAAGAATGATCGTATAACCATTCATATTATAATAAGTTAGTTGTTCTAAAAAATAATAACTAACCTCTCTTAACACAAATATAGGATAGTTGTTCAAATAACTTTTATTCTCTCACACGTAAAAACACTATGAGATTTATTTCACCAACTCATGAATAATTATAAATTTATTTATTCACTCATGTTAGGATTAATTCCTAACATTCCCCCCTTATTTCTACATGGGTGAGAAACTTGAATGTCAGTTTTAATCGATAATGCATTCGATTACAAACATGTGATTTTATTGAAAACCTATTTTATTGAAAGTTTGTCTTTCAAAACTTATTTGAGAACTTTGACTCAAAGATAATGACACGTACTTTAAACAAAAACATAAAAGAAAACTCACAACTATAAATATGAATGCACAATATATAAAAATAAAATACATCTATTTAAAAACAAATACACAAGACTCTTATTTTAATGTTATAAAATCACTAAATAATAATAAAACAATTAAAAACATTAATATAAAAACAATACCATAAATCAAAAACTATAAAATTTAATTCATGATATTTTAAAAAAATTACAAATTTAAATATAAACTCTATATATATATATATATATACACTAAAAATTTAAAAACATAAAACTATAGCATAACAATAAATAACTCCTAACTATGACTAAACAATAACAAAACCTAAAATATAACACTTGACCTTAAATATTATGGACATACCAAAAAACATAAAATTAAAAAGTTAAACCTAAAATGGAAAAAAGAGAAAATAAAATGACCCATATCTAAAAATTTGAACTATGAGAGAAAGTCACCATTTTAAGGTTAGATGGTCTGGAGTTTGGGTTTGTGGCATGAGACAATCTTGGAGATAGTTATTCTTTATATGATATTTTATAATGAATGTAATAGGATGGCAAGATTTTTATTCCATGAGGAAAGTTTTTAGCTGGAATCATTTCTATAGATTATGAATAGTAAGGAAAGAAGGATGGTGAGGCAAAAGATAGTAGCGAGCTTAGATGGTGGAAATGGAGGAATGGTAGAATGGAGATTCGTGATGGTGAGAGCTATCAAGAATAGGCAACATGCATGTTGAGACCATGAAGACTAGATTCATGGCTGTGGTAAACTCATAGCTTATGGATATAGTAATTAGAGGTAATGTCAGAAGAGTACAGGATCCAAATAGAGAACCAAAGGAAAATTGGGTTTTCATGCATAGTTGGTATTGTTTAGAGATGAGAGACCACTTTAGAGCTAAATCAAATAATGAAAACCCTGATCTAGAACAAATTCTGAGTTATTGAAGAGTAGGTTCAAATCTAGGTCACTCTGCATTGCATAGGTCATAAATGAAATGTCTGGCGCTATTGGAAAACACCAATCACCTTTATGATGGTGGATATGTCTAGATGTTTATGCACAAATAATTAAATAGTAGATGCCTTGAATAATATAATCTTTCCTACACAACCAATAGTAATAATATTTATGTATTTTTTTATTTTAAAATACATATATCCTTATTTTTCTTATATAGGATATATACCTTATTTTATTTTATTATGTTGAGATCAAGTCTGTAGAAATACAAAACCCTCGATGTACTAAATATGCTTATGGAAAGTTGTTGGGGATGGATCAAGATCTAATATTATTGATGAGTTTATAATTAATGTTGATTATCTTGGGTCAAAAAATTCTCAAAAGAAGATCTCAGTCCAACACTTTGAAAAAAATTGCTATTACATTCTAAAAGAATTGTACTACTTATTTGTATTTATCTATAAATCATCTTCAAAAAATATATAAAATATTTTTAATTTTTTAAATGAAACAATTAAAAATATGGAAATGAAAAACTATGGAAAGCATGGACAAAATAGAAAGAGGATGGAGATAGTGCAGGTGGATGGTGGAGCCAAAGCTTTCACACGTGGTCTACACTGTTAGATCAATGGCAGTATGCAAGCAGGGGTGAACAAATATGTGAGTATCAATTTCATGTAGTCCACACTACAATTCTATTCTATTATTCATTTTTATGAAACTTAAAAATGAATAAAAGGTATAGTGAGGTCCAAGAAAACTTGCTCTGATACTAGATATTGAAAACACCCATGATTGGGGAAGAGCCAAAGGTGCAAACACATAATTAATTAGTCAAATTCACATGATATTAATAAAAAATAATACAATATAGAAGAATGATCATATAACCATTAATCCTATAATAAGTTAGTTATTCTAATAACTAAAAACTAACCTCTCTTAACACAAAGATAGGATGGTTGTTCTAACAACCTTTATTCTCTCACACTTAAAAAAAATATGAGATTTGTTTCACCAACTCATGAATAATTATACATTATATTTATTCACTCATATTAGTATTAATTCCAAACAAAAATCAATCTATGAGATTTGAGACCATTTTAGAGGGTCTAAAAAAATATTCTAACTACAATATATTCATATTCAACACCTAAAACTCTACATGCTACAAATAAGGCAACAATATGTTCATTTGAATGTTACTTACCATTGCTTAAAAAATTTAGAAAATTATTTTGTGAACCTTTTATAAGTTCATGTAATTGTGCCAAAGCCAATATACCAATCACATTACTCCATGATTGTGCCATGGTTGGAAAGACTACTTATAATGGGATAACAACACATGATAAGACAAGGGCTTGACTTATTAGCCTTCTTCTTTATGATCACTTACATTTCTTAGGAGTTGAGGGAAGAATAATTTATTTCTTGAGTTTACTCTTTTTCTCATGATTCAATTTGAAACTAAAAACTTCTTGTAACTAATAAAAAGGATCAATTTCACCCTTTCATCTATTGGCTCTATTAAATCATCTTTATGTTAGTTTGGGAAAAATAATGTTATTGCTATAGTGCAGGTTGAATTTGAAAATATCTTTGAGCTGATATTCTTTGTCGTGTTTTTTGTGAAACTATTTTTTCAAATTTTTGTGCTAAGACAACATGATATTTGTCTTCTTCTAATGCTTCAATAACACTTTGAAAGTGTGTTGATCTATTTTTATCACCCCATGCAAATGTTCTCAAATATGATGAGATATATTCTATCATATCACTTAACCAATCAATATTCAATTGAATTATTGGTGTTTAAACTATTTATATGGTCATTAGAAGGATTTCTTACTATATCTCTTCTTTGAGAGACTATCCAAACTACTTTTTTAGCTTGTCTTCTTGATTGTCTCCTTGAAACAATATCTAAATTTATTCAAACAATAGTAGCATGGTCTTCTTCTCTATTTATTTCTATGGTAACAATCTAAAAATGAACAAGACTTGTTATATTCTCCCAAGTAAGTCAAAGACAACTTGAGGCCAAAACTTCCTATGCAACTTCTATATAATTTAATCCAAGTTAATTGTTAGGGATTTGAAGATTTATAATCATCATATATGACATTTACTAATTTATAGTTACCTAACAAGATCTACATTCTTGAATCATTCTAACACTTTTTGCATGATCAAACTCCTGATTCAAAATTACCAAAATAATTTGAAACTAAGCTACAAATATTTCATAAGAATCCTAGTTAAGCTATCTAATATGTGAAATAATATCTAATTGTGTAAATTATTTCAAAACTAGGTCAGGTTGATAAACTGGTCCTTGAGTTGATGGAAAAGTCATATGGACCAAAATCTTGGAATGTGGGTTGTATGGGAGTTGTATAAATGTGCCCCATGGTGGGTGCCAAAAATTGTTGACATGAAAATTTGTTAGGGGACATATGTGAGCTTTCCAGTCAATAGTTATGGGATAAAATCCCTCTCCTATTAATAGGCCTATCTACCTTTATTGAAAACTGAAAAGACTATCCAAAGTAGATTATATACATTAAAATGGTATTCTTCATGGGGTTTTTACTTTTAACCTGAAATCACAGTAAGGTATTAAAATTAAAATATGGAAAAAATATGGAAAAAATGAGATGTATATAAAGATAGAAAATTCATAAACTTGGCAGGTCAAACTCAAAAACTTGCTAAAGTTGCCAAAGAAAAAGTTAATTTTTCTATTTTTTATTCAATGGGTGAGAGAGACATCATGTGTTCATATGAACATGTAACATACACCAAAACAACTAGCTATTACTATAAATGTGAATATAATATTTACTTCGTATTTCTTTGTAAAAATGAATAAAACTATTGTTTCTACCCCATCAAGATTTCACTATTACAAAAATAACAAATGTAGGTTTAAATAGGAAACATGACAATGAAATTTCTTTGCCTTGACTAATTAAATACAATTATAGTGATCTTTTGAAAGTAAACATTCAAATACATGTATATTATACATATGTAGATTGTCTAACCATAAATTTTAAACACAAAAATTGCAAAAATTTTGTTTGTATTGATCTTTGTTAAGTTGTGAGTACAACCTCCTCTTTCAACAGTCTCTAATAAATTTTGACTATAAAAAACCCATTACAATGAGGCCTAAACTTATATTTTTAGTTTGGAATGAGTGGTTATGTTGAGTAACCACCATTTTATATTTTTAGTGGCTCGTAAAAATGCATTAACTAATTTATACATTTTAAAAATTTAAAAAACACATTAATCAATTTTCACAACATAAAAAAGTGCATTGATGATTTTTCATGACTTGTAAAAGTATAAAGACAAATTTGCACAACTTTTAAAAATGTATTATAAAATTTACACAACTCAAAAATACAAAAAGGACTTAGAATATTTGCATGACATACAATGTGTTACTTAACTATTATAAAAAGTGCAATTGAAAATGTAAGAATGACCTAGAATCATAAGTATAGAAATGATCAAAATATTTTACAAATTTACTTTTCTTATTCTTCCTCACTGAGAACAACTTAAATATTTTCCTTCATTAGTGAACAATTCTTCTAATTGTATTTATTGAATTTTTTCAAGATTTCTCTCATATTTTCTTCAACAAGTCCATCTAAATACATAAAAGCTATTTATACCTCACAATACATATTTGTCATTTTTTGTGATGTCCACTAAAGTCTTTTTAGCATAGAATCAAGATTTTTCCATTTATTCTGATATTTGATCAACTTATGAATGGATTCTATTTGAATGTGTATTATAGAGTTAATATATCTTAAACAATCTTCTTGAATCACTCAACAATGATGTCTTTAGTGATGACTTTCCTATCATCATCCAAAAATATATAATTCAACTTTATAATCCCTCCTAAGATTTTGAGAATAGCATCACCTCCTATTGACTTAGAGTCACAAATTTTCTTGATGTTCTCTTTGGCAATATGAATATTGAATTTGAGAACTCCTAGAAACTCGATAAGTTTTGCAATTTTATTGGCTTGAATGATTGCCTCTTGATTGAGCTCATATAGGCAAGCATTGGATAAATCCTATAATGTGGGAATAATATATTTCCATTTCTTTACTTTATTTAAATAATTATCTTCAACTTCAATTGCTTTATCATATTCTCATTGAATTTTAGAGTATCTAGTCATATTTGTATTGATTGTGGTGACACCCTATTGAATACTTTTTTCATACCATTTTCTTGTTGCCTTGCCTATGTGTACGATTTATTATTCAACATTGAGTGTCTCTATATGGGTGATTTGTGGGGAAATAGAGGAGGGTGAAGACTAAATTGGCTTGATCAAATTTTTGAGTATTAATGTCAATGGTTCAAATTTTTCTTTGAGTTGATCTTTGGTCACCTTATCTTGATCCATCCTTTTAAACAATCTACTAATTACCGACTAAACAGTTATTTTCATTCCTTTCCTAATTACTTTCCCCAAATGTAATTTTAATATCTAATAATCTAAATCACTGAGACTATCTTTTTACTTTTCAATAGGATGAACTAGTAATTATGCATATATGTCTCCCTTATTATTTGTGATTATTCTTGAAATAGTCTTGGGTTTCTTCATTCTTCATGAAAGAAGAGTATCTAGAGCACTAATATCATTCTCTTCCAATTCAATAGTTTTCTTTCTTTTCCTTACTAATTCATTAAACTAGTTAGGATTATCTACACTGGGAGGAGGTTATTATACAAGGGTAGAATTAGATTCAGTTTGACTCTCAATAGGAGATGGAGGTGTTTTTAGGATTTGGGTTATTTCTAATGCAATTTCACCTTCTTCTTTCTTTGAAGTATTTTTTAGAGATTTGGGTGAAAGTGTAGGAGGCAATTCAGTATCTTCTAGAGGAGTTGGGGAAAAATAAGTGTCAGTTTAAAGGGGAATAGAGGATGGAAGTACCAAAAAAGTATTTGATGTAAGGAATTTTTGAGTTGTATTTGTTATGTTTATTTGAGATTAAAATAAACTATCAAGGGGAACATATTTGAAATAGAGATACTAGGATAAAAAGAAGATTTTTCTCCTAATATTTTTATCTTGAGTTTGAGATGTTTATGAACTAGAGAAATATATGTAATAAAAATTATTTATATTTCATTTTCTATTTATGTAGTGTCTTTGATTACATCAACTACATGTAATGTTCTAGAATTTGATTGATGTTGTTTGTGGAAACTACCAAGTTAAATTTATTTTTGTGGGCATGAAAATCATGCCTCATCAATGTTTACTTATTTACTTTTCAACCACTCCAATTTCTTGTCAAGTATGGTCTGTGTTCGACTTACAAGAGAAGTAGACTTTTTCCTATTCTAATCATTTTTTGGAAGTGGTTTTGATTCAATTCTCTCCTTTTTGTATATTGGATCCAATACATATCCATCATCTACAATTTTTTTGGAAACTTTTGCAATACTAAATGCAATGACCTATTCCAAAGAGCACCATGAGTATTTTTGGGTCCTTACTTTCTTTTCATCATGAAAATCCATCTAGTAGTCTTCAAAATGAGACACGTGTTTATATGTATAACCAAAAATATTCTCAAATAGACCTCTAATGTTAAAATAAGGCATAATTTAAAATGGTCAAATGGTGACATGTGTCATTTCTTCTTCAACATATTTTGTTTTTGTCAATGACACACACACGTATGTTCCTATAGAGATTTGAAATTTCACCCTAGTTTTGTGTTTGCTTGCGAAGAACTTGTGTGTCTTAGTTAATTATCTAACTATCTCCATCAAATCCCACTTGTCATCAACATATTTTGGGACCATGTATGGTGTAATCTCATCCACACACCCATAAATAAGTGAAATTTGGAAATTATGTAAACCATGATATGTATCCAACAATTTATATAGAAGAATCCAAAGATATTTTCATGTTTTAGTGGTCTTGTTCTAACATCTAAATCACATATTGCAAGAATGCATAATTTAATCTATGAAAATGATGAGCACTCTCTTTCAGAGTGAGTTGAGGATAGAACTCATATCTTTAAAGTATTGATATTTCCTACCATATTAAATCCATTATGAAATCTACTCCTATTAATAACATAGACAAGATAGGAAGTCATGTTGAATTATGTCAATTATTTGTGAATGGAACCATTGATGAGTTATCCCCAATTTATTTATTTTTCATTCTTATAATGATCCAATTTATATCTATGCATCCAAGTTTGTAAACTCCATACAACTAGACTTAATACCACTCTATACATGAGTGTGATCATATCATTGACCTCATTTGTAAATTCAAACCTAGATATTGACTTGGGAAGTCTCATCACTAAATGCTTTGATTTTATCAACCATGTTTGTTGACCCATTTTGAAAAAGAACCACTCTTATCCTCCCATAATTATTGAGTATAATCTAGAGTTAAGTCAATAAAATATTCCCTATCATGAAATTAGAGAAAATTATCAATTTGTTTTGGTGCTAAGCACATAACATATTCTCATCTTGAGTTCTTGACTTCTCTCCTTTCAAGATCATAATTCTTGGTCATTGTTAGAACTAATTTTGGGTAGTATACTGATGTTTAGAAGGTAATTGCTTGAAATAGTCCATTATCATGAATACTTTGACCATAGCATATCTTGTGGATCCAACTGATTCTATTCTATAATTAATCCATGTCAATGTAACCTAGGTTAGTGTTAGATATGTTTTCCACATTGGATTCCAAGTGTGATAGAGTAATGGCTCCTTGAAATTGATACTTATTATTTGTACTCTCTTCACCCTGGGGCCCCTTTTTTAGAGGATTATTTTTCAAAGTATTTTTATTCAAGGTTTTTTTAATTAGAGTCTTATATGTTGACATCATACGTAGAACAACCTTTTGTGAGAGTAAAATTAATGCCTGAATTGATCTTGTGAAGATGTATAAAATAAAGTATGTTTAAAAAAAGGGTAGAGTCCACATATGTGTTTAGTTAATGTTCATATTTTATAATGTTTACTATCAGGTTGGTCAAGATATGAGAGGTACAAATCACATTGTAGGTTCCAAAGGATGAAAATCACATTGTAGGATCTGAAAGGTGTAAAAAACATTACAAGATTTGAAGGGTGTAAAGCACATTGTGGGATCTAAAGGGTACAAACCACATTACATATTTTGATGATGTATAGAATAAGATCAAATTTCATAGGAGTGCCAAGCAAGGTAATAAAATCTAGAAAGTGTTTAGACAATAATTTGAGTTTGATGAAGGTGTATACCAAACCCAAAATCTACTATAGTAAGTTCTTTAGTAAATACAAAGAAATCTGAAATTTATCATGTGTTTTAAAAGATAAACTGAGTTTGGAAAGGATTGAAATTCACATAACAATGTTGAGTAACTTTGTGTTAGATCAATGGCACAAACCCTAGATTTTTAGTGCTAGAAATAATTAAAAATGAAGAGTCATGTTGTGTTAATGATCACATGAATACAAATATTACAAGTAGGAGTGAGAAGGAATGAGTAAAAATGAAAAGGAAAGAAGAATTTAAACTTGAGTGTAATAAACATTTGCATGTGAAGGGCAAAGTTAGATTAATGGGAAAAATCAAAGTGTGTTTGAGTAAGTTGTGGATTACTGAGAGTGTTTACATAAGCTTTAGGATCTGATAGGTGTAGAACATGGTTGAGGATCTAATGGGGCATGTTTATAAGGATTTCATATTCTAATGGGTGTAAAGTACATTGTGGGATCTAACAAGGTTATAAACAAGGGTGTCAAGTTTTTCCATTTCTATTTTTAGGCTCATCAGGATCTGTTATGTGTCTATCACACATATAAATTTTGACAAGCTTAAAAACTTAGGAAAAAAATAGTTTTTTCTCAATTTTGACCAAGTTATGACTTATTTTTACCTTGTTTGACTGCTTACAATCAAAAGATTAAAAAATTGATGCTTGTTCAAAAACTAGTACAACAAGTACTCTACCTCCATTGACAAGATGTAAATGCTTCCATACTAACCCAAGGAAATGAGTTATTCTACTAAGTTTAGTATTAAACTTATAGTAGATATTATTATGGGTCAATTTTTAATCCTTGTCATGCATTATTTGTTATAGTAACATCTCAAATAACTATCAAGTATGCCCATTTAAGGTTTAATATCTTACACTAGTTTATGAATTATAATAAAAGTTTTATATGTTTCCCTACATTATCTCAGATGATTCTCATGTGTCATAAATTATCATTAGTTGTTATACAAGAGGATTAAATTTCATAAGGTACATGATGTGTCTTGTGGAATAGGATTAGAACATAATCTAATACACTAATGGTTCTCAAAATCCTCTACTATATTTTTAATATATTACACATTCTAAATAATCATACTCTACTTATCATATCATGGGGAAAAATATCATAATGCCCAATGATTCATAAAGATTATAAAAACTAGTTAATTCATATGAGAATAACAAGTATCAATATGGGTTTAATACCTTTTTAAGAAAATAAATGAATTATAATTCCAATTTTACAACTAAAATTGGTAAATTCCCTTTTTTTTAGAATAATTTGAGGCATAGGTTTAATAATCTTGGCCCATTTTCATTTTAAATGATCGAGGATTACTTGTCTTTTGTGGAGGATATTATGTTCTAATTAGAGGAGTGCAATAAATAATAAGAGAAGAAGGATTATTAAGATCATCTTGGATATAATATGAATCCCCCATATGATTTTTTTTTCCACATATTATTCTTAGAGCTGCAATGAGAAAGGAAGGAAACAACATGTCTTTTGTAAAGGTATGCTCCCAATTGATTTCTAAACAATAAAAGCTCATAAAGATGGGTGGTATTGGTTTGAATCAATAATCTCTCTAAACTAAGGGAAATGAAAAATAAGGTTCCCAGCTAGATGAAAATCTTGAAAAATATGATAACAAGAGTGTGATCATAAGTATGGTCACAAAGGAGAGAATAAAAATACGAGTGTGCTTATGTTGGCAAGCTACATCATTTGGATAATTCATGTTAAAAGAAGATGTATGATTTTGAGAATGAGATCAATGATCTCAAATAGCATCAAATCAAGCCTAGTGATGATGATAAGAGTAATGAGCTTCTTGCACATAGTTATTCATTTCACACACTCTTACAAGTATGAGTTTATCATGGATTTGAGATGTACTCTTCATAGGGACAATGATGGTATTTTGATCTAAATTCTTAGTAAGCTAGATGATTAGAAGTTACACTAAGTAAATGATTATATTTTTCCTATTATTGGTATTAGTAAATTTATGCTAGAGGATGGAATTATTAGAAATAAATAGAATGATTAGAAATGTGTACCATGTACCAAACATTAGTGTGAATTTTTATTTGTTTATCAACTAACTCAATAGGGAAGAAAGTTGATTTTTGAGCTTACAAGTTTGCTATGAAATATAACAATAAAAAAATTTATACGATTGTTATTAGTTTACTTGACAAGGATTATAAGTGATGGTTCACACATATTAGGAGTTATACCATTACTCCCATTTAGAATGCATAGAAGTACAAATATGGTTTAATTTAGGGTACAAATGTAAATAAGGGAGAGACATATAGTTATTCTTTCCCAAGATATTTAGTTAAGAGTTATGAGATTCCTTAGATGGATGATGGGGTTGTTCTAGGATATTTTACATCATTGAAGGATTCATGGTAAATAAATTTTGTTTTTAAGCTTACTTTTTTGAAGATTGTAGTTCTGACATATAATTTTATTCCTTGTTCTAAGGAGGATATTTAGATCCTTTAATAGTTAATGAAGATAGTGTGATACATAATTATGGCTCTATAGTGGGATGGATCTCTTGACTAGAGTTTTGGACACTTAATTTAAATTTTAAGATAAAGAGGAGTGAGAGAAGATGATGGGCTCTTTATTATTTTTAGTGGAGAGGTGATATAGTGTGAATGGGTCAGCTACCATTCCACATTATGTTAATTTCATGTTTGATTATAAGATTGTAGATGGTGTGTCCCAAGATGATTAACATCATTATTTTTTCAAAATACATTTAACAAAATAAGATGTTAAGGTGCATGATTTAGTTAAGGAGAACATGAGGACACACCATTATGGATCCATAGTGGGATTCTTCTCTTGATTAGAGTGTTGGACACTCGCTATAAATCCAAATATAATTAGGAATGGGAGAATATGAAGGGATATTTATTTTTGTAGATAAAGAGATTACCTAGTGTGAATGGTCCATTCCACATTATTTTTATTTCATTTTTTATTTCAATAATTGATATAGAATATTATTGGAGATTTTGTATCCTAAGACAATTCATATTATTATTTTTCCAAAAGATATTTATCCAAATAAGATATTGAGATCCCTGCATTAGCTAAGAAAGATATGGAGATACATCATTGTGGATCCATAATGGTATTTTTCTCTTCACTAAAGTGTTAGATGTTTACTTTGAATTCAAAGATAAAGAGGAGTAGGATATGATAATGGGCTCTTTCATCATTTTGATGGAGAGATTGTTTGTGAATGGGCCATTCCACATTATGTTGATTTAGTTTTTTATTCAAATAACTGAGCTAGAATATCATTGGATATCTTGCGTCCCAAATTTTTCAAAAATACATTTATCAAAAGAAGATATTTAAATGCTTGAATTAATTAAGTTATATACGGGGATACATATTTATAGATCCATGTTGGGATAAATTTCCTGACTAAAGTGTTAAACACTTAATTTTAAGAAAAATATAAATAGGCATGGGAGAATATGATGGGATATTTATTGTTTTTTATTGAGACATTAGAATAATCACTATTATGGGTATCAATGAAGATATAACTTTGATTGTGCAACTTGCACCAAAATGACAACATGGTCTTTACACAATGGAAAACAAAAATATAATAAAACTTTATTTATTTAAATAGGAGATTAAAAACTCATTCAAAAATTCACACACACATTTCATAGACTTAAAAACACCAAAATGTTACAATTCCCATAGTCCTCACAAAGACATTATTCAACCTTGCAGCCCTTCCTTGGATCTACACACAAATATCCAATTTATTGTGTCATCTCCAATGGCCACATTCATAACTATTTCCTCACAATTTATTCCCCAATATATTTGCTCACAAGTTATTCCCAAAATCTGAAGTGTATGGATTCATTTTTGGATTAATTTAGTATATTAAACCTTAATTAGATATAACTAAGTAAATTAATTTAGATTACAAAGTTATATAATATAATACAAATCTGAATGTAA
Source organism: Torreya grandis (assembly GCA_037957365.1). NCBI lineage: Eukaryota > Viridiplantae > Streptophyta > Pinopsida > Cupressales > Taxaceae > Torreya > Torreya grandis. Next base: position 1,297,914 of record JARHVA010002272.1, read on the forward strand.
AATATTAAAACTATTCTAGCACTACAACTTGATAAATATATGAATTAAAACAAATGATATGATACTTAGTGGATCCATGTATTATATAGGACTAAGACTAGGTAAGTAGTGAAAAAGGTGGAAGACTGGAATGTTAATTGCTTAGATCAAGATTTGGATCTTTGTGTGCACCTAAATAGTAACATCAACCTCAGATTGGTACCATCAGTTGTTATGTTTTGAGTCTTATAATTATGTCTCTATAGATTTTGCCTCTCTATTTTGATATAAATAAGTGCACCTATTTTTCATTTATCTCTATGTGTAATCCCTAGATTTGATGATGTGTGCAACTCCCAAAAATGTATCTCATTCATAAAACCCTAGGTTTAGTTACAACAATAAACTTAAGCATGCCAAAGGTAATGAATATTTTGAATAGTTTGGACTTATAACCACTTGAATGGACTAGAGAGAATTTCAAACCAAGAATAAGTTTTCTATTTTCTAAATAAATTAAATTGAGTATGTAAAATATTATAGACTTATTAGTGGTCTAAATTAAAATTCAATGGACTTATTATTAGTCCAAATTTTGAAAAACTATCAAAAAAAATTGAATTTTATCAACAATTGGTTGGACTTATTACAAATAAACTCCATCTATCTAATGTATTTATAATAAGTTCAAATTATTTCTAACCAAGGCATTTTTTATATAATTTAAAATAATATAGAACTATTAATAGTCCAAATTTTGAAAAACTATCAAAAATAAATTAGACTTTATCAATAATTATTTAGACTTATTACAAATAAACCAAATCTATCTAATGTATTTGTAATAAGTCTAAAGTATTTCTAACCAAGCCATTTTCTTCCTCTCATAACCCATAATTATTTGCTTGTATTTTTCCTTGGATTCAAAGAAATTTTTGAGCAATTCCACTTTCCTATCACTATATTTGTAGGATTGTAGGCCCTCAAATGACATCATTAGCTCGCACAATGTCCTCCTTAGAAACTACAATTTGCATTCCTCTAATTTTCACATTATTATCATCCCAGGCCTTAGAAAATTCCATAGACAACTTAGAATCATGTCCTTTAATATTCTCCATAAACTGAGTTAGACCGCCTTTCTTTAAAATGCCCCAAACTATTAGATTAGTATTTTTTATCTCCTCATAGGACCGTGTTTCAATCCTTCCCTCCCTCATGTTGAAAACAACACCAATTATGAATCTAAAAATTAGAACCAAAGAAATCCTACAATAATGAAGAGGACCAAATTGTAAATATCCAAATAAATCTACTTTTACCCCTAATTAAATTCCTTGATCTATCATAAACATGTAATCATGAAGGGTTGAAAATCTCTAGTTATGAAAGGTTATCTTTACATAAAGTGCACTAATTAGAGAAACGTGCCAAAAAATTATGAATAAATTGAAATACTTTGAATTTTAATTAAGGATGATAAAATAAAACTAATGAAATTATGACCTTCCCATTCCATATGTCACCACATCATTAAGCACAGGAGATAATAAAAAATGGTTTAAAAAGGGAGAAATTTTAGGATCATAATAATTATATCGTCAAACATAAAACTAGAGAATAGGCAAATTTAGGTCCCTTATTTCTAGTTGGATCTAATGTGTCACCATAATGATTGAATCCCAAATTCTATCACACTTCTTAACTTTCCAAGCACCAAAAATTTTAAAAACATTAATGACCAATATATAGTAGCAAGTGTCCTAACATAGTAGGAAGTTTTTATATATCTAGTGTCCAAACATAGTAGGAATTATTTTCCATTTTTATATTGTAAGAAAATTTATTAGTTTAGATAGTTGTATGTCATAAATAGATAGAAGTGCAGGACATTTATAGAAATTTTAAGAAATAATTGGGAACTCGATGTATAATTTCAAGTAATAAAGGGAGGAGAAATAAATGAAAACCATTTATGGTACTTAAAAATAATTGAGAATAATAATTGTAATGGACAATTATAAGCTATCAAATTCTTGAAAATTTTATTATTAAATGCAAGTAAACATAAATGAAATTTATGATATCTGGAAAAATGTTTTTTAAAATAATTATCCAATCATTACACCATAAAATATATATTTAGTATTTAATAATTTTTTTATTTTATTATTTAACCATGTTGAGATTGTAATATCATTTTTGCACAAAATATGACACAAAGATATACCAACAAGGCAATCACCTATTACTATATAAATTTTGGTAATAATAATATATAAAATTATAAATATTTTATATACATTTGATCAATGTATTCATGACTATGAAATATAATCCATCATAGTTTAGAGAAGGATATTTTTTAGTAATATGACTATGATCTTTTATATGTGAATAAAAAAATGAAAATTTGAAATGAGCATGCAAGATATGAATCTAATAAAACATTCTACTTGCCAAAATATGCATTAAAATATGAAAAAAAACACTCATACTTGTCATTCAAAATTTAAGAAACACCATTTCAAATTTTCAATGTCATGAAAGAAAATAATAGCTCATAATCTTTTATCACTATTTTGTAAAGTGTCTAATTTGATGATGCATTCAAATAGTCTATTACAATGCCTTTCAAAAAATCAATGAGAATAAGTGTTTGACCTCTCCATATTTTATTTGGTTTTCAATCATAGATGATATTATCTATAAGAATGGATGGTAAAGAGGTGTCTATTGGGTTTGGCTTCCATTTCTTATCCAAACAATCTGAATAAATCCTTCTTATTCTACATCTTTTTTCTCTACATGAACTGGGATGAACGAAGTTATTTTGACACTCTATTATAGATCTTCATTTAATTTTAATATCTCAATATTGCATTTATCTCTATCAACCCATATTATGTAGTTCACTCCTATAGAATCATTAGGTCTGACAAACATCATATCTCCCTTATTCACATCTTAAACTAGATCAAATTAATTTTTTGGTCTTTTTCTTCTTAGACCAACATATGTATCTATTGATTCTACTCCAAAATCAAGGGCCCTATCATGAACCATTTTCTGTAGATATATATGTATGGGTATTTAGTGGAAAGTTATAGGCTAAAAATCTCTTGGATATTCAACTTTATAAGGGAACGTGTCTTCTTTCATTGTGTCATGGATATTTTGGAAGCAATATGTTAGATCCTTCCACTTACTATTTCCAATCAAATCAAATTCATTTAATTTATTTACATACTTGATCAATTTATCTTTAATTTATTTTTCACTTATTTTCTACTTCTATCTGAATCTTTTACATCAATGGATTCTCATGACTTTTCTCTATTTTTCAAGTCTCTAAAAAATATTCTCATAGGATTACCTTCTGGAACTTTTAGCTTACCATTTTCTTTTGTTGCCCATAATTTATTCAAGGGGGACCAATTTCTATATTTATAGAGTTTTTTCAATGCACAATGGACTGACCTTACTCTATGCATAGAATAAAATATTAGAATTTAATCAAGACTACTATTTTTTTACTTCCCTTCAACTTGTAATTATTAACAAACTATTTTAAATTAATTACTTCTTCAATTAAATATGGCATGAAGATTCTTATATTTTCACATATATTATAAGTGTCCATCATCTCTACCACACTCCATACACTTTCCTCTTTACACAATTAAATAATTTTCAAAATGCATCTTCAATGTCCTCATGGGTATGTCCTACAATAAGAAAAGCAACCTTGACATCGAGGAAGAAACCTTTGTAGACAAGGAGAGATAAATATTGCAATACAAACCTATACAAAAAAACATGATTTTGTGTAATTGGAAAGCTAATAGAATCACATTTAGTTCTATATAAGGTTAGACTTTTTTTTCATATTAATATAAATCTATAATTTATAAGATATTTATTGAGAGATACATATATGATCATGGAATGAGGTTAAGTCACCACTACATTATGTAAGACAGTATAAAATGACCTTTCCAATATCTTAGAAGTGATACATTCATTTAAAACCATTATAATTTTCCACATGCGATCATTTTTATTGGACTTCTTATGTATACCAAACCAAATAATTTTATATTAATCCTTTAATAATTATCACATAAAATATGGTGGCAATGAAACTATATACTTGGTATTCATTGGTATCTCCCAAGTGATACCTTGGTATTATCCCATGTATATTAAAACATAAAATATGTTCTTAACACAAAACCTTTATTTTTTATCTATACTTATCTCTCAAATGATACCCTACTTTTAATGAAAATTATTATGGTACTACTACACCATTTTTATAATATACAAGGAATAAATCAAAAAAATATATTAAGAGACACCTAAAATAAAATGAAGTGGATGTGTTATGAATACATATTTTTTTTATGATATTCAAGTCATACTATGAGTGTATGGCTTGAGAAAACATTTGCTAGATTAGTAGACCAAATTTGGTACAAGTATAGTTTATTTTATAATTTAGAAGGGGTAATATAAATGTATCACTTGAGAGACATATTAGAAGACAAAGGAAAGTGGTTGGGACTAATTTTTTAAAAATAATAATAATTTATAAATAAATTATTATGTGAATGTAATATGTAATAATGGAACATTACACACACACACACACACACATTATTTTCAAATAAAAAATGTGAAGGAAGCACATGTTCTTATTATCCCTATAATAGTTATCTAGTTGAAGGTATAACCTAGAAGGAATTTTATTAAAGGCACCAATTGAGTGTGCTTCATTTATGTATTTCTTGCATTCATGGTAGTAGTTATTAGACAAAGTGCATCATATAATGGATATTTTGAAGATCCAGGTTTATATAGTAAATATCCTTAAGTATCTAGAATTTTTGTTTCAATATCCTTCAAGCACATGTTCAATTAGTTGATATTAATGTTATACCGTCCAAGAACATATGGTAAAAAAATGTCCATATACCCCTGCACCATGACCATGTGTGATAATCCCTACCATTGACAACTCTACTACTATCTTGGTAATTACTTTACTTTTTGTCATTATCCTTGGCAAAACTATTTTTTGGCATTCTACCTTGTCATGAATGACACTGAGGCATTATTCAAGGTATTGCTTATATATTCATTTATGTGTGTATTACATTTGTCTTACATAAAGTATTTAATTTGAGTGCATCATGAATTCATGATTGATACACTCTTCCTAATCTCTAGATAGGGACCCAAAGAATTTTTGTTGAGTCAAAAAGATACATGTTTTGCACCTATCAAAGTCATCAAACTTGGTAATGGTAACATCATGAAAATTAGTTCTCCACATGTTATTGAATTTTGTCTAGGATATTGGCTCATATTCCATATATACTAGTTTTGCATTGATGTGGCACCCCATAAATTCTTGAGTGAAAGATGTTGGAATATGTTGAACATTTCCTCATGCACTATTTATATCTACCTAGAATGTAAGTATTAGACAAACATCTATAAAATCATCCACTAATTGGTCCAACAAATCTTTAGCTATAGTTGACTTCTTTTTTAGATTTTATCAAAATTAACCTTCACAGAATGCAATTCATTCTCCATTTTTGTGGAAAAATTAAATTTTAAAAAATATAATTCTATTCAATCCATATATTTTAATCCAATCTTTCAAACAGATCTCAATATCTTGAAAATTAGTGGTAATTTTTTTTTCTTAAATTAACTGGTAGAAAGAACACCCAAGACATGTTGCCTCCTATCTATTATGGTGGAATCAAACAAACTTATTCTTGATGATTTTAGCATTTCAAATGGAAATCCTAACTGAAGACATATTTTAGCACAACACTTTTTAGTGTACACCTTTCTAATCTCACTATCTATGCTTGTATCAAACTCTACTTGGCTGAGTGAAGTGTTTGGCTGAAATCACTTTTGGCCAAAATAGTTGTAGGCATGAATTAATTTTTTTGGATGCCTATGCTCTAGGAAGTTCATGTAAGGAATAAATTAAATATCCACTAATTCCTAAAAATTCCAATTTCTATATGATTTGGTGCCATGTATGATAAATTGATTGCTCTACTTTCAAAGCTCATTATCTTGTTGAAAGGCCATCTATGATAGATGATTCAGTTCCTTCTATGCTACAAGTCCCATGATGTTGTAGAATGTGATTTATGTAAATTAACAATTCATTTTATTCCATTGGGACTAGAATATAAACAAAAATCTCTCATGGATGTGCAAATTCAATATAACCATAAATAATTCTCTTGCCATTTGCAAGAGAGATACATTTATGCAATAAGAGTACCCTTTTTCCAATAAACTCATTTCTCAGGCTAAAAAATGTGGTTAGATCATTGATATAGAAAAAAAATGAATCCAAGCAAGGATTTTCTTGTTATAATGGTTTTATATACATAACTAAACTAAAATAATTTTGTCCTTCTTCCATACAATCATCTATAGAAAAAAATTATATGGCATGTTACATCATTTTTTGTGCTCTTTATAGTAACACTATCAACCACATCCCCCAAAGTATCTATAAAAGCTCTTGGAATTGGAAGTGATAGATTTGTATCAAAAGCTTTTGTCATATTAAGACTTACACATCCAAAAGGTATTTTCTCATTATGGCACATCAAATTGGGATTTATGGATTCCTAAGAGTCAACATCTGCACCTAGAATTTTTTGTATTTTTCCTTCACCAATGACCTTTCCATTATTTATGAGAGAAACATAGTCTCCCCATTTAAATACATTGATGTATGATTTTTTGGCCTGGACATTTACAAAAGGCATGTGAGATTCTTAATCTAGTTAATTATAAAATCTATTTAGTGTGTACCTATATGTAGGAGATAAATCTTTATTTATATAATAACATAAGCATGGATATTTTTTAAAACATAAAAATATTGAAAAGGTAATGTATAACACATTTATTTTAAAGACACTACTTAAAAAAAGATTCATGGATATATCACATAGGTGATATGTGTGTGTGTGTCAATCCAGAAAATAATAGCTTTGATTATCATATACTGCTTACTTCAATCCTCACTTTACCAGGTGATAAATCTTCCAAGCATATATATATACATACATATATATATATATATATATACATACATATATATATATATATATATATATATATATATATATATATATATATATATATATATATATATATATATATATATATATATATATGTATGTATATGTGTGTGTGTGTGTGTATATGTATATACATATATGTATATATGTATATATATATGTATATATGTATATATATATATATATTTATATACATATATATATGTATATACATATATGTATATGTATATACATATATATATATATATATATATATGTATATACATACATATATATATATATATATGTATATACATACATATATATATATATATGTATGTATATATATACATATATATATACATATATGTATATATATACATATATATATACATATATGTATATATATATATATACATATATATATATATATATATATCATTAAAATTAAATATAATGTAAATTTTGGATTCCTTATAAAAAATATACTTTCCCAATTAAAATATAATCAAAACAGATTTTGTATGATAAAGTTATGAATCTAAAAAATTATAGATTTGATTATCATACACTACCTACTTCAATCCTCATTTCACCTAGGTGATAACTCCTCCAATTAAATATGATTCCCAATTTAGGTTCCCTATAAAAAAAAATACACACTTTCAAAAATGATCACTCAAAACAGAGTCCTTATGAGGTAGTTATGAAAATACCTTGGTAAATACCTTGCAAGTTATTCACATTCTAAGGGGTTTATATATGGATGGATTTTGGAAACATAATTTAGAAATGTTGTATTTCATAAGAGATACCTTGAATGTGTTGCTATTTTTTTATTGAATGTGATTTATTTGAGGGTCAAGGTATCTCTTAATAGATACCTCAATAAGTATCTCTTAATTGAGACCTTGAGAATTTTTTAGATGGAGATAACTTATAATTATTACTATTTATTCATTGATGGTGTTGGATTTGAGTTCCAAGTTATATATTCAAGGATACCTAAGTGGTTTTTTTTTTTTATAAAAATGGATACAAGATGCTATATTTAAAGTCATATAAATTTAGTAAGAAGACTTTAAGAACACTCATGAGAAAGCAATGTGACTATGTTAAACCAATGGTTATACTCCCTTGGTGGTGTTGAGTGCACATGGTAAATGCTAGTTTATCAATGCTTAAATATTTACCTTAGGATGTAAATGAAATTACATGTGCATTAAGGTGCTTTAAGAATATCACTTCATGACCTTATGAATTTATTGGTAAGGTAATTATATTGGTATAAGTAAATAATCTAACATGTTATAATTGTAAGCTTTATCTATTAGGATAGAACATTTCATGGGTGCAATAAGTGTGCAAGAACATGTCATTAATAACAAAGGGAAATAGACTATGCTAGGCATTGTTGTATCATGTGTGATTCCACCTCTAACCCAAATTTTATCTTAAACCTTGCCTAATCCTAATTGAGTGCCTTGTATTCCATTTGACCCTTTCTTTAGTCTTGGTATGTCTTAATATAATTTAATCATTACTGGGTTGGTAGAACACCTTTGGTTAGTCATATTCAATGCATGAGGAAAAAGTAGGCCAACATTTAGAATGGCTTATATTAGAATTGTAGACTTGTCCATTAATTGCCTTTACCTTGATCCCTGCATAGGGAGGTGGATTGTCTTAGAAGCAACCTTAGGACTCTACTAGAGCTACCATGCATCATTATTGACTGAAAAAGAGAATGTCTATTTATAAATGCATGGGTTGATGATTAGAGTGGTTAGTTGATCCAAGGAACAATAAACACATGTCATATTTTGATTGGGTTATAAAGAGGAGAGAACTCCTATTTAAAGAGGGAAAATCTCTGAGAAAAGAGTTTAGGACCTTTGGCATTTTGAACCACCTTGGGAATAAAGGAAGAATATAAGGGAAATAAGTACATATTTTGGATATGGAGAGACTCAGATAGTAGAAACCTATAAAAAAATCCATGGAAGGTCTTGGATTGTGGGGTAGGTGTTTTATGACTTGACTATTTTGTTGATTGACTAAATGAAGTTTGAGTTATTCTTGATTAATTGCAGTGTCAAGGGGAGTAAGGCCACTTGGCTTACTTCTTATCTTTTCTTATTTCTTTATGGTTGTGTTTGAGTCTCCCCATAGTGTTATTACCCCTTGTGTGTGAGTTTTGAGTTGAGATATTCCTCCATGATATTTCTAACTATTGTATTTCTACTTACCTAGATATTATAGTTTAGACATGTAAGATTTATGATGCTTTGAAAGGTCACATTCTTCACGATGGAGGATGGGGTAGGCCTCTCATGTTGGACATGATGGTAGGTTGCCTAAGTTTTCTCATGATTATTTATAGAATATATATTAGTGGTTGTCTGCCTGATGGGTCATATCCATGTGATCCTTATGGTTTTCCCTTTGGTGTATTTTTCTTGCTGAAAAATAGATTCAAAGTTGGTAATCCTCTTAACTTAGGTATGCTTTGATTTTCATCATGTGAGTAGCTATCTCCTTACCCCCAAGACATCTTGACTTTTGTTTTTCATTATTTAACTTTCACCATGATGTGAACATGCTTGGAGATGGGAGTACTCCTCGGGGGTGCCTAGATCAATCATTTGATGATGTCAAAAGGTTGGGAGGTGAGCCCACCTTTTTATATTTGAAGTAGCACTAGAGCAAAGAGGAGCTCATCTTTATCTATTGATTATTTTTATTTTATTTCTTTATATAACTAGCTATAAGCCAAGGATTATTTATTCTCAGCTGAACCTATTGTATTTATAGGTTAATAACTGATTATGGGGCAAGTTGTGAGCCATTATTATTATGAATTTTATCAACCAAATGTTTTGGTTATTACTATAGATAATTTTTGAATAGTCTTCTTGTTTTTATATAATTATGGATCTCTTTAAGATATACTTATCATCTTAAATGGAATCTGTGTGAATGTTGTATATTCATGTTTGAGCATGGCCAAATTAATGACCTTATTAAATATAAATAAATACTTAGTTGAATATCCTATGAATTCATGTGTATTGTTTGATGAGTTGGTTGTATTGGTATTACTTCAAATAAACTATATATATGAATAATCAGTCTTATATGAAGACATGTGATTTAGTTTACCTATGCTTTGGAAGATTAAAATATAAGATGTGTTGCTTTTATGAATCTAGTTATGTTAACCCATTCATAATATGGATTATGCTCAACTAGTCTAGATATTATTAGCTAACCTTTAATAAGGAATAATATAAGTAATATTAAATCTTAAAGAATTCTTGAGCCGTGTTAAGATAAACCTCAATGGTTTTTTACCATAAATCTTCCTATAAGGAATTTGTTAAATGAGGACTACCTCTTAGGCTTATGTAGCTCTTTTGATAAAATGATAAGTATGCTAAGCTTGGGTTAACCTTGGTTATAATTAGCATTTTTATGGATATAAAGAGGAGAATCCTTTCCCTATTTTATGGATATCTATTTTTGGGAATTAAGTCTACCCATGTGTGGAAGAAACTTAAGATATTAAGTTGTGTTGGTTGTCATTGAAGATAACAATTTAGCTTGGTGAATTAAACTAAATTTTTATATTATTTTGGTTTAAGAAGTTGTCTTAGGGAAGAGCTCCTTTGATTATTGTAGTTGATTAATCCATCTACAGTAAGTCTTCCCTATAAAAATACCATCTCATTATAAAAGGACTTATAGAGCTTAGCTTTTCTATAATAATTATGACAAGGCATGAAACTTTTAGGTTTGACTAAGGTTGCCCTTGTAGATAATTATTGAAAGAAAAAGGTCATGAATTCCTAGCATATATTTTGTGTTTCTTCATCTTAAGAAAATATTTGGTTTAGATTCATTCCCTTTAATTATATGAATAGGTATTTGTGTTAATCCTTAAAGTATCATCTTTTAAGGATAAAACTAGTTAGTTCACAAGTCGAGTAGTTCCTTTATTAGTGTTTGGATAGGTTGAGCTACCTAACAACTTTTATTAGATTGACTAAACCAATGAGAATATTGGTTTAGTGTTGATCTTATCATTCATACAAATATATACTCCTTTAGCATATAAAATACCTTCTATAGAAGTCAGGTTTAGCTTCAAACATATAAATGGTATCAGTCCTTTGATAGATGCATATTTCCTTACTTTAACTTGTTCACTTCATCTTAGACATCTCCCATAATTCCCTTCATCTCATGCCTTAACCTAATTTCTTGGTTGATTGATTCCATATTTGATTTTTCCTTCAACCTTAATCTATCTGTTTTAAAATGAATCATGCCTTATCTAATTTGTTGAGACCATTGGTGACAAATTTTTCCTTAGTCGTATTTACCTTATTGACTAATTTGTCTACTTGGATTTTTCCTTAGACACCTCTTAGATGGGATTTTTTATGTTCTTTTTGCCTTAGTCAATTTTTATGACTTTTATGAGTGGTTCAAAAGAAGTCACATGTTGTCATCTAGCTAACATGGGAGTGACATCAGCACAACCTATTATATGGTCAACACTAGGTAAGTGGGCTCATGGTATATTACCATGTGGAATCATCCTAGTGACCTAATATCTTAGAGATAACCATATAAGAAGTAGTTCCTTCAGGCAAGCAGGCTCATGAGATGTTGCCATGTGGCTTCATTCTAGTAACCTGATATCCTAAAGAGTATTATATAGGAAGTAGTGCCTCTAAGCAATCTGGCTCATAGGATGTTTCCATGTAGTAACATCATGATGACTTGATAATCTTGGGATGACCATAAATCTTGAAAAGCCTCTGGTCAAGTGGGCTCATGGGATGTTGACATGTGGCATCATCCTAGTGACCCATTATCCTAGAGATATTCATACTAGGTAAATCATGTGGGCAAGTGGGTGAGTAGGATGTAACCCCATGGTAAAATCCCACTACTCTATGATTCTAGAGGCATCCATATCAAGAATAAGTCTACAAGCTAGCAGGTTAGTGGGATGTTATTGCATAGCACTATCCCACTACTCTACATCCCCAAGGAAGCTATGTTAGCCCTATATAGTGGCAGGGTAGTGAATTAGTGTTTTTTTTACACATGAACCTTTTCATAAAGTTGACTAGGAGGTGATAAGTGTCATGAGGGACCCTTGGATCCTAAAAAAGAGTTTTCATGTTGATGTATCCTTCCAAGTCAACCATGTGGATCTCAACTATGTCTATAGTGGCCAAGGTAAATTTTAATGAACATCTCAATGTCATTTGCATAGTTGTCATCTAGCACAAGCTATGAAAATATTTTTAAGTGCTAGGATAAATGAATCAAGACTATGGGCTTACAAATTAGTGGTTTATACCTATATGAGCCTTTTTATGATTTTACAGATTACCTATTTTCATTTGATCAAATTAGATTTTGGTATCTATCCATGTATGTTGGTTATTTGTTGGTTCAAGTTATGTGTCATACCTATCTTTTAGGAAAAAATGGGCATGATAGAGACACATTAATAAATTACTATTTTATTATTGATAGTGATTGATATGAGGCCAAGGTTTCTTTTAAGAGATATGTTGAGGTATTTTTTAAGAGATATATCTTGGGTGGAATAGATACCTTTTGAGAGATATATTTTGAGAGATTCATATAGATGTATACTTTGATGTTATAAGTGCATTTTGAAAAGATATAATTTAAATACAAGGGGTATTTCCTAGGAGATATCTTTAATGAATTGATTTTTTATTATTGATGGTAATCTATTTGAGGTCCAAAGTATCTCTTGTATCGTAACTTAGGAGGTGGATCTTGAGTGATACCTTGAGAGGTGTTTCTTAGAGAAACCTCCCAAGGTATCACACAAGAGATACTTTGGCCCTAAAATCCATTACCATAAACGAATAAAATCCAATCCATTACCTTCAATAAGGAAAATCTAGTACCCTAAATTATCACCCAAGAGACACCTCTCAATGTATCACACAATAGATATATCAGCCCTCAAATTAAATATCATCAACAAAAAAAATTTAAAAGATTCCAAGTTATCTCCAAGAAGATACCTTGAAGGTATTACTATGACCTTTAAAATATATCTTAAGATATTCCTTGAAGGTATTACAAGGACCTTGAAGGTATGTCCTATAAGATACAATGAAGGTATTGTAATGACCTTCTAGTTATCTCCAAGGACCCTCAAGGTATCTCATAGGAGGTTCATGAAAGGTGTTACAATTTAAGGTATTAGAAAGAGGTCAATATAATAACTTCATGGTATCTTCTAATAGATACCTTGAATTCATTACAAGCACATATTTCTAATACCTTAAATTTTAACACCTTCTAGTTACCTCCTATGAGATACCTTAAAGGTATTATAAGGACTTATATGTATTTTAGGGTATATCCTTGGAGATACCTTGAAGGTATTACTATGACCTTCAAAAAGATACCTTGAAGGTATTACAAGGACCTTCAAGGTATCTTCTACATCCTTGTAATATATTCAAGGTATCTTGTAGTTTCCTTGTAATATCTTCTAGGTATTCCTAGGATATAATTTGATGGTATCTCCTAGTAGATACCTTGAAGTTACTTAGAATAACGTCAACGTGTCTCCTAAGAGATAAATTGAAAGTATTATAAGGAACCTTAAAGGTATATCCTAAGATATTCCTTAAATGTATTACAAAAACCTTTAAGATATCTCCTAGTCCTTTTAATACTGGTATTTGTCAAGCATGAAAGTAAGAACTAATTTTAATGATTAACCCTACCAGTCACAATAAAATTTTATGACAGTTATTTATTTAAGGAATGAAAACCTTTTTTTAATTGAATATAAAGACACTAATAACTTAGGCATTAATAAAAATCAAGTGGAGTCTAGTTACATCACAAACCTTAAAGGCTAAAAAGACAAATATCCCCCCTTCATTCATCACTTACTTGTTAACAATGTTTATTAGTGTTCTAAGAGAATTTGTGGCTTGAAGGGTTTGAACCTGTACTTGTGTCTAAAAATATTTTGGTTTAAATTTAAGCTTTTGATAACCATTATTGGAAGATATATATCACTTAAACCACATCTTGGGGATATAGCTTGTAAATATATTATTATCTAGTATTAAAAAAAATATCTAAGATATGATTTCCTTAAATCCAAAAGGATGGTAAAATTACACTCACAAATTAAAACATTTAGAAAATAAAATAAAAAACTAAATAAATGTATAACATATGCATGATTACTAAATATAACTAATTCAATATCAAATACATCCAATATAAATGGTATCTGATATCTCATTTCAAAAACTTATGCAATAATTATAGTATCATTATGATGTTCTAGAGCATTTTATACACATCCTATTACTGGTAAAATTAATCATCCTAAAAATTCTAATTGTTTTCATGTTGACCAAGCATCAACATGACTACTTATTCATTATTATGGATCATTTTCATTGTTGGGAATCTTAGTGGCACTAGCACACAAGAAGACAACCAATACACCTAAGGCAACCAAACCCTTCTTTAGACATGTTTGGATACACCATGGGATACCCCTATCCATTGTATATGATCATGATCCTTAGTTTATTATTCATTTCTAGAAAGAATTATAGGATGTGATTAATACACAACTAGACAAGTCTACAATATTCCATCCTAATACTAGTCAATGGATAATAGTAATGAACCCCACCATCACCCAACTACTTCATAGGTACAACAATGTCCATCTTCACACTTTGGATGAATACATGGCATTTATTAAACATGCCTACAATCGGGCTATTCAAAATTCAAAAAGGCATAGTCCATTCCAAACATATATGGGTTTCAACCTGTGGAATTCATAGACATCACTTTTCACATCCCTGTAGTTTGAGAGACTAATATAAAGGCAAATGAATCACACAAAGTATATAAATTACTATAGAATATTCAACAAGTTCATCAATAGGTTCAAAAAATCTTAACTCACAATAGAAATACAAGGTGTGACATGATGTATACTACACTCTGCACACCTTTTAGGTTCATCATAAGGTTTGGTTCCATATGCAAAAAAATGGTTTCAAGGTCCTCATCACAAGATCAAACCTTTGTGTTATGCTCCTTAAACCATACTTCACATTACTTTTGGGAAAGCCTTTGTATCTCCCACTATACTTGGGTATGCATTTATTCTTCAATGGTGAGCTTCCAAATCCCTAAATACCACTTTTTCTCAAGCCTTTTATAATCCAAAATCCTTCACATTTGGACCCTGCACATCTTACTCCAGCAATGAATGATGTAGTCATCGACATTACCCATACGCACACTTGGCATGGAAAACTTAGTTGTTTCAAGTTGTGACATACATTTTTGCATCTCCAAGTTCAATTTCCATAATTGACCACCCATGCAGTGGATACCATTTATTTTCAACAAAGGGATAATGAGCTATATTTTTTCATGAGAAAATATTAACCACGTGTAACCTTTTTAGTTTATTGGAGCAATTTGTTTGAATATGGAATTAGATAAATTATGCTCTATTTTGTTTTAGTTAAAATTATTTTATGAAACATGTGTTATGTTATTTTTAAGAACTCGTGGCAAAGGATACATTAGAGTGGGATACAGAGACACATCTAAACATCAGATGATACCTTAGAAATTCCTATTTTCACCCTATATTTAAGACTGAAGAGGATGAGGAGAATGAAATGGGATAATGGAGAGATGATGATAGTGTGGATCCAAAAAAGTGATAGTCACAAGCACACAACCCTAGGATTAGTGAACGTAACTACCTCACCTCCATATGTATGAAGCATAAGAGTACTATCACTACAAGGTCTAATTATTCTTTGACTATGGAGGGAATATTATTATTTTTAATCTATATGATTTAAGAATGGAATATGATAAAGTCCTCACTATTTGGATTTCCTAATATATAATGGTGTAGTGTTTAACTTAATTTGTCTAAGCATAGTATGGGGTAAGACTCTTTAGATAGTTGTAGAAATGGTATCTGTAAAATAATTTGTATTTATTTAAAGAGAATTTAAATGATATGACAATCTTTTGGTTTCCATTTTTCTCTAACTTGTACATCTTCTGAGTCTTTTTTTCTATAATAAAATTGTAATTGTTTAAACCATAGGGAAGTTTCTAAAACACTAGAAGGTTGTATGTACTTCAATTATGTATAAAGACCTTACTTTAACATATTATGATTTTTAATTAAGATATGTAAATTATCCTTGTTAATATGTTGTAGTCTTTGTTTTTATATAGAATACCATACATGAGAACAATATAGTAGCATGAATAATTGGGATAAGATATCAATGCTAAATTACATTACTTAAGTCATGCAACCCTACATTTAAAAATGCATGTGTATGTACTTGTCCCAATTTCTAAACTATTTTAATAGGGTTTTTGCCTACTCTATATGTTTGGTTGTGGATATTTGATCCTTTTGATTAATAAATTAGTAGAATTTGTATTTAAACTTTGGTTTTGTGTGGATATATATTAAAATAATATAAATTAAATGATGAACATTTAACTTAATTAAACTATTGGAAAATTAAATACTTTTTTATTACATAAAAGAGTTAAATCCATATTAAAAGTCATTGACACTTTTTCAAGAGTATGCATTTGTTTTACAAAATTTTAAGCTAAACTTTGTAAATTTTTTTATTCACATCAAATCATTTTACGCAATTAATTGACCAAAGGTAATTTTTACACTATAAATTTTCTTTTGAAAAAGTTTAGAGGTGTGTTGAAAATTATTTTTACTAGATCTAGCTAGCATGGGACTTCAAAGTTAAAAATAGTGTTGAAAGGATGGTATGCATTTAGTCTTAAATTAAAATGGGTTTAGAGTGTGTTACAATAGCAAAATGTGTATTAGATTTAGTAATTTCTCCTAGAAAACCATAAGTAACTAGAACTAATTGAAACAATCCACACACACATATGCCACTAGGCCTTCATGATCATCCATGAGGATTTTTAACTTAGAAACCTCAGTGTAAGGAAATCCAATTGAAAGTGGAAATTGTACAGCTTCCTCTCTTTCCTCTAGCAATGGGTCATTTACAAAGAGTTTTATGGAAGACTAATCCCTCAACTCTATGTTGTCTCCTATCTTTCTAATGCTACTATGGAAAGATTACAAAGAGCATAGAGTAAGTATCAGCTATGAGTAGTTGGCTATTCATTGGTACCCACTCATGAATTCATTAATTCACTACTACACTCCCCTTATATGATAATTTATTAGCTTAAAGCTCATCTTATGCACTTATAATGGTGTTACATCGAAGATTAATTACAAAGAATGGGAAGAGATATTTAATCTTAGTTGTTACTAAGTTTTCTGTTTGAAATGGGCAAAACTACCACTGGAAAAAATGTAAATATTACCTCGATGTATCTAGTAATTTTATCATTAGTAACAACATACTATGTTGTTACTTTCCAACTTCATTTTACTACCTCTATTATGTTGATTCTAACATATTCTTAGATTTTAATGGAGTTTGATGTCTTTTGTGGATCCTTACGAATTGAATGGTGTCTTTTCCCTTTTAACGTATTAATTTCTACTTATTATTACCCTTGGATTTAGAAATGATGCTTTGATGTTAGAAGCCATTGTATAGCTTCTACTCTATCTTTAGATAGTTGTATAAGAGTTCCTTCTTCATATTTCATATGAACCTAGTTGAGAATTTGTGTTAATACTTAGTCTTATACCCTTGGATAAATGATTATTTTATGATAAAATCTAATGTAGATCTTCTTCTATATCTTAATCATTAGATTTGGATAGTTCTTGTATAGTTAATCTTTCTATCATATATGAACCTAATTGAGAATTTGTCCTAATACTTGGTTTTATCTTTGGTTCCACTGAACTTGAGATTTTCTTTAATGTGCTTTGAACTGAGATTTTAAACATTTTACATATAAATTATATTTATTCAATGGAAATATTTAAATATGTGTAACCTTTTTTAATTTATCGGTTCAATTTGTTTGAATATGAAATTAGATTAATGTGCTCTAGTTAAAATTGTTTTATAAAACATGTGTTATGTGATTTTTAGGAAGCCATGACAAAGGATACATTGAAGCAAGATAAAAAAACACATCTAAACATCAAAGGATACCTATAAAATTCCTATTTATACCCTATATTTAAGACGAAAGATGATGAGGAGAATGAGAGATGATGATAGTGTGGTTCTATTAAAGTGACGGGCATGAGTGCACAACCCTATGATTAGTGAATGCAGCTACCATATCTCACCTCAACTATGTATGAAGTGGAATATTAATAGTTATTATTTAACTATATATTCATTATATATGATCTAAGAATTTAATATTATAAATTCCTCACTTTTTGGTTTTCCTAGTGTCCATAGATCCATCCTCATAGTTTTTTAAAAGGTTTTATTTTTATCTTCAAATAAAATAAATAAAACTACTATCAAATCATAAGGGCATTGTTTGGAGTATCCATTTTTTAGATTGCATTATTTATATGGCATTACATTAACCAAAGGGAATGTGGAAATTAAAAGGTACCTAAAACTATTTGAAGATTTGCAGTGCCCTACTCTGATCTCTAATATGCTCTACTCTTATCTATTAGCACCCTAAAGGGTGCATATGTTAAAAAAAATGATAAATTCAAAATCTCCAAATTCTCTAAGGTGAGGTAATAATTCATTTAGATTCAAAAACTCCCACCCATTCCAAATTCCGACCCAATAGTCAAATCACAAATTTTGTAGTCCTGATTTTCCCTTACATTACAACAAAATAGTATTTTGTAGGTGAGGCCTTGGAAACACTGAAATTACACCATAGTTTTGGGAATCCCCCATGTCATAATATTCTCCATCCAATTACACATGTCTCAAAAACTCCCTTGTGTGGAATAATATTATTATCTCATTATAATTCCTTTGTTGGATTTGTGGGCCTTAGCTTTGCCCCTCCACCTAGAAGTTTTTTTCTCATTTGACTACTTTATTTTTGGTTTTTTCTTCTAAATTTAATTGTTTAATTTAATAATATTAACTAATTCATTGTTAATTTTATAACCCCTCTTTAAAATATTCATTTATTCACTAAATTAAACATTTATTTATTCACTAAATTAAAACTAATACATACACAATTTTAACTTTGTTTTCTATCAAATTTACTCATTTTTGTTAAAAAATAATAATTTAAATTTCCATTAAAAATATTTTATTTGATAATATTATTTTAAAATTTTGGAATTAATCTTAATATTTTTACAATTGAGAGGCTTAGGGTGTTGAGTGCATTTATTGTTGGCATCTGGAGTACGATCTTTCAACGGCTACTTCCTTCTTTACCTTGAGTAATCTTTTTCTTTACCCTATTTAAGGGTGTTAAGTTTGTTGTTCCTCATCTTATCTTTCTTCTGATGATGGAACATAGGAAGTGATTCAAAATATCAAGGTTAAAAATCTATCACATTGTTATTCCCAAAAACATGCTTCATTTGTATGGACTATGAAAGCATAAAATCTAAAATTACCCAACTTTATCATTATATTTTATAAAAAGAGATATTGAATTTGTTGCATAAATATTTTAATTTTTATTCATATTTTATAGATTTTGAATTATATTATATTTCTATTAATATGATATATACATATTAATATAAAATAATAATTAGTGACATATATATATAGGGAAAAGGGGTTTTGTAAAGTGAAAGAGTGTAAATTGACTAAACCTTACTTGAAACCCATGACAACTAACTTTTCATTGCTTATCACCATCATCATTATGTTATCTTTATTGACCCTTCATGATAAATAATGTCCAATCAAAGAACCCACCACCTTATAAGTTATGTATCCTTTTCTAATCAATGCAATTCATGTAAATTATAAATGTAATCTACATGACACAAATGCAATCTACCACGAAATCTAAATGACACATTTTGCACAAAAGTTTGAATAGGAATGCCGATGATTTTTGGTGTAAATCATGCTTATGTATAATATGAAAATAATTTTTCATCAACCACATCATTTTTTAGGAAATTAGACACTTTGAAATAATCAATAATCAATAATTTCACACCATTAGGATTTTCCATCCTAAAAATAGAATTCAGTGGAATTCAAATTTCTAGAAAATAGGGGTTTGACTCCTTGATTTTTTTCTTTGGTGGTTTTACCCCCGAATCCCCTTTAGGATGGATCCATAACATGTCACTTCCCCTTAGACCCCCCCATCATGATAATAGTGGGGTGAATTTCTCCCCACACCCCCTATTGATAAGTGGGCTACAAACTACATTGCAAAGGGATCTAACATTTAACTTTGTTGTCACATATCTAACATAATTTAGTACATGTCTTGAATATCCCCATCCACCCTTGACAATATAAAATGCAAAATCAAAGATGTCACCACCTTTCTTTGATATAATTCACATGTATCAATATGCATTGTTATTACATTGATGTGCTAGTTTAAAATTTAATGTAGTTATGTATGCATATGTGTAACTTATATGGGATAAACATTATCCATATCTCTCTACACATAAATATTATTATCTTTCAAATAGTAACATGTCCATCAATGTTAAAATTATACTGCATTATTATATTTTATATCATACTGTATTTTTATATCAGCCATCTAGTCTACAATATGACCAAAAATATCTCATTTTTAAATTTATCTGAGTTATCAATATGTTTTAGTTGGATTCTTAACCTTGATTAAATTTCTCTAGGTGTCAATAAATTGGCAACATAGATGAACATAAACTGTACTATAGACTTCGGAACCTCAATGTCTTCTCTCCATATCAGTTGCATTGCAATGTTGATTTGAGTCACACATCAGACATGGGGCTTTCTCATAATAAAATCAACCTCATCTTATCTTCATCGACCCTTTATAATAGAAAACATCCAATCAAAGAAAATGCAAACCTATAATCTATGTAACCCTTTTTAATGGGTTTAATTCATGTAAATATAATAGTTGTCTTTCATCTTGGTGTGGTGTAGGAGGATGTCATGAGAGCTGATTTGATTATGATAGGGATCCATGTTTGATGTGTGGATCAAATAAATGATTTTATGTCATTGATGTGGGGAGAAGACATTGAGGTCTAATAGCATTTGTTATAACTTTCATTTTTCCATGCTATAAATTGCATTAAAATATGTGACATGTTACTGAACTTTAAATGTGTATCTTCATATGGTTTATCAAGTTCATTATTAAAATTATAAATTACACCATCTCTTTTAATGTAATTATTAGATAACCAATTTTCTTGTGATCTTTTATTTTATCTATTCAGTTACTCCAAACTCTTTTGATGAAAATAAAAACCAATCAAAAACCATAGCATAGATGATAATTGCACTCAATGAACCCTTTTCTAGCATTTTGTTTAGAAAATTTAGTGACGTTTCCACCATAGAAGTTATATGTTAGGGAAAATTTTCACATTTAATTATGACTCCACTAGTACAATGGGAAAATTGATGTGAAGGACTTTAACCCAAGAATAATAATCAATGAGATAGCATGAAGGTGTGATAAAAAAATAAGAATGCACAATACTAAGTTACCTCTTAAGATCAAACCATAAGTGACAAGATTTTTAAAGTGATAAACCAAACGTACCAGAGAAAAACCCAAATGATATTATTAGAAGACTTGCAACCAAAATCCCCATAAGCACAATATTGAATCAATAGCATAAGAGAAGGATAGAGAGAGCTATAATATTCTTAGTGAAGAAAAGTGGAGAGAAAGAGATATTTTATAGAGATAGAGGAGAAAAATAGGAGTTACATATAATCTCATTATGACCTTACAAGCCCCCTAAGTGTGTACCACTTGTGTCCTAGTCCCTTACAAAGATAAGGGAGGTGTGTGCCATGTGGATAAAGGAGTTAATTATGCAAGTAAATCCTAAACACTAAGGGTTCAAAAAGAGGTGAGTGACACCTCATATAATCCCAATTTATGTGAATTAATAATTCACATAAATATAAATTCTTCACACATGAAAAAGAAATTTAGGATAAAATAAATTAGCCTAAATAAAGGGTAATTTTAACTGATTCATGTGTATCATACTATGTAGGTAATTTAAGGTCTGATATTTTAGGATTTAGGAAAAATAGATCCTCAAAATCAATAAAAATATATCCACCTAAGAGGAATTGATCCACTTATAGTTTTATCCACCCTATCAAGAGGAATATAATTTCATTTAGGAAATAAAAAATGCTCATCTGAGCTCATAGTGGCTTGTGTCTTTAGTGTAGGAAGACTACAGATTATTAGTGGGGACCCACCACACATTGAGATGTTGATATTGAGTATTCCACATAGGTTAATGTATATTAGGGTGTATATATCCAATAAAAATTAGTTGGGATGCACCTGAGCATGTATGACTAACTAGAGGATTTCTAGAATGATGATAACATTTTCATGTATGAAGTTGATCCTTGAGTCAAGTTTAGAGTGCATGGGACTTGAGCATAGAGTAATAACACAAACATGATAAATTTATGCTTACTCCATAGTTGTGTGTGAATTTATACATTTTTTCTATCTTGTATTTAGTTTGTAAAAGAGCTTATTTCTATTTTGATGTTTGTGATTTGAGTTTTAAGTAATAACTTATGAATTTATTGGATGTGCATGATTATATGATATTATTTATCTTCAAACTTGTCATTTTAATTTATTTTTCCAACCTTAAATATTTTGTCTCATGAATGTGAATTTATAGTATAGTAAAAATGCCTTTATCCTTGTTATTTTCAAGCTAACATTTAGGATTACATTCTAGTTAGCACATATTTTAGATTTGATGTTAGTGATTATTACTAACATTAACACATTTAAATTTGAGAAAAATAAGCACATGTACTCATGAAAGAGGTAGTTAATTTCCAAATCTCCTTCAGTTAGTGACTTACACTCTTCAAAAATCCATTTATGAAAAATAAGTAGGCTCAACCAAAATTGGTTAAACATACAGATCAATCCTTTTGATTCAAAACATTCTTCACACTCAATAATTTATTCTAGGACCTCAACCTCAAAAGTTAGATAAAGGGTTTTTATAAAACTTTACTTAGTATCAGTGGGCTTAAAATCACCCTAAGTCTCTTAGGAGGGCATTAGATGCATCATTGTTCATTTATGTTTAATATGTTTCTAGATAAATGGGAGAGCCAGTGGAGCACAACTACACTCACTATCTCGACTCACACCACCATTTCCATAAGTTTTTGTAAATTGAGGAGTATAAGTGAGTAGGGCCACCCAACCTAGAATCCACTTGGTTGATGTTAGGGGCTTCTTCGTGCCTAAAGAAGAACTAATATTTTTTTGTGTTCATCCTATTATGAGAGTGCACAACTAAATATCATGATTATTTATCTAGGCCAAAAAATAAGATTAAAGCATATTCTCTCATCCTTTTGAGGCTTATTTTCAACTTTGTGCTTTTTAGCATGACTTCACAACCTTACTACAAAGCACACAAATAGAAATATGAGGTCATTTCCTAGTTTATTTATTCCTAATATGGATTTGTGAGTTGTCCTTATGTATAAAAATATCACAAACAATATGCCAAGTAATATTTTATTCAACTAGGTAGTCCAATGCTACATATTAGGCCCTTAATAATACACAAATATCAAAAACAACATGGCAAGTAAGATGCTTCAATTAGGTATCCCAATGTGATGCAATGTCTAACTACTATGAATTGTGGCACTATAATGAACACTCAATTTCTTCTAGAATGTAGTAGTAAATTTGTATCATCTTGGTCAACTGTTAAAAATTATAAAAAATCTTGATTTACTTTTTCTCACTTATTGTCACCTTTCACTCAAGGTGTGCACTTAAAATTTTGTCTTCTTATAGTAAACTAAATTTTTGAATTTATAATATTAGAGGTTTGTTTGGGACTCCATGTTAGATAAATTGACAAACTTATCTAATCCTTTAAATTATAATAAATATGTCGATATACATAAAATATAGAGTATAACAGAATATTTCATACATGCATCCAATGTGTATTCACCATGGTGTGTATGTACTTGATTCCCCTAATGAGCTACCTCACTTGTCTATTTAAAAGTGCTTTAAATTTAAAATATGAGGAAAATTACATGCATAAAAATTTCATCGATCAATATTATACTCATGAAACACCAAATTACATATTAAAAAAGGGAGTTATTTTGTCTTGACCCATTCATTACCATTTACCTCTCATTTTGGGCCTATGGTTATTATAAGCTCTTAGGGGTTGGTTTTCATGAAGAGGGTCTATGAAATTTCAACTAAACATAATCAGGTCTCTCCACTAAGGTAAAATTCAATGACCCCAGGACAAAAAAAAATATAGTCCTTATCTATGTTTATCATTGTATTCTATCCATGGAGTTAATTATTAATTCTACTGAATTATCACTGAATATCCTTCTACATAAGTTCATAAATTTGGCATGTCATGAATGATATATAGTTTTGTATGGTTCGAGTATCAATTTTTGTATTTTCATCATCTAAAATGTGTCATATAAATTTATTGATAAATTATATCATATTATAAATGGGTACATAACTTTCAAGGTATCATGTTCTTTGATTGGACATTTACTATTGTGAAGAATTGATGAGGATAACTTGACATTGATTTGATTGTGATGAAATCTCTAAGTCTGATGTACAACTCAAATAAAAATTTAAATACCAATGATATAGAGACGAGGCATTGAAGTTCCAAAGTCTATATTGTAACTTATGTTCACATATGTTACCAATATATTGACACCTAGATAAATTACATCAAAGCCATACAAAACTTGCAAGTAGTGAAAATTTTCAAAGTAGATGGGTAGTGATGATGGGGGGTAATGATAGGTATTTCATGTGATATCATACCCCAAAGGGCCCATATTATACATTTTCCCTGACTTCAAGTTAATTTTTAGATTTACATACCTTACACCCATTACAATGTGAATGTCATGGTAGAGGAGTCACCAGTTATGAGAAAAGGTGGTTGATTGGTGATCAGTCTTAGGGGACAGGGAGAGTTAGTAGGTTTAATTCTCAAATATTAATGGGTACCCACATTTTAATCTTAAAATTTTAATATACTCCACAAATTAAAATAAAACACTTACCCAAAAAAATTTAAAATTAAATACACATTTCTTTCAACGTAACTTGTACCTTTGAAGCAACTGCTAGTTTATTTATTGATATATTAATATATGTGAGATTATTACACTTCATAACATTATAATGTCTTCTTAATTACATATTTTTAATATATTTAATATATGTGTAATGTGTTCATGAATCCATATTCAATGTTGTAAACAAAACCCTTCTAAATTAAATAATTCACACATAATTTTAGATGGAAAACATGAAATTAAGTGGCATCATATTTATTAAATGCTTTAATAGATAATCAATTATAATTTAATTCAAATGATAAATAGAAATTAATATTCATATTGTAAAATTATCAAGGTATCATTTCTAAATAACAATATAAAATACTTTTTAATCAAGCCACATGTCCTCTTTATAGTGCCTTGACTGATGCCCTAACTTGGCCACATGATTGGGAAATATAGTGCTAGAACAAAGTGCATCCCATATTTTTTATCATCACCCTTTCAACTAATAAGTGTTCCCCTTCTCCCCCCACACCCCCATAACCTAGTAAATAATTAAAGGAGTATATTGTATTTGGATTAAGCATAATGGATGGAGGAAAGATGCCTCTCATGAGCCTAGGAGGTTGAGCACAACAGGTGTAAGGAAGACACCAAGAATCATTTTAAAAAGATTAATGTATTCCCTATGTATTATTTAATTTTAAAAATGCATACCACTCCTTATTCCATAATTTGTTTATGTCTATATTATGAGCATGAGTTTTGATAATATAATAAATTTGACCTAGTTACTAGTTTGATTATAATAATTACAAGTTTTATGAGGCAATATATTTATGAGTAATAGAAACTAATGAAAAATGTGTTTTAGGTATGTACATTAGAATGACACTAAAATAAATCTCACCTATTTTTCATTGTTATTTGTGTGTGCCTATGTGTTAATATAGGCATGAGAATTTGTGTATTTGTCAAAATTTATTTTTTAGGAGTGAAGAATGGTTTAGAGGCTATAAGAAGGTGTTAAGAGTGAATAAAATGTCATGTAGTAAAAGAAAACAAGTTAAATATATTTTCTTGACCAATAACCAAAAACCAACCTTATGTCTAAGACATATTATAAGTTGGTTCCAAAACTTCTACTTAAAATCCTTCTCATGGTGAATTAAAGACAAATCTCAAATACAAAAAGTACTTCAATAGGTCTCATTCATGATTTAACTTGAATTAGTTATTTGTATTAATATGCACTTAATTGATGGATTTTGGTAGGAAATACATGTAGGCAAGCATTTTGACCTGTAAATGGGATAGTCATCCCTAAAGTGCTCAAGGTCCCAGTCTCCTCTTGCATGACATAGATTTCAACATTTAATCTATAAAACCTATTTGTAGGAAAGCTCTGTGTGATTTGAAACTAATGAAAAAACCATGAGGGAATTCATCTTAATCATTGCACTTTTATAATTATACAAGAAGTAGTACAATATCTACCTCTTTTAATAAAATTTTACTCAGAAAGTATTTGATCACAAGCCATATGAGCATTTCACCCATCAACATTATTTCCTAGTAGTTCATAGATCTTATTGCTACCATAAGATGATTATGAAATATTATGCAGATAATGATTTCATTAGCATATTTTTTCTTGTAGCACAATATTTTATTTGATTGCATGTTTGATATAGCATGGACTAACTACCTATTTGTTTGAATGAGGTGGATGTAGGATTATTCCACCCCTCATAGCCATTTCATAGGGAGAGTATCATCAAAGAGGGGGTGCAGATACTAGCATTAGGTATTAAAAGAAATAAGTCAAACCTGTACACACCAAAATTTGTTGTTTGAATGATTTTGCTTGAGTTTGATTATAGTTGAGTCTTATTGTTTTGATTTAAATATGGGTCATAACTTGAATATGTGTGATTATTTGTTGATGTGATATGATGCTTCTTATTGAATTTTACTTGGTAGAAACATAAGTGTTATAATTTGGTTTAATTGCTTATGTATCTTGATGTATGATTGTATTTTGTTAAATCTCTCTTTGGTTATTGGTTGCACTATACCTAGAGATATAACCTACAATTGATTATCTTATCTGATTTCATTTCTTAACCATGATGGTATTTATGGTTTTTATAGGCTTGTTTTAGAATCTAACTCCTTGGTACATTGTTTGTTATGTTAGTGGATTCTTGGTGTTAATAAACTTATGTGGTGTTATTGCATTGTTAACCTTTGGGGATGAATAGGTTTAAAAGAGATAAATGACACTTTAAGGTAATTTTTTTAAAATTGGTTTTGACTCAAAAGAGGTTATAGATTTGAAAGAATCAAGAATGGATTTGGAACCCTAAAAAGGAATCAAAATTATCATGAAACATGCAAAAGGATGATGTTCCTATGATTTTTTGAAATCATTACATAGTTGACTCCTTTTTGAGGAAAATGGAAGGGTTCATGTAGCTAGCATGTCATGTTTTGAGATGGGACTATAATTAATAATGAAAGACCATAGTGAGCATTGAGGAATTCAAGTTGCATATGGTAAAATCTTAGAGATTCTAAATGAGTTATGAGGTCATGATGGAAAATAAAAAGAATAAATATGAGGGTGGAAAAGAAAGAAAATGGACACATAATGAGAAAGAAGAAGGAGCTCAACATTATGGAAAAAAGGGGGATTTATCATTCCATTTGCTCAACAGCTAAAAGCCCAAAATTACTAGGTTGGTTTACTTTTATTTGTTTGTAAATTTAATGGTAGAAAGGTAAAATATTTTTGGGGGGTTATTTTTTTATGGGTTAGCTCAGCTCATTGATTTTTTAGAATGATAAATAGATAACAAATGTTTATTCTAAAAACCCTAGCCAACAGGTCTATAGACTTGAGAATGGAATTAATTCCATTCTTAGGCTTATAGAGCTAAAGGTTGAGCCATACTTATTATAGATCTAGGCTATGTCAAATTTAAGTTTTGATATTTTAAATTATTTTAGTATTTTAAGTCATTAGCTACTAAAACCCCTCCTTTGAACAACTTCAACTTTCCTTCATTTATGCCAAATGCCTTTAGGAGAGTTTTTTCAAAATGTGTATAAAATATTTAATATTGGGGTGCGTATTTTGACCCTAAAAAGAGATTATAACCAAGCTTATTTAAAATTTGAGCAGCAATAAGTTTCAAAAAAAAATATGAGTTTATAATTTGTTGAATTGGTTTTAGGTCTAACTCATTCAATATAATCTAGTAAATCCCTAAAATTATAGTAGAGAAATGGGAATCAAATGATTTTATATATATATATATATATGAATAATTTATATTCATGTGTGTGTGTGCATGTGTGTGTGTGTGTGCATGCATGTGTGCTTGTGTGTGTGTGTGTGTGTGTGCATGTGTGGCCTATAAAATACACATTAAAACTTAGAAAAAGTAATAATTAGTTTATTTTACTAATTTTGAATGTGTATTTTATAGTCCACACACATGCACACACACTCACATGAATATAATTTATTCATATGTGTGTGTGTGTGTGTGTGTGTGTGTGTGTGTGTGTGTGTGTGTGTGTGTGTGTGTGGCCTATAACATACACATTCAAACTTAGAACAAGTTTTGAATAATTTGTGTGTGTGTGTGTGTGTGTGTGCATGCATGTGTGTGTGTGTGTGTACATTTGTGCATGCATACATGTGTGTGTGTGCCCTATAAAATACACATTCAAATTTAGAAAAAAAATTGCATAAATGAAGATATTAATCCCTATTAAACCTTACTTTTGCATACTAACATTTACAGTAATCTTAAGTTTAGATTACCCAAAAAAATAATCTCAAGCACATTCAAGGCACTTAAAGAGATTATCGCACTCATTTTTAATTATATATGCACTAGCACTTAGGTGGAGAGAACTACATTGGACTTGATCCCTCCTCAGAGTATGGTATGTAGATAACTCTCATCATAATAGGGTGTTGAGGATGTCCAGCCTAACCTATTAACAAACACACTTTTCAACTTGTATCAACTAGATACCCTAGCTACATGAAAGACTATGATTTACTCAAAAATTTAGTCATTATAGGAAAAATATAGGGTTTCATAACTAATGCATTTAGGAATAAACCTCAGAGATCTAGACATAGGTGCACCCATAAGCTCAAGATATTCCTGCATAGAGGATAGTGCTACCAGTATCAAGACATTACCACCGAATTTCTAAAAATAATGCTATTTTCCAATTTTGGTGCTACTATCTAGGAGGGGTTATAACATTGGGATCTAGTTTGTGACACTCATACTAGATTCCACCTTAGTTTACAAATCCTAGATCATCTATCTCAATTATTTTCTAGCTAAGTTCTTACTTAGACTATTTATTACTATTTTTAGAAAAGTCAAAGCTAATCAATTTTATAACAAATCAGTGGTTGTATTTATTATATATCATTTATCTAATTTAATCTACTCAACTCTTTAACAAACATAGGATTTACACTTATTAAGTTCTAAAAATTCAAAATATTTGGTGAACCCAACTTTGAATATTGCATAAACTCTAACCCTAGATAACCCTAGGGTTTATGTTTCCATCCTTTTAAGACTCACACTCAAATTTAAGATCCATATATCTTCTTATTCTTATTTCATATAATCATGATAATAATGACAGTATAATTTTATCACTTTTTGATGCAAAGTCTAATAACTTCATTTACATGATTGTTTCTTTTATTTCAGAATGAACTCCGAAAAGACATAAACACAGGTATAGATGATGTTTTATATAAATTGAAATATATGTTATATTTCATAACATGTTATCTTTATCTTATGTGTAATGTCATTAACAAGCAAACCTTTACACACATAGATGATTTAGCACATAAGTTAATAACCAAGTTTCAAGTTTCAATGCCATATCTTATACATGGGAAAGAATCTCATTCTCATTCGCATCTCCATGAAGTTGATAGTTACATTCCCTCTAACCAAGTCCATGCTATCACTAGTCCATGAAATGAAATAGCCTAAACCAATGTCATTAATCCCCATACTTAGCCTATTCCAACCTATACCCTACAAGGTGTGTGCCTATTGTTAGCCAATTTTGGCTATGATAAGTGAGTCTCATCAAAAACTTGTCTAGTCAAGTCTCCATCTTGATTAATAATCTTATAAACCCTTCATAAGCCATGTTTAGCATATTTTAAGGTAATTTTTTCAAGTTTAATTTTATTTTTTATTTCTAGAATTATGTTTGTCTAGTCATGGATTATCCTAGTCAGGTGGGTATAATGAGTGTTAAAGGTTTAGAGATATTTTTTCAATCATCTAATTCATGTCAACGTCATTTCATGTTCATAATAGAAGGTTTAAAAATATTTATTTATCCTTTGTACTGGTCCAAGAAGGAATTTTTTAAGAAAGTGGAAGGTTCATAGTAGAAAGAATTTGATGGCATGTCATCCCACATCCATATAGGCAGGGGAGAGCTCCATGAACATCTATTACCTATGTCAAGTCAGCTTCTTAAGTATGATATGATAGATTCATGTGAAAAGAGAGGTTTTCTTCAAATGGTGGTTGCAGGTTTTCAAATAAATTATCACTCTAAACACTCTCATGGCTTAATCCATCCTCTACAGGGCTAAATCCATGTTTTGGAGTGAGTTTCAGGTCTAATTAGAGCAAAAAGCTACTCCTCTTCCCTATTGGTAGCCGTAGAAGGTGAAGAAATTGATGTATACAAGTAAATGAATTCATAGGATATATCTAGAGTGAATAATAATTATAAAGCATAGCATAGATTAATTCAACATAGAGAGACATGATATTTATTTTGGGAAAACCTCAAAGAGGTATAAAACCTAGTAAGTGATTTTTCACTGATAGAGAAATAATTTACCTCAATACAACTCCAACTTCTCACTTCTTCTCAGCAAAGTCTTCACAAGCCTTTTGATAGTCCAAATATCTCACAAATGTCAAGATATCAAGTTGTTATTCACCATATGGTTAAAACCTTATTTATAAGTAAATATGAAGGAAGGTGACCATTATAAATAACAAGTCCAATCATTTTGAATAAATAAAAGAGCTTAGTTAATTGATATCCCAAATATACCTTTGATGATTAATGTCTTGATTAAATAAAAATTTAGTAAATAATTAAATAAATATAAGATGGTTATTTATTTACATGAGGTTTCCACCTCATGGTAATAAATAACTTATTATTATTAAATTAATAATAAGTATAGGTTAAATATTAAATTGCCACATAGTCATTAAAAATGCTTTAACACTCCCTTTTAATGCTAAGTGGGAATAAATGCCATAGTCACCATAAAGGAATTATACTATGTGTAAAATTTGAAGTATTTAAAAACTTTCATCTTATCAAAAGCCATCTTTTAAAATAAAATAAATTATAATCCATAAACTACTCAAAAGTAAGTTTAGGTTAGCATGATTGTGAGATTACATCTCATTATTTCTCATGAAAAATTACTAAGCATATTTGGAGTCTTTTATAACATAAAGATCTCTATTACAAATTATGTTTTTAATGTATTGGGGTATAAAAATAAAACCCCCACATGAAATTTACTTAAATCAAATAACTTCCACACAAAGTGTTTAAAAAATGAAAATAAGTATAGAGGAGTAACAAATGGTTGATAGGAGGTGGCATTATCATGCACACTCCCCTTAATGGCAATTTCAAGAGGCTCAGCATTGTACAAAATTGACAAAACTTAGTACCATCAAGTGGATTTATGAATATGTCTATCACATGTTCATCCGTAGGATAGAACTATATATCAATATCACCATTAAAGACTTTTTCTCAGATGAAATGCACATGAACTTCAATATATTTAGTTTTTTGGTGTTGTATTATATTTTTCACCAGAGCTATATAACTTTAATTATTACAATGAAGGATTGTACTCTGAGAAATAGTAGTTTGCTTAGCAACTACTATAGCACTTTTTTACTTTTCTTATGTAAAAGAGAGAGAGATAGTAGGTTTCTTCTTGTTGCTACAAGTGATAGCATATGTACCAAACTTAAACATATATCTAAAAATAGATTTACAATCTAAAGTATCACCAACATGGTCAACATCACAATAACCATATAATTTAACATTATCAATGGAAGAATAAAATAAACCATAATTAACTATTCCTTTGATATAACGAAGAATATGTTTGGCTAATTTTCAATGATTCAAATAAAGATCTTGCATAAATCTAGAATCAATATTGACAGCATATAAAATATATAGCCTAGTAATGGTTAGATAAATCAAACTTCCAATAAGATATCTATGAAAATTAGGGTTAGATTTTTCACATGTAGGTTTAAGATCAAGTTTAATACCAATTTCAATAAGAGTATTGGTAGATTTAAAATCAAGTATGTTAAACTTAACAAGAAGATTATGTGCTTACTGAGATTGTATTATAACAATTGAATTTTTATCTTGAAATATAATTATTTCTAAAAAGTGATGTAGAATGTCTAAATCAGTCATTTAAAATATTTAACTTAGTTTATTCTTATATTTATGAATTAAATTATTTAAATCACTAGTAATCAATAAATCATCAATATATAATACAATTAGAATCAAATAACCAATTTCAACTTTAACAATGAGATCATTATTTGAATAGCAGTTATAAAAAATTAATTTTTTAAAAAAAATAATAATTTTAGAATACCAAGCTTGAGGAGCTTATTTTA
Source organism: Torreya grandis (assembly GCA_037957365.1). Lineage (NCBI taxonomy): Eukaryota > Viridiplantae > Streptophyta > Pinopsida > Cupressales > Taxaceae > Torreya > Torreya grandis. The sequence goes on from JARHVA010002272.1 coordinate 1,331,088, forward strand.
ACCCATATAAAATTTTATTTAACTTGCATACATAATGTTCTATGTTAGGCTCAGTGAAACCTTTAGGCTAAGTCATATAGATTTCTTCTTCTAAATCATCATTTAAAAATATATTTTTGACATATATTTGGTGGATAACCCAACCATTATGAGTTTCAAGATTAATAAAAAGTCTAACAATACCCATTTTTGCTACAAGAGTAAAGGTTTCAACATAGTCAATAGTAGGTTTTTGAGTAAATTCATGAGCAACTAATCTAGCTTTAAATTTTTAAATTTTATCAATTGAATTATATTTGATCTTATAAATCCACCTACAACTAAAAATATATTTTTTACGTGGATGAGGGACAAGATCTCAGGTCTAATTTTTAATTAAGGTATTATATTCAACTTTCATAGCAATATTCCATCTATCATCTTATGTGATGTAGTCATATAAAATATAAAATTAGATTACTTATGCATGGCTAATGACACCCAATCCATAGGTCCTCCTTCTTTCTCAAACAACCCTTCTAAGCTATTCTTTCACTAATTCTCAATCATCCATATATGTCTAAACTTAACTCTTTCAGACCCAGGCAACCCTTTTAGGCCCAAAACTATCCCCTCAAGTCTCATCCCCTTAAGACAATAGTGTCCAACTTGGATAGGAGTGCTAAAACTCAAGGTGTCCTAATTTTGGTATTGTTATCCAAGTTTAAAATTGCTCCTAACGGTCAGATTCTTTTGGATCTTTATATTTTTCCATGTCAACATAATACAAGTTCATTTAACCCATGATCATTAATTACCTTATAAAATGCCATTCAAATTCCATTTAGAAGGGTTGGCACTAATTTACAGAAAAGAAACAAGAATATAAATAAGCACACTCAAGCACTCTTCCCTATTCTCTACATATAGCCTTTCAAAAGCATTTCTAACCTATTCAAACACTCATACCAATCCCTAGTTATCTAAAGTACATTGGGTTTCACATCTAGTTACATACATCATACATAATTTCACTAAAAAATTTAATGAAAAAACTACATTAGCTTGATCCCTCTTCGGAGTACTGGTATGTAGACAACGTGCCCACACACAGGATGTAAAGTGCATCCAACATATCCTTTACACACTAACATCTTCTCTCTCTTCCCCAAGTTTACATTTAAGTTCAAGCACAAAGAGGTCCTAAAGGTTTTAAAGACTAAATTAGACACACAGCAAGCTCTATAGGCTTCTAAACCTCAAAAATTCATAGATATGGCAACACAGGCCTATCGAACAAAACCCCAAAATCTTTCAATCTTAGGGTAACAGCACCAAAATAAGACTATAATGCCAGACAATAGGGTGTCCACTTTCAGTGCTCCTATCCAACCTAAAAACAAATTTTAAGAACTTGTTCTACCTATGTTTCAATCCTACTCCATTATCAGGCCCTGTCTCAGTCTAGATCAACCAGTATAAGCTAAGTTTTATTTTCTCTCACTTTATATTATATTTATAAAAGGTAAAAATATTATATATTTACACAAGTTAGTAGGTTAATTAAAGAATATTATTCACTAATTTATATTGATCAGACTGATTTATTATTTATGAATTAAACACTTAATTTCTTAAAATAATAAAATATTTAGTGAACCCGACTTGCTTCAAATTTTTGTAAAACAAAACTAGAAACACTAGGGATAATTATTTCTGATTTTTTGCCATAATTTTTTGATTTTTCCTAAATTTAAAAATTAAAAATTTACTAATTCATTGCAAAAATATCATATATTTTATTAAAACCCTAGTTTGGACATACTACATCCTTTGTGCATACAAATACTTTTCAAACACTAAGAAAAATATATTGCTAATTTTATAGATATTTTCTAATTTTTCTTAAATTTTTCAAGCAAAATTCTACAAATTTCTCTAAATTTTTAAAATTATTACATTAATTTTGAAAAAAAATCATTTAAAACCCTAGTTGCATCAACTAAACTCCCAATTATTTTCTAGTACTCTTCACATCATTTTCTAAAATTATAGTTGCATGTCAAACTCAAAAATTCAATTTAAACATTAAAAATTCATAGTATTTTATACAAGTATTTTTGAAAAATATTTAGTTGCATATAATAGCACCTCTTTGCTTCTTGTGGTATCACCTTACATGTTTTAAAGCTTTGTATCCTTTTTATTCATATTCCAGTTCTTTGTTTAGATTATATTAGCTTAATATTTTTTGCTATTAAATTTGTTTTGCTATGCCACCTAAGTTATTTGCATCTCTTACCTCAAGATGAAGTGTAAGACTTAGTGGCAATCCTCCTGAATTCACTTAGATTTCTTCAACTTGACCATAAACCATGGATAAACAACCAAATCAAATTCCTATTATAGATTCTACACATCTAGATTATATAAATTTCTATGAGGATAATTTCGATGATGAGCAGTATGAAAATACCAATGATGATATACACACCGATGATCATATTATACCACATGGGACTACCGATCCACTTCCACCTATTATTGATAATGAACTATTCCTCAACAAAGATTTGGTTTTTAAAAAAATTAGAGAAAGAATTAAGAAACAACCTAAAGATCATACACTAGTTTTGTAATCTATCATAGAAATAAAAAAGGCTAAGCAAGTTGAGTCTTTCAGTCATTCAAAGTAGCTAGTTGTAAATGGCACTATGAGGGAAACTATATCTCAACCACCCCATATAGTAGCCCAACCTTCTTCCATACCACTAATTGTAGCTAGCACATCCCTATCTCTTGATATGGTAGCCCTTGTGCAAGAGATCCAATCTCTTCAATCCAAGGTGAAATATCTTGAGCAAGGTACCACTATACCTACACAAGCATTGGATTATTTTTCTTTACTGCATATACCATTGGCATGTTACATTACTTTTACACCCTTATCACAAGGTTTTGTTCAAGCCAAGCTCACTCTATATGATGGTAAGGGTGATCTAGAGACACATTTGAGATATTTTCAAGCAATATTTTTTGAATATGTAGCTAATGACTGGCTACTTACCAAATTATTTCTATATAACCTAAAAGATTATGCTTTATAATGGTTTTATAGTCTACCAAATTAGTTAATCATAGCCTTTAATCCTTTAACAAACATATTCTTAACAAATTTTATTATCAAAATTGGTGACAAGGTTTCATATGCACAGATTGCACAACAACAAAAAAGTCAAATGAGCCCCACATAGATTATATTCTTAGATATAAGACTATTTTAGCTAAACTAACTAGCCCTATAGTTGATCATAAGTTACATGACATCTTCAAATAGAGCCTTCTACCAGTATTGCATGAATCTATTATGTTTAAAAGATTCTCTTCCTTCATCAAATTGTGTCATACACTCAAGGGAAGAGAAGTCAAGCTAATTTTAATGGGAAAACTTTAGTATTCAAGTATCTCAGACACAACCAACAAGAGTAATAGCAAAGTCCCATACAAGGTCAAAATTAGTGATAACAAATATCATAATCAACCAAAAATCAATGCAGCTTCAGATCCCCCTCAGCATGTGGTTTTATCTACACCTCATCATCATGCATTTACCAATCTACTAGTTTCTCTAGTTAGGTTTTTATAGTAGTTATTAGAATGTAACATCATCACTCTCCCTCTGATCTAGGAAGCAGATCTTGTAAAGCCTCTTCCACAAGGATATGATCAGCATGCATTTTGATATTTTCATAAGGTAACAGGCCATACTATAAATAGATGCATCAGTTTATGACATAAGATATAGGACTTGATAGATGATAATCTACTTGATCTGGGTACTTCAGTTGAGCCTCAAAAGCAAAAGCCAACACAAGATAAAGCTTTGAAAATATTTTAGATCCAATTTTCACAGCATTCAAAATAAGAGAAAAAGGACACATCAGGTGTTCATCATAATACCATACACATTCTCCACCAGCTACAGACCAAGCACCTTTAGTTAAGGCACATCCTTCGAGAGGTATGATAGGTGTGTATGAGTCTAAAGTTTTACCTAGGATTTTGATATGTTTTTTAGATCAATAAATTGTGGAGGATAATATAAGCTATAATGTATTTTTCATTAGAGCACATATTCATAATCTACCTATTCATAGTGTACTCATTGATAATGGTTCCAGTCTTAACATGTGCACCTTCACACTATTTTAGCATTTGGGTTATTAAAAATAGAATATCACTTTGATAGACACAGTAATTAGTGGTTTCAATGGACATATTCAGAGTTCATTAAGTGAGATAGTACTTTCACTATAGGTTGGTTCTACATGTGTGGCAACCCCATTCACTATAGTTCCCAGTGCAAGAGTTTTTGACATACTGCTTGGTTGATCATGGATTTAAAAAATTAGGGTAGTACCTTCTATATTTTATAGATGCATGAAGTTCATTCACAATAATCAAGTTATCATAGTCAATGGAGTTCTTTATGAGTCAACACTCCCCACTTCAAATCCATTTACCAACTTGCAATCACTAGCTCCAGTTCTTCCATCAGTTTCATTTTCTCCTCCAATTTTAATATAGCTTCAACCACAATTATGATATCCATCACCAGTATAGAGGATTCATACAGCCCCATAGTTTCAGGATTCTAGACAACTTTTAGCAATAATATTCACACCTAGAGAAGTTACATTGAGGTCTCATATACCTACATAGAGATCACCTATTCAATGAGCCCATTCTACTTTTAGATGGGTCCATAAGAGCCCTAAAATTGCATCCACTTCTCAGAGTTACATGGGGACCCCACATTTGACTTCTACTTCAAAGATTTTAGAGAAGTTACAATGTACATAGATTTCAACTTCACAATCTCATACATACACTCATGCCTCATGATCATGCACAATTCAGTTGTTTAATACAAGACACCATGATTGAGAGTCTCATCTGAGACTCATCAGTTAGTATCATTTTCTTACCAGTATTTCTTGTACGTAGATTATATCAAAATATAAAAACAATACAAAAATTCTAAATACAAAAACATTCAAAGCATATCAAAAATACCAAAAATATTTTGATTATATGTATCATCCATGCTTTACATTACTACTATCATGATAGGACTTACATTTGTTGTTTCATGCTATTGTATGTTGATTTTATACATTACCATACTTCACTTGATCTTCTTTGAGTGTGTGCAATGACATCTAGCTCTTTGACTACTTCATTCTACCCATTGAGGGGGCACTCCTACTACTATCTTTGAGACATACATCAATATACATACCCACTGAGGGCATCTTATACATGACTATACCATCTAGGTTATGTCATTCCTACACTACACACTCTGATTTATCATGCTGATGTATATTACTTTATAGCTTACATAGATTATTATATCAACATTTCACTAGTATCTAGCACTTATGTATCTCTTAGTATATACCTAGTTTTGTACTACACATGTTTTTCATACTTTCACATTTTCTTTGATTAGTTAGAAGTGATTATAAATTTTTAGTTATTACATGTTTTTTTCTTGTTTAGTGTAGCTTGTGTGATTACATTTCCAATTCCAGCTTGTCTCCTACTTGTGCCTTAAGACATTTGTCAATGACTCTTGCTTTTATTCATGTGTGTGTCTTAGGAGATTTGTCAATGTCATTTTCTTTTATTCATGTGTGTTCCTTAGGATATTTGTCAATGTCCTTTGCTTTTACTTGTCTATGTGTCTATGTCCCTTATGCTAACTTTGATTATTTCATTTGTATGTATATATGGCATTTGAGCATGCCTTCCAAGCTTGTTTCTTAGTTTGAGTGACATATGTCCATGTTTCTTGTTTACATGGCCCCTTGGTCATCCTTGTATGGTTCTTAATTCTTGCTTGTTGCTTGCTTGCTTGTTTGCTTTTCAATGTGTGCAATGCCATGATCCATATCATGCATTTCCCTTTCTTTCTTGGATGCCATGATGGACATCATGCTCTATCCCTCCAACTAACAACTAACAACTACTATGTAACATTTTTACTTCAGTACTTTGTATAGATTTCACATTATTATATCTATCTAGGCATACCTTTATTGATCTAAAAATATATCAATACAAATATTGTTATATCTTAAAATATATTGTCAAATATCAAATGTTATATCATATATTTATACAGCTTAACACACTTGCAGGATTATTTTCTTATAAGGGTATTCATTGTAGGTTCATTATTCCCACCCTTAGAAGAGGGGGCATCAAACAAGGGTTTTTCCACAAAGACCAAATCTCCTAATAGTCAAAATAGTAGCATTCAGATCACTTAATACAAAATATAGAGGTCAAACTGGTCAAAATAAAGTATAAAAATAGTGATAATTCCATATCAGTAACTAATTTTCACACTAGACAACAGTGCTTAAAATAGATAGTAGTACCAAACACAAAGGTGTCCACATTTTTTAAATCCTATATAGGTAGAAAAACACTCAATTTTTCCAAAAATAGGCAAAAATTTCAATTCAGGGATAGTTTTTGCACTTTCAAATCAGTCAAATTCAGTAGTTTTAGTACAGTTTTCTTTGATATAGGGGGTTATTATGTGAAGTATGATGGTTCTCACTTTTATTTTAGATTAGACAATTAATATAAACTTCTAGATCAGTATCCATGTTCTAGACATTAGTGATTAGGGGCAATGTGCATAACATATTGATCTTCTTTTGTTTTCAAATTCAATTTATTCTAAACATTCTTAACAGTTGCATGTCTTACTCCATTTGCAGGTGGTTGACATCATTTTTAAGTTTAAATTTAATACAAGTTTAAATTTTTGAGTACTCAAGTTCCTAAGTTGGATTTCACATAAGCCTAGTACATTAGTTTTAAAGTGGATTTCATACAAGCATAACCTCCATCTTTCAAAATGGCCAAAAGTGACCTAATTTCCAGCATACATTCAGGCTATCCATGCCACATTGTCAAATTTATAGAACATCTATAGGCTCCATGAGCCATCTCATATGACATCTATTCTATATTGGTATCACTTCATAGCTTCACTTCATAGGGAAATGATGGATCCAAAGGGCCAACCTTTATGTTCTTGAGCCACCTATTCAGAGGGATTAGACATACAATCTAGACATCGATTGGCATAAAAATAATTCATTAACTTTACTTAGTTGGTGATGATGGAGCCAAAAGGCCAAACTTTGCATTCTTGATCCACCTTCTTTGGAATTGAGCACTCATCTTCATTTATAATATTACTCTTAACTCAACACATACTCAATACAATCTAGCACAATCCAATATCACAATAAGTTTTATATTGGTTCACATACCTAGTGAGGTGTATTCATTCCTTTCTCTTCTTTTTACTCAATTTTTGTACATTCTTATTTTAGATATAGTGTATCTAGTAAGAATTTATCTACTTTATATTTTTATTTGTAGATTCACACTTCATAGTGTGTTCTTTCTATGCACATCCAGCATCAAACAGCTTCATGAGCTTCTCCCTTACAGGTAAGTTTAGATATGATTTTTTAATTTCTTTTATCTTAGTATTTTATTTTGTTACATCACTAAAATAAAGGGATGGAAAATTTAGACATATAAAATGTGAAACTAGATGACTTAGGTATGGCTAATTACATGCAACCCATAGATCCTCCTTCTTGCTCACACAACCCTTTTAGGTTATTCTTTCACTAATTCTTAGTCATTCGTAGCTTTTTAGACTTAGATTTTTCAAACTTAGGTAGCCCTTTTAGGCCCAGATATATCCCCTTAGGTCTCATCCCCTTAGGAAAATAGCACCCAACTTGGATAGGAGCACTAAAACTCAGGGTGTCCTAATTTTAGCATTGTTGTCCAAGTTCAAAATTGCTCTTAATTCTTTTGGATCCTTATCTTTTTCTCTGTTAGCCTGATATAAGTTCTTTTAATCTATGATCATTAATTACCCTATAAAAATATATTCAATATCCATTTAGAGGGGTTGACACTTATTTACAAAAAATAAACAAGAATACAAATAATTATACTCAAACACTCTTTCATATTATTTGCATACAGCCTTTCAAGATCATTTCAAGCCTATTAAAGCACTCATACCAGTCCCTAGTCATGCAAAGTACATCTAATTTTGAATCTAATTACATACATCACATATAATTACACCAATCACTTCAATGGGAGAACTACATTAGCTTGATATCTCTTCAAAGTATTAGTATGTACACAGCATGCCCATACATAGAGTGTGAAGTGTATCCAGTGTATCCTATACACACTAACCTCTTATCTCTCTTCTACAAGTTTCCATTCAAGTTTTATAAAAAAGAGATCCTAAGAGTTTTAAATACTAAGTGAGCTCCATAAGATTTTAGGCCTCCAAAATTCAAAGATAAGGTAACACAGGCCTATCGAATAGAACACAAAAAGCTTTCAGCATCAGGACAACAGTGCTAGAATAAGACTACAGCACTGGATAGTAGGGTGTCCACTTTAGGTGCTCCAATCCAACCTAGAAATGAAGTTTGGGAACCTATTCCAACCTATTTTCTAGTTCTATTCCTCTAGTATCAGGCCCTATCTCAATCTAGATCAACTAGAATTAACTAAGTTCTATTTTCTCTCACTTCTTGTTATATTTAGAAAAGGTAAAAATATTATCCATTTACACAAGTTAGTAGGTTAATTAAAGCATATTATTCACTGATTTACATTTCTCGAATCTATTTATTATTTAATAATTAAACACTTAATTTATTAAAATTATAAAACATATAACTTTCTCAAAATATTGAAGTTCACATTCATACATAGTCATTAATACATGATAAGAATGTTCATTTCTAGTTCATTTATTAATTTTATCAACATTAAAAATATTGGATTAGGGATTCTACCCATTTAGGTCTTTTAGATTGAATAAAAAATTTAGGAGGTTCTTCAGACTCTAATTTATCCATAACTGGATCAACTTTTTCAAAGACATTTATTTCATCACAAGGAGAAACATGAGAGTCAGGTTCATCAATTAAAGAACACTGAGGAGGATCCATAGAGGGCTCACAAAAGATATTTTTCAAGAACAAAAACATTTCTATTCTCAATAATCTAACATTTAGAGGGATCAATATTCTATAAAAATGAAATAAAAGAAAGTGGGGTCAAGCTTCTTCCTTTTAACTTTAGGGACAAAGATAGAAGCAAGACTACCAAAAATCCTAAGATGAGCCACACTGAGTTTCTTCTTAGTCCACATTTATAAAGGGGTGGAAAGATGTAAGCCTTTGGTATGGACTCTATTTAGAATATGAACAGTGTTCATAGCTTTGGCCCATAATAACTTAGAAACTTATGTATATTACAACACAATCCTAGCTATTTCTATGATGGTGTGATTTTTCCTTTCAATAATACCATTTTGATAAGGGGAATAAGGAGTTGTTAATTCCCTTTGAATATTGAAACTAATGCAAATATAATCAAACTCTTTACTAACATATTCTCCACCATTATCAGTTTATAATCTCTTAATTAAAAAATTAGATGTATTTTCAATATAAGCTTTAAATTCTTTAAACTTAGATAAAACATCAATTTTTTTAATGAAATAAGATCAAATCATTATAGTATAATCATAAATAAATATAACATTATATAAAGAAACATTAAAAGATATAACTTCAAGAAGTCCTACAACATCACTATGAATTAAATCTAAAGGATGAGAGAAATTTAAATCATGATTCTTGTGAAAGGGGTTAGTATGTTGTTTACCACATAAACAACTCTCACAAGTTTCATTATGAGATGGGATAAAAGGAATTAAACAAGATTATTCATAGACATATCATGTAAACTTATAAAATTAATGTCTTACTAGTTCATACTATAACTGAGATTTATTTTTATTATGTAATGAAAGTAAACATGCAAAACGAGAGAAAATATATAAACCATTATTTTGAACACCTTCAACAATCAAGGAACTAGATTGATTTCTAATGTACCAACTATCTTTAATCAATTTTATAATGAAATTATCATTAGTAAGTTGAGAACAAGATGGCAAATTATTTTTAATATTAGATACATAGAAAATATCATTAATAATAACATTTAATTTTATTTTTTTTCATGTTTAGTTGCTTCTAAAAATGAATTATCTCTTAAGTAAATTCTTTCAGATATATCTCAAGAATCATATCAAATATCAAATAATCATGTCATATGGTACGATGCATCACTATCTAAAATCTATTTATTTTTATTTGAAATAAATAAAGCAGCATATAAAGCAATAACATTCTGATTCTGATTCTTATTTTGATTAAGGTTTTTATTCTTATAATTATTTTGATTAGTTTTATTCTCCTTATTACTTTTAGAAGATTGATTATTAATTATACCCTTGTTTTTATAATAGTTTTCCCTTTTATGACCAAATTTACCACACAAATTACAATTTCTATTGAATTTAGGTCTATGATTTTTAGTACCAATTTTTTTGTTCCCATTTTTACTTTTACTAGAGTTAGGGTTAGATTTCTAATTTTTATTGTTATCAAAAATATTATTTAAGGTGAGAAGACCCTGAGTGGCATTCTCTTTAGAATTAAAATTGGCCATTACTTATTCTTCTTGAATTAGGAGAGTAAATAAGGTGGTAAGGTCAGAGATATCTTGCTCAGTTTGATACTTAGAATTTAAAATTGAAATAAAATTTTTAAATTTTTCATTAATATTTAAATAAATGATAAAATAAAAAAAATTATATTGAATCAAATTATAATTACAACCATCTAACTAAGTTTTAACGTTCTTAATTTTAGCTATAAAATTCATAACTTTTTTATCACCTTTCTTAGGTGTTGTCAGCAATTCAAGGATTAACTTAATGATCCTTTAGAGATGAGTGCCCTCATGCATGGATTTAAGATATTTTCAAGATTATCAAGGAGATTCTTGATTCCCAATGTGAATAAAGAACTCATCTTTAACACTTACAAGATAATTGACATAGCTTTTTGTGATTTCTATTGAAATGCATTGGTAAGCTCAAGGGTCACATGTCATCTAGATGGGGTTTTCTTAGTCCCAATTATAATATTTCATAATTTACAGGCCATTAATTCATCTTTAACATTAATTTTCCATATGTTATAGTTATCTCTATTAAGTATTTTGGATTTGTTGAAGGAAAATTGAGGCAAAGCCATGACTTCCCTTTAAATATGATAGTATCCAAATGATTAAGAAATAACTTTTTAAGTGTGAATTTAAATTCTATTGATAATTAAAAAGAATTAAAAAAGTAAATACACACTATTTGTTCAAATTAAAACTTGATAAAGCAATAAATTTTCACAAATTTGTGACAAAGCAAGGTGTCATAAGTGTCACAAAATACATTAAAATAAGAACAATTTATGATTTAACCTTTTTAAATAAAAATTTTTTAAACTATTTTCAAAAATAATATGAATTGAGAATGCAACTATATTTAGATATATGAATTAGATGCTAACCAAAATAAAAAATTCAAATAAAATTGCATAATTTTTGGTGTTGAAAGAGTCACACTCATAATGACCACCTAGGCACAATTAATAAAAAGGTATAAAATCAATAACAAAAAGTTTCAAAACAAAAAATTGACCACATCAATATTTTCATAGTGTGTCAAAACCTTAAGATTGATTGGTTGGATGACTATATTTGCCTAGGTTTAGACTAGATCAAGTGTAGAAAGAAGGACTACTCGACAGGGTAGGGGGTTTTCACATGAGAAAGAAGGCATGCAAACTAAGAAATGAAGTCCAAATTAATTTTATTTGAAATTAATTTTGACTAAATTCAATAATAAAAAAGAAAAAAAAGTTAGTGATATTTGAACACTACACTTTTACAATTTTTTACCAAAAATTATAATCACCAACTCATCTATAAGTGAATTCAAAGAATTACATGCAAAATATTATATTTAATTATTTTTAATATGATTTTGATAATAATAAAATAAATAGTTTACATGCATGTAATTTTGAAATTAATTAGGGGAATTTTAGTTTTAATTTTTTTGGTAAAAAACTTAGCCAAGGTGGGACCCCTTTTTTATGTTCATGCAAATTTTTGGAATATAAAAAAACCTTTATTTTTTAAATAATTTTAATAAACTATAAAAATATTTTACTTACATGTATCATGCTTGTGGCTGGAAATGGTGCTCCAAGTGAAGCAAGGAAGCTTGGAATAGGTGGAATACACTGCCAAAGACCACCAAAATTTGTAGACCTCTTAGTTTTTGTAGGATAAATCCAACTGAATCCTCAAAATTTGATCTTTGACTCAAAAAATAAGTTTTTCAAATTTTCAAGCATATTATGGCATTTCAGAGCTCTAGGTAGAGAGAAAAAAATTGAACAGGGCCACACAAAGCTTCTCAACCTTTGAAGATTTGCAAAACACCTTGTATTTTCTAAACTAAGACTTTGGGACCTTCAAGGGATAGTTTGGGGCCTCAAAACTTAATTTTTGAATTTTATCCAGATGCTCAGGTTGTATTATGGCACCCATCGAAGATGGAAAATAAATAACCACTTCAAAACTCCTCAATTTGGTTCTTCCAATGTCAATAAATGATTAAAAAAATGTTAAAAGGCCCTTTACAAATCAGAAAAAGATTGAGGAATGATTTTTTTTTATTTTTTCTCCTTCCATGGCTGTACAACACCCTCAAAGAAAAAAAACTCTCTCAAATTATAAATGAACTTGATTTTTCAAGTATAAACACCCCTCATGCTCTGATACCATGAAGAAATTGATATATACAAGTAATATGAATGCACAGGATAGATCTAGAATGAATAATAATTGTAAAGCATATCACAGCTTAATTCAACATAGAGAGACATGATATTTATCTCAAAGAGGTATAAAACCCAACAAGTAATTTTTCACTAATTGAGAAATAATTTACCCCTATACAACTCCAACTTCTCACTTCTTCTCATCAAAGTCTTCACAAGCCTTTTGATAATCCAAATATCTCACGAATGTCAAGATATCAAGTTGTTATTCACCATATGGTTAAACCCCTATTTATAGTTAAATATGAAGGGAGGTGACCATAGTAAATAATGGATCCAACCATCTTGAATAAATAAAAGAGATTGATTAATTAATATCTTGATTAAACCTTTAATGATTAATGTCCTCGTTAAATAAAAATTTAGTAAATAATTAAACAAATTTAATATGGTTATTTATTTATATGAGTTTTCTACCTCATAGTAATAAATATATTATTATTATTATTTAATTAATTATACGTATAGGCTAAGGGTTAAATTACCACTTAGTCATTAAAATGCTCTAACAAAAAGCGCATCAGATTTCACCTGGTATAGGGAGTAGAGAGAGTTGAGATATGATCTCTTGGGCATAGTATGGGGTCCTTATAACCTCCCACTTTATGTCATTAGTTTTTTTATTGAGCCCCCTTAACTCTATGAATAATTGTTAAGAAGTTAAAGGTGCAGGAGAAAGACTCAAAACCCCACCAAGGTCAGTTTTCTATAGATATAGAGTTTTAAATCCAGATGAATGCATGGAGATGATTGTATAAGGTCATTAAATACCCCATTTACCCTCTCCCATCATCTTCCAATATTTTCTTGGCATGTGTAGGACTAGAGGAAGCAAAACTTCTAGTTTAAGTGAATTGTAGATAAGTTTGAGAAGCTCCAGGAAGGTATCTTGATAGTTTAAGTGTTTTACCATCTCCATTGGTCTTCAAGTATCCTACATCAATCCTCTATCTCACTTGTAAACCTCCTCAGACCACCTCCAAGCATCAAAATATCTAATAGTGAGGAGGAAGATAAAATCAAGTATTCTAAAGAGTTATTTCATGTTTGCAAACCAAAACATGCCTTCTTGAGGCTGTAAAAGGGTAAAGTAAGGATTTTAAATGAATTGAAATCTCTAATTTGGTAATCTTTGACTTTCCTAATACTCTCTCTATCCTCCTTCAAGTTACATTCATCATTCAAGGAGGAATATCAATCAAGAAGTAAAGAATGAAGTGTCAAGTCTAACACAAATACCTACAGGCCTTATTGTGGTCTAAAGGGATCTAATCTCAAATTTCCAAGTAAATAAAAGTATGAGATAGACAAATGAGGTGGGTGAAACTTCATGAGAGGATTAGAAATGATTTTAATTCTATGGGAACCATATGTATCATCATAATAGTCAACAAACCCAAATGTACACTTATGGGCTAACATTGAGAAACTGGGCTGGAGGTGATAGGATTGTACTTGACACCTAAGTAGAAAAAGTCCAATAAGGGTTCAGAGGGTTGAAATTAGTTGTATGAATGATGATAATGTCTCATTTTATATGATCTCAAATCACATCAACCTATTTGATGTAGGAGTGTTTTAGAAGCCTATTGAGGGCTAAAAGGGCAATATGATCTTATTCTCCAACTAGGAGAAACCAGTATGGGATTGGTTTCTCAATCCCATAATGGTCCATACATGACTATTTCATCTCATTAAAATCATATACTCATTGAATGTGTGTGTGAAAAAATAGTGATGAATGTCATAGATAGTCAGTCATGAAGAGAATGGATATTAAAGGTCGATTGTGTGCATCAAGACAGTGACCAAGCGAGTTGAACAAACCTATTTTCATGGATTAATGCATTGATAACAAGTTAGAGAAATAAAAAAAAATTACCTGCATTGTAAATAGGCATCACATAGGTACTAGAAGGTAGAACAACATGTAAAAAATAGAGTTTTGGCCACGTAACTACCTATACACTTGTCATAGGTCCAAATGAGAAAGATCAATGTGTTGGTGCTAGATGGAGATCCTAAAGGTCATGAAGGTTATAAAATATGTTAATAAAGTGGAAAACATCATTTGGACACTAGGAGAGATAAGACTAACTCAAGACATCCCTTTTCAAAGCCCACCATACAATGAGCTCAAACTACCATCTACAGGTTTGTTATGGGAAATTTTTTGAAAAGGTACATGTATGATGTGAATCAAGGTTGGAGATGCCTAAATAGGGTCAATAAAAACATGTATATCATGTTAATATAATTCATAGCCATCCTATGGTCCAGGTAGACTTAATGGACACTGACATGCAGGTTTTAAGAAAGAAGGAACGGTGTAGACTATCCCTTAAGATCATGAAGTGAAAATAAGGTAAAAGAGATCTATTCATCTGAATACTAAAATATCACAAAGTTATCTTTGAGTGTAAAGTGGTTAAAGGCAACGAAAATTCCTAAAAAGATTAATTAGGCCTAGCAGACCTAAATAAGCATACACATGCCTATGTATCAAATATAATAAAAGTTTGCATCTTTTAGAATGATTGGTCAATAGAGGGGTAGAATTGGATTACTGGTCGGTCTTATAATATTTCTATTAATATTGGAACCATTGAGAAAAAATGATATTATGGGAAAGGATTTGTTAGGGCTAAATGACTCTAACTGTGTGCAAACCCTCATATAGGGCTTAAGGAAATTTCCAATGGTTTGAAGGGTCAAAATTTCTAGGATTTCACTTTTATATTTCATATAATGTGACTTAGACCTAATTTAAGTGTTTATAACTCAAAATAAGCAATTTTACTCCTTTTTCTCACAAATTCTTCCCTCTCAAGCTCAAGAGTACAGGCTTGGTTGCCTGAGAAGCATCTTCTCAATGTGTGAGCATACATGAGAAGATGCATGGGATCCTAATGGGAGAGGTGTAAAGGTTTGTATACTTTAAAATATTTGAATTTTTTTGGGCATTAGGACCCTCAGGGCTATGAATAATTTTTAAGACCTCAAGTGCCTTAAACCCTACCTAAACCTTCCATAATTACTTGATTTAAGAGTTTAATTGTATAAGTGCCCAAGATGGATTGAAAAAGCCAAGAAATTATATAAATAACCTTCATGACTCCTCTAAGTACCTAGCTGAGTAAAATGTTAGCACGTGTGAGCCATTATTATATGAAAAATGGTCAAAAAAGAGTGTTGCAAGCTCATTTAGAGAGAAAGTAAAGTTGGTGTAGGCCTAAAATCAAGTAGAGAGGTATTATGAGTATATAAAAATATCATATGAGACTCTTTAATCTATTTAGAATACATTTAAAGGTAATAAATGTGTTGTCAAACCACTACATGAAGAAAAAATGGTGATTGTAACATTAGTTTGTTCAAAGGGTCTGGTTACAGGTCATTAAAGGATCAATGAGAGCATGAATAGATCCTAAACATCCTCATGAACATGCTACAAATATTAGGAAGCTTCAAAGAATTATATAAGATAGAATTGGAACCATAAAACAAAAAAATATGGATTATTCCTCTTTGAACTATGGAACTGACACCCTAGCTGCAAGATTTCACTTGATGAAGAGGAATAGAATAGACAAAGGTGGGTGTAGAAGATTCCCAATATTGCCTAATTATTAGATAGTTATAAGTGATGTCAGGGTGATTTTATGGAGGTGTCTTGGTGAGTGGATAAAGTGCTTTAATAGCCTAAGTAACAATGATAAAGTGTGCAATGTGCTTGTCCTAGTGTGCTTAAAGGAGGCTTAGTTGATATTTATTTTAGGCATGATTAGAGATGTTTAGGGATGAGTATGGTGATTATGGAATGTGCAATAGGTCCTTAATATTTTATCTATGCTTTTATATCTTGTGTGCATAAGTGAAATTCATCTGGTAATCCATAGTTTTCATCTAGATAGTTTGGGTCTAGTGGCGGAAAATCTGAGTAGGAAATTTACTAACATCACCATTACCACATGTGGATGAGTCATGAGGAGCTAGTCATATTGCAGTTATCATATTTGTACCTAGTTTATATGCACTAAATCTTAGGTTATTCACATAAGCATAATCAAAGATATATGGGTGAAAAGTTGGGTTCCCAAGCATTTTGACAATGTTTTCCCATACTTAGCCAAATTTGTAAAGTGGTAAGAAGATTAGAGTAATCATTTTGATGGTGGCATATCTCACATGTGTGGATGTTTCAGGAGAAGATGATCATATAGGTTTTTTTATTTGTGTGCCTAGTTTCTTTGTGCTAATTTTTATATCATGTGACAAAGCATGTCAAAAGATATGCATATGCAAAGTTGGGCTCCCAGGTAGTTTGACTATGTTTTTCCATACTTGGCCAAATTTGTGTGTGACAAGAAAAGCTAAGTAATAATTTTGATGGTGTTATATTTTTCATGTGTGAAGGTGTCAAGAGAAACTGATCATATGGGTTTGTTCATTTTTTATCCTAGTTTATTTGTGCTAAATTTTATATCATGCACTAAAGCATGGTAAAAGTTATGCATGAGAAAATTTGGTCTCCCAGATAATTTCTAAGCATAGTTTGCACTATGAAAAAAAAAATTGAGTGAGCATGTTGATGATGGCATATCACACACATTTGCAAGTTTTAGGAATAGATTATTATATGGTTATATTCTCCTATGTGAGGAGATCATCTGGTCTAAATTTGAAATCATGCATTGAAGTGAGACAAAAGTTATTAAGGTCAAAATTTGGCCTTCTAAGCAGATAAGCAAGGTTTCCATGCTTAGTCATTTCTACACAAGTTAAAGTTCAAGTAAGATTGATGATGTGCATTACTCTAAGAAGTTAAGTATAAAGATAATAATAGGTTTATGATGTTTAATGACTGAGTAAAGGTAAAGGATAAATATATTATGATGATTGGGTGTTTGTACAGATTGATCGAATGGTGAACATTGATAGCTAAAGACTTGGTTGATCCACAAAGATCGATGGAGCACGTTGAGTCAACATTTCAAGATTGCATGAGATGAGATCAAAGTGACTGGGGTTTAATGTTTATTTTTCGTAGACTATACATTAAAGGTTAGACAAGATTGGTGGTGCATATTTTATTTGAGAAATGAGAACATGATATGCGAGAAAAGTGGTTGAAGTTTAACTGTGATCGTTGGCATTTGAATATTTTAATTCAACAAAGGAAAAACTAGTGTCTAGTTTTCGGGCCATATCTTTTGATCTAGGATGAATTTTCTCATGTTGTAAAAATAAAATATGAAGATGACTCCATAGTGAATCTAATGAACCTGATTTGAAGATCTGAAAGTCTATACAGTCAAAGATATAAAAGTTAAAAGTTAACTATGTGTTTATGCTTATTTTACAAGTGGCCCAAGAAGGATAATTAAGATTATATAGATATTGTTTTGATATCTTTTTATGAATTGGATATTGGTAAGTGTTGTAGATTCCATTAATATACTTTTTGATTATTTTGGAAGTGTGATAAATCTATCTCGAGTATGAACAATGCTTTAGATGTTGACTGTGTATTCATTCATGATATTCTTATGTACCATGTCAATGTTTAAGTTGATTAAGCATACATAGAGATGAGCTAAGATGGCTATGATTATTTTAAGATGTTGAATGGGACATAAGGAGTGGACCCATGTATTTTAAATTGGTCATGTATTATTGTTTTGATTGATGGTGTGCTAAATGGGTGAATAGGTCTTCATGAGACCTATAAGGGCTACAAGGGCCTTATTAAAAGGTGTAGTTGCTTAAGTGTGACCCATGTGAGATATCTTAAGGGTGAAGGCATATATTATGGCTAAAAAGGATTAATGTGGACTTGATAATTCATGATATCTCAATTATAGTGAAATCAAAGATGAGAATTTCTAGACTTTTATGTAGAAGATTTATGAGAGTTTTGAAGTGAAGGATAGGTAGTGTGCCTATTGGTTGAGTTAATGAGTAGAATAGTTTGGTGACTATGTGTATGACATGTAGGTCATGTTCCTAATGTCAGGATAGTGTTCTTTTAATTTGAGGATATATGAAGAGGTTTGAGTATGCATATGATGACTATTTGAGTGAAGAAGGAGAGAGATTGTGGCACTCCTATGTTAGAGGCTTGTTTGAGAAAGAGAGAGTTTATGTAGGGGTTAGATAATTAGAGGTCCATCATCAGGTGTTGAAGACATTAGTTCTAAGGTGGTATTGTTTTTTTAAAAGTAGGTCTAAAGGACTTGATCTTTTTTAAGGGAAGATACTCTTTGTGAAATAGGGTTTCACTAAAGACCTTTGGTCAGAAGGACTTGATCAAGGTTGTAGGTCAGAACTTTACTAAATAGGTGGTCAAAATGACTTGATCATTCTAGGAGTAGGTGTTCCTTATGGAACTATTATCTCACTAAAGGCCTTAGGTTAGGACTTGACCAAGGTTCTTGATCAGAAGGACTTGATTGGTCTCTTATTTGTGATCATAGTATAAGACAATAGTCCATGTGTGTGTAGGCTTGAGAGAGAGTTTTATTCTACAAGAGGGTTTCCCATGTAGATCTTGTATTGTATATTTTATCTTGCATTATGTTCATTGTTCACTACTTCGAATGATCTGTATGCTTCATGAATGATTGTATTGAATGCTTAAGTATTTGCAAGGGTTTGGAACTTGAATTGGAGTGTTTTCAACCACTGATCACCCCTCCTCATAGTGGATTTTACATATAAAATTTGGTATTAGAGCAAGGTCCTTTGGTAAAGGCTTGACAGCTTGAAGGTGATACAAAGTACGATGGCTAGTCAAAATGTGCAAGATGATTTCTCTACTAAGAAAGCACCAATGTTCAATGAATCCAATTATGATTTTTGGAGTGATAGCATGAAGACATGCATTATGTCCCTAGATTTTGATGTATGGCAATCTATTTTAGATGGTTATGTTTCTCATGCTATTCTTCCATCTAGTGTTGTATATAAGAAATTGTTTAAGAACAACTCTAAGGCAATAAATGCCATCACTTATGGTCTTAAAAAAATTGATTTCACCAAACTAATTTATTGCACATCAGCCAAGGAAATATGAGATAAATTGAAGATTATTTTTGAAGGAGATTCAAAGGTTAACTTGGCAAAGTTGTAGACTCATCGAAGACAATTTGAGAGCCTCAAAATAAAAGAAGATTTTGTGGCATCCTTTCTACAGAGAGTTGATGAGATTGTAAACACCACCAGAGGTCTTGGAGAGAACCTTGAAGAGGCTACTATATTTCAAAAGGTATTACGGTATCTATCCCTAAAGTTTGATCCAAAAGTATCTACTATACAATAAATTCATGATCTTACTTAGTTGAATATGGATCAATTGTATGGCACCCTTACTGCATATGAGATGAGAGTAAATGATGATATGTCATAAAAAAAAAGTAACATTAAAAATAGAGATGAATCCAAAGGGCAAGTTTCAAGGTAAGAAACCCAAGAAAGATGACATTTCTAATATTAATGAGGATGAACTAATTTCTTTGTTTACAAGGAAATTAAAAACATGTTCAGGCAAGTATAAGAGTAAGCTACCTTTCAAATGCTTTAATAATGGAGAGGTAGGACATTTTGCTAATAAGTGCCCTCATAAATAAAAGAAAGATGATGAAGAGAATGATCAAGGACATGATTATGGAAAGATATTATTTAGGTCTAATTAAAAAAAGGGAATTTAGAAGGTTTGACAATAAGAATTACTTCAAAGACAAGAAGAGTCTCTATACCAAAGAAGATTACAACTCATCAAATAAGAGTAAAGATAGTAACTTAGAATATCACCATGAAGATGATGGTCCTGGTGAAGATGAAGCTTTGTTTATGGTTGAGGAATGAATTTACTGACATTAAAAAGAGTATATTTGGAGTGATTCAAATAATGATGAAGAAGAGGTGGACTGTGATACTATATTGATGAATGCTCTTGAAAAACTAAATATTAAGAAGAAGATCAATAACAAAATGAAATATAAACTCAAGGACTATGAGGAGAAATTTAGTGTGTATGAGGCAAGAATGAATGAAGACACCAAGGAGCATGAAGATATGATCAAGCATCTTAGTTGTCAATTGAGAATTATGTCTACAGGATTAAAATATAAAGGAGATGAATGTTCAAGGCATGTTTCTGAAAATGAGTCTTTGAAATTTGAGTTAGAGAATACATCTAGTAAGGTGAAGACATTTGTGAGATTTCAAAAGAGCTCATGTGATCTAAATAATATCATGAGTGTTGAAAAGCATGCTAGTGATAGAACTAGTCTTGGATATGAAGAAGAACAAAAGAATGCACCTTAATACAAGATGAATACTAATGTAAACCGAGACAAACAACCTTTAAAGACAAATAACTAAACAAGGAATGATGGTGTAAATAGATTAAAGATAAATCATATCAGACAACCAAATGCCATGAGGTATGTAAATTTCAATGGTTACTGGTATACTTGTAATCAGTTTGGACATAGATCTAGAGAATGTACAAGGCCTATTAAAAATGAGTTTGCATGGGACTATGATGGGGGTCATTAGTCAAAAGGAGTAAACAGGTTAAGTGCTTCAATTGTCTTAATGAAGGACACTTTGCTAAGCATTATCTAAATAAGGAAAGGCAAGGTAAGTCTTCTTCAAAAAAAATAGTTTTTTTTAGTTATCATAACATTGGACACATTGATATTTTTTGTCTGAACAAGATAATATAAGTTGATTTTCCATTAAGGAGTATGGTTTGCTACAATTATAAATAGAGATGTCACATTGCTAGATTCTACAAACAAAGGCCATTAAGTCAGAATAAATTTTATCAAGCTCCTAGAGTGCAAAGGTAAAAGGCAAGTGAACTCATGGAGACCAAAGGTGGTAAGTAATAATTATGATGAATCTGTAGGTCTAAGTAATCTATTTTCTATGATGGAGAATTCTTTTAAAGTTTACGAGTCACAAGGGGTCTCATTGTCTACTCATGTTGAGAATGAAGAAATTATGTTCAAGGAGAAGACCAAGATATTATTTGAAGCTAGTTATGAGGTTAAGTATAGATCCAAGTGAACATCTTGTTTTTGTTTATCAAGATTCATGCAAAGAACATCAATTGTCTATACCTAGTGATGAGGTTCTAAGCTACAAGAAAAATTATACAGATGAAAACGTATGTCATGAATCTATGTTATCGCCATGTATTATCAATCCAATCATAGAAGAAAAAAGAATGATGTAGTGGTTGAGGAAGTTTTTTCCCTTAAGACTAAGAACAAGAAGAACTATAAGTATCAGATGACTAAGGAGGAGAAGGAATATGAGGAGTTGTGGACAACTCTTAGTTTCACACCATGATAGAGCATTGTGGAGTAGAGGAGGTCTTTGTCTATGCTTTTTAAGAGACTCCTTTCAGTGGAGAATCAAGTTTTTGTGATCAAGATCATAATGGAAATTTAAATAGATACTTTTGTTGATCTCATAGGGTCTTTAGTTAAGGTGGAGAAACAACTTCATGAACTTGACCCATTAGTTTGTGAAGAAGTTGTAATACAGAGTTAGAATGAGGGGTTCCAGGTCGCTTATTGAGTTTGATGCAAATGTCAAGAATATTATGATGCTCATAAAGGTATATACACTTATTTATTATGTATTTAAAATGTTTTTATGGTCTAAAGGTATGTTGAAGGCAAATTAAATATTTTTGAGTGCTCTCAATTTTTATCTTAAGGGCAAGTAGCCCTAAAATGGGTTATAGAAAGTATATGTTCCTAATGGTTTGAAAGGTCAAATATTGGTAAATAATTATGTGATGGGTGTCTCCAAGTGTTCAATAAGTGTCAAACGTGTGCGTTGAATAGAAGGAGGTTTATTGAATTTATTTGTTTTGAGATTCTAGGTTTTTGAACTATGTTAGAAAAGTGGTCTGCCTTATGAGTTGAGGTATAAGGATTCTTAATATGTTTAATGGGCCAAATGGGTTGTCAAATCAATCTTCATAAAGATATTAAGGTTTGTGGTTTTTAATTTATTCATGTTTTTGTCAAGAGGAAGGCCTAATTGACTAAGTAATTTTCTGAAGGAAGTATGTTTTAAAATATGATCCTGGTGATGAAAATTGGTGTGCTTAAGGAGACACATGAGAGTGATCTAGATATGAAGTTTCAGGTCTGGAATGTGTGTCTACTAAAATTTGTGGGCTCTACAAGTTCTAGGTAAGGCTACAAGAGGACTAGACAGGCCTAGTAAGAAGAAGAGTGATTTTATTCAGTTTATCCAAAAGAGAAAAACATGAATGTTTCAAGGTGAGTTCCCAATTTGGTTTAGAACATGTTTCTTATTTGATGCGTGACATGAAAATATGTTATTGTTGCTTAATATGGTTTTATAGAGAAGGCTAGTGAGCATGTGTGGTGGTTCTTCATGGTGTATGGAGATCTAAATATGATCAAGAATTGAAATGGCTCAAAAATATTAGTGGGGGTCCCTCTTAGATGTTTCTTGGTGAGTTCTATTAGATTTTAGTATTTTATGTGTTTTTTCTTCATTTGTTGTTGTGCTTGTTTGAAGAAGAGTGTTGCATAGAGCAAGAGGAAGTTGTCAAGGCAAGAAGAGGTAGGCTCAAGGTAAGGGGGAGTTTATATCATCTTTATAATATTATCCTTTCCTATTTATGTTCTTTTTATGTCATCAAGATCAATTGGTGATCACTTTGTCATTATGTCAAAGGGAAATAAAGTTTTTGTTGTGTGAATGCTTGAAGAGAGAGAAGGCAAGCTTTATATTATTGTATATAATGTTTATTGACATCAATGACAAAGGGAGAGATTGTTGGAGATTTTTTATTGATGTCATGGTGATGTCATGGAGGTGTACTGGTGAGTGGATTAATTACTTTAATAGCCTAAGTAATAATGACAAAATGTGCAATGTGTTTGTCCTAGTGTGCTTAAAGGAGGCTTGGTTGATCTTTAATTTTGGCATGATTAGAGATGTTTAAGGATGAGTATGGTGATTGGATAATGTGAAATATATCTTTGAATTGTTTTTTATTCTTTGAGATCTTGTTTACATAAGTGGAATGAATCCAGTAGTCCATAGTTTTCATCTAGATAGTTTGGGTTTAGTGAAAGAAAATTTGAGTATGTAGTTTACTAACGTCACCATTACCACGTGTGAATGAGTTAAGGGGAGTTATTCATATGGTTTTGATCACATTTATACCTATTTACCAAGAACTATATGTTAGGGCATGCACCTAAGCATAATTAAATATATATGGGTGCAAATTTGGGCTCCTAGGCATTTTGATAATGTTTTCCCATACTTAGCCAAATTTACAATGTGGAAAGAAGAGTTAAGTAAGCATTTTGATGGTGGCATATCTCACATGTGTAGATGTTTTAGGATAAGGTGATCATTTAGTTTTGCTCATTTTTGTGCCTAGTTTCTTTGCACTAATTTTTGGATCATGTGATAAAGTGCATCAAAAGATATGCATATACAAAAGTTAGGCTCCCAGGCGATTTGACTGTGTTTTTTCATACTTAGCCAAATTTGCGTGTGATAAGAAAATTTGAGTAGGCATTTTTATGGTTATATATATTTCACATGTTAAGGTGTCAAGAGAAATTGATTATATGGGTTTGTTTAATTTTGAGCCTAGTTTATTTGTGATAAATTTCAGATCATGCACTAAAATGTGGAAAAAGTTATACAGGAGCAAAGTTGGTCCCTTGAATAAATTCTAAGCATAGTTGGCTTTGTGGAAGAAAATTTTGAGTGAGCATGTTGATGATGTCATATCTCACACATGTGTGGGTTCTAAGATTAGATTGTTATATGGTTGGATTCTCCTATGTGAGGATACCATCTGGTCCAAATTTGATATTATGTGTCGAAGCATGATGAAATATATTAAGTTTAAAAGTTGGACTTCTAGGAAAATAAGCAAGGTTCTCATACTTAGTCATTTATGCACAAGTAAAATTTTGATCAAGATCAATGGTGAATGTTGCTCTAAGAAGTCAAAAAGTAGTGAGATGAGGATAGGTGCACGATATTTAATGACTAAGCAAAGGTAAAGGATAAGGATCTAATGGTGAGTGGGTGCTCGTACAGATTGATTAAATGATGAGCATTGGTAGTTAAAAACCTAGTTGATCTACAAAGATTAATGGAGCATGTTGAGTCAACATTTCAAGATTACACGAGATGAGGTCAAAGTGACTAAGGTTTAACATTTGGCTTTGGTAGACTATTTGTTAAAGGTTGGACAAGATTGATGGTGCATATTTGATCAGAGTAGTGAGGACATAAGATGCGAGTAAAGTGGTTGAATTTTAACTGTGATAGTTGGCATTGGAATTTAATAAAGGAAAAACTAGTGTCTTATTTTTGGGCCATATCTTTTGATCCAAGATGAATTTACTCAAGCTATAAAAATAAAAGATGAAGAGGACTTCATGGTGCATCTAATGAACCTAATTTAAAGATTTGGAAGTGTGTATAGTCAAAGATATTAAATTTTAAAGTTAAATTTGTGTTTGTGCCTATCTTACAAGTGACCCGAGAAGGATAATTGAGCTTATATAGATATTATTTTGATGTCTCTTAATGAATTAGCTATTAGGGAGTGTTGCAAACTCTATGAAAATACTCTATGTGGAGTTTGGAGGTGTGATCAATCTATAGTGAGTATAAAAAATGCTTAATAAGTTGACTATGTATTCTTTCATGATGTTCCTAAGCATCAGGTCAATGTTTGAGTTGATTGATCATACACAAAGGTGAGCTAAGATGATTTTGATCATTTGAGGATGTTTAAGGGGACATAAGGAGTGGACCCATATATTTGAAAGTGGCTCTATGTTATTTTTTTGCTTGATAGTGTGTTAAATTGGTGAATAGGTCTCCATGAGACCTATAAGGGCTACAAGGGCCTTATTAAAAGGTGTAGCCGCTTAAGTGTGACCCATGTGAGATGCCTTAAGGGTTAAGGTATGTATCATAGCCAACAAAGATTAATGTGGACTTGATAATTCATGATAGCACTATATATAGTGAAATCAATGATGATGATTTATAGACTTTTTTGTGAAATATTTGTGAGATTTGTGAAGTGAAGGCTAGGTAATGTGCATGTTGGTTGAGTTAATGAGCAGAACAATTTAGTGACTGTGTGTATGACCTGTAGGTCATAATCCGAATGTTAGGATAGTGATCTTAAAATTTGAGAATATGTGAAGAGGTTCAAGTGTGCATATGAGGATTATTTGAGTAAAGGAGAGAGATTGTGGCATGCCTATGTAAGAGGCATGTTTGAAAAAAAGAAAGAGTTTGTGTAGGGATCAGATAATCAGAGGTCCATCATCAAGTGTTGAAGACATTAGTTCTAAGGTGGAAGTGTTCTTTTAAAGGAGGGTCTAAAGGATTTGATTTTCCTTAGGGGTAGATGTTCCTTATGAAATAGGTTTTCACTAAATACCTTTGGTCAGGAGGACTTGATAATCTTAGGGGCAGGTGCTCCTTGTGGAACTATTGTTTCACTAAAGGCATTAGGTCATAAGGACTTAACCAAGGTTCCTAATCAGAAGGATTTGATCAGTCTCTTGTTTGTGATCATCTTATAGGATAATGTTCCATTTGTTTGTAGGCTTAAGAGTGGGTTTTATTCTCTGAGAGGGTTTCCCAAGTAGATCTTGTGTTATATATGTTATCTTGTATTATGCTAATTATTCACTTCTATGAATGATTTGTATGCTTCATGAATGATTGTATTAAATTCTTAAGTATTTTCAAGGGTTTGTAAATTAAATTAGATTATTTACAGCCACTAAATCACCCCCCCCCCTCTTAGTGGATTATACCTCTAACACAAATTTCAAGAAGGTGGTTTGTAATTGTTCTCAAGATGCATATGTATAATTATTTGAGGAGTAATTATGACCAAAAAATCATCTAAACATCCAAGGAATTTTCTTATGCCACTCTTGTGAATATTTTCATAAACACTTGTTCTAGAAGAGGAGGAGGAAGATGATAACACATTCTTTAAAGGCTTGGTGTCATTCTTTCTTTATTTTTTAACTTATATAATCATGAAAGATAGCTCATTAACTCTCTTCTTGTCCTTTCTTTCTCTCTTCTTCCAATTTCTTCTATAAATGCATCCTTGAGGGGCATTATAAGCATCCTCAAATTGGTGATGGTGAAGCCCTACAAAAATTAAGACTTGTAATTACCTATTGAGATCAATTCAAATTTAATATTTTTATCTTCATCTTGCATACAGTGATCTGGAATTAATTGTTAATTAATGATTTATGATGGTGAATGTACTTCCTTGCATTTGTCCTTCTCTTTCATGCCTCTATGTGAGTTTGTCTTCTTTTCATAGGTCATATGAAATGTGACATGCATGGTTTGATAATTTTAATAATTTATGTCATTAATGTCTATTATTATTACCTCTCGACTATCATCTTAAGACTTTATAATTTCCATTGCCTTCATATTGAAATCTTGGTGTGATAGGAATTGTCTTGGAATAGTATAATTAGATTGTAACTTATTGTTTCATAATGCAAACCTTAGCAAGAAAAGTATATCATGTTTGATACATCAACTCTAAGTTTCCTTATTATTTTTAGCCTTCTTTCTATCCCTTTTCAATGCAAATAAATAGTGTAATTGCTAGTATAGGTGTTGTACTTGGGACCTAGCCAAAATTCTAGATGTTTAATCTACTTAGAGGTCATCCACAACCTAAGACTAATACCATTGTATATCTTAAGTGAAAGGGATTGAAGACTCTCTCTCAAGGGTGATAATTTTATCTATAACACCCACATGTTCAATTAGAAACAACTAAGGTTTGTGCTTATGACAATCTATGGGACCAAATTATTAGTATGAGCAAGCTAATATCAAAATTATAAAATCAAAATCAGTTATTAAGTAAAATTATTAAATTATTGGAAAATCACATTACATTTACACGGTATTTAGAATATGTTAGTGTACACCATGTATATGCATCTACACCTAGGAAAGTGGTGCCTATCACTCTTTCATATCCAAATCATAAATCACAACAAAGTACATCTACAACTAGTGTTTCAAAATTTATTCAAAGATAAAATAAGAGTTCAAGTGAGGTACTAAGGGAAATGATTAAAGCTAAGTTGATAAACCTACCCCCTCTACACCCATATAGGATATCTAGAAATTATTTTGCATATCATAGAATGCATGGGCATGACACCAATTCATGTTTAGTATTGAAATAGAAAATACAATAGATAATTGATACAGATGACTCATATAGTGACACACCATCCAAAAAATATATAATGGCACATATACAAATTTAAAAAGAGAGAAATTTAGAAATGGTATAAAAAGGGTTATAAAGCATAACTCAAAACAATAAAAGGTTCGCAAAGCACAATTAGAGAAAGAAACAATACAAAAAACATAGGTAAAGCAAGTAAAAGATACAAATCTACCTCTCCAAAATGAAGCTCAACTTTTAAATCAATATGAGTTTATTCAAGAATATCTACAATAATTTGATTATCATGGTCAAGGTTTGAGAAAGTAGGTATAAGGCATCACTACTCCTATTCTAGCAATTGATAATGTTGTCAACAAGGTTTGGGATTTATTAAACATCTTAAGGCAAATCATTCATAGATATAATTTATCAATTCAAAAAATCTAGATACATCGTAAATGTTACAGCAAAAGCAATAACTTAAGTTACAAATTCAAAATCATGTTAAACCAACAAGCATTCTCAAAAGATGATTTCTATCAAAAGAGTTTTCAGAGCACCATATGCCTATAATAAGCATAATATCAAAGGGAAAAATCAAAATCAATATTCCAAAGCATAATTCAAAAAGGTCAACTCCATAGTATAAGGAAATTCCCTCTAGTATTCTAGGTTATTATGATTCTAATGATGAACAATACTCAAATTCCTACTGTAACACTATTCAAATCTAGCATTGTAATCACACTACATAAGAGATTACCATTCTTATATTTGACATAAGCCACATTGATAATGAGTGTCACATGAGACTCATCAATTAGTATTATTCTTCCCTTATTGTACATACTTTCCTTTTCTCTTGATCCTTGTATATAGTTCATTTTCATATTGCTTGTATATAGTGTATATCCATAAAATACAAAAACTATATAACATGTCAAAAACATAAAAGAATTCAAATGTTACTTAGAAAATACAAAATTACAGATTGTAGGAATTACAATGTTTACATTTATTATATTTTCCAAACACTACATATGTTACCTATCTTAGTATAGTTGGATTTATCATACATATATGCTTCACTTATTCTTGTCAAGTGCTTTTAGATTCCTATAGGACTCAAGTCCACTACACTGATCCAAATTTGATATAATCTACCTATTGGGGTCATCTAAATATATACATGGGTTCTTCATTTGACATATTTTCCCACATGGGGGTACCCTATATGCAATTTTTTATTACCATGATCTATCTTTTTATACTCCACATCATAGCTTTAGCATTGTTGTATCTTGATATTGATCATACTATGCCTACCCAAATTTTTTGCTAACTATTAATACTTTAGACTCAGGATATTTACATCATATCTCTTACTTATATTTGTATCACATATTTATGCATACTTTTATTTATATCTTTCTTACTTTATACTTGATTGTATCTCTTTCCTTATTCTATTTGAGGGCATTTGAATATGTCATTTCTCTTTGGATCTATGCCACTTCTATCCACAGTATGTATGCTTTGGACATGTGCCCATGTCCTTATATGTGCCTTCTTGATTGTGTATGTAGACATTTGAGCATGTCCTTATATGTGTCTCTAATGAAAATTACTTGTTTATTGCGTATGTGGACATTTAAACACGTCCTTGTATGTCTTGTTATTTCAAATTTAGTGACATGTGCCCATGTCCCTTATATTGTGGTCTCTTAGCCTATTTTATGTGTCTCACATGTTTTGTATGTATACTTATGTGTATGTGTCATGGCTATGTCACTTGTCTTACTCTAGTTTTATATGTCATAAAGGACCTCATGCATCTCCCATTCCTACTTGGGTGTCATGATGGACATCATGTGCCATCCCCTTAGGTAGCTACCTAGTTTTTACTCAAATTTGTTGTTACATACATTATTATATCTATCTTAACAACCTTATGAATGCTAGACATGAAAAACATCTAACATTACAACTTTATTCTTATATTAGTTTACATTATGATGTTATGTATATACATTATATTTTATTATTATGCATTTATCATTTATGCCCTGACTAATACAGATTTTGTAAAACTTTTTCTTTTGAGGATAGTTCTTGCACAAGTTCAATAACACCCCTTGAAAGAGTGGGCATTCATAAAGGTTTTTCATAGAGATCAATTTTCTATATGCACTAACAATACATTTTCAACACACGCACTTAGATTAAAAAATTCAGACTCAGGTAAACATAGTGGGAAAATAGTGACACAAAAAATAGTATAGTTGCATAGAAATTAGTCCAAAAAGACACTAGCACCCAAATTAAGACACTAGCACCACATGGCACAATTGTCCAAGATATGGAACTACTGCATAGTAGCCTCATATTTTAAAAAACGTAGATTGACTAGAAAAATATAGTAGATATAGTATATATTTATACAAATTTTTATTATACATCTATTAGTTTTGCTTAGATTTATACTAGTTTAGCTCATATTCATATTAGTTTGCTCAGATTAAGGGTATCATGTATGGCATGACCATTAACATATTTATTTTAGATACCCAAATATAATTTATTGTAACTCATTATAGAATCCATATGCTTATATATGAAACTTGGGGGCATATGCATAACACATTGCTTCTACATGCTCACTTACACACCGATTGATCAGATGGAATGACAAATTCCATGTCATTCTTTATGCTATATACACATAACATCATATTTTAGGTTGCACATAATTTTTATTCCTTAATCCATGTGTGATAGTAGCCATTCCCAAGTGTCTTGGATCTGCTTAATGTACCTGAGTGGTCACAGAGCTGACATACCTAGTTAGACATATCAAGGTATGTCATTTAGAGTTACATCACATGGTTTTAGTTTTAGATGCATCAACTACACAAGGGTGGGAAATGATGGAATCATATCCTATTTGAGTTATTTATCCATATACATGAGAGGTTTGCACACACCATTAGTTTAATATAATCTATTCAAAGGTCATGATCCACCAAGTAGGGGTGGGCAATGATGGATTCAAAACCGAATTGAGTTATTAAACCAACCACACATGAGGATTGAGAAATCCATCAGCTCAATCCAATATATTCATCAATTTATCACCATATGCATACACACACATAGGTTCTCACTAGGTTTATGCATTAATTTACGTACCCATTTAGGTGTATTTGTTCCTTTCCTCTCTTATTTCTCTACCAAGTTTTACATGGTTTTACTTCTTTACTCAGTTTAGTATTTTACTTTTGATATATCTTAAGTAAGGATTTATTTATGTATGTTTCAATTTAAAGATACACATTGGAGCATACTTCACATACTTAGACTTAGCTTCACACACTCAGACCTAGCTTCACACAGTTAGACCTAGCTTCATGGGATTCACCTCCTAGGTAAGTCTAGGTAGGCTTCTTTTTCCTTTATCCTAGTCCTTTCACTTTGTTGCATTTTTAGAATATATGGGGGGAAATGTAATCACCTAAAAAATGTATTTGAGTGATAAGAGTGCTATTTGAATAACCTGGCCCTGGCTTAGACCTAGACCTATCCTAGATCCTATTGTCACACTTATCTAACCTTCATGCAATCCGTAGGCATCCCTACTCATCACTAGAGTTATTCTAGACCCTCATTTCCTTATCATAGCCCTTTGTGCCTAGTTTTCTACTAGTTGGACACTAACACCATAATAAGGACACTAGTTCCACATGGTGCTAGTGTCCCAAAAATGAAGCTAATGTATTTTCCCTTTCTTTTCCCAAAATGAATATATTTTTAGAATTAGAACTCCCTAGGGTCAGCCTAGACCTCTTTTATCACCTACACAAGCATCATAAAAGTATATATACATTACTTTTATCCCTCTAACCACTATATGGAAATCAGATGCAAAATACACATTCAAACTCAAAATAAGTTGTGCCTAATTAAGTTTATTAATCCCTATTCTACCCTACTTCTACATACTACCATCTATAATAGTCCTAAGCTCAGATTACAAATATTTTCAATCTCAATCACATTTAAGGAACTCAAGACCACTATCATACTAGCTTCACTTATACTTTCACCAGCACTTAGGTGGGGAGAAATACATCAAGATTGACCCCTCTTAGAAGTATTGGTATATAGAAAACTCTCATCATAGTGGGGTGTTGAGGATATCTAGCCTACCCTACTAACAATCACACTTTTTAGCTTATATCAACTAGATGCCCTAAGTATATAGAAGATTAGGGTTTTCTCATAAAATAAGTCATTATAGGCAAAATACAGGGTTTTAAAATTCATGCATGTAAGAATAAACCTCAGATATCCAAACACATGTGCATCCAAAATATCAAGATAGTCTTGCATAGAAAACACTATCACCAATATCAAGACACTACCAACACATTTCTAATAATAGTGATATTGTCCAATTGTGATGCTACTATTTAAGAGGGGTTCCAAAATCAGGATCTAGTTTACAAAACTAAAACTAGCTTCCACTTTAGTTCCCAACACCTAGATCATCTGTCTTGGTTAGTTTTTAGCTAAGTTCTTACTTGCACTATTTATTATAATTTTAAGAAAGGTCAAAGCTGGTTAATTCTATAATAAATCAGTGGCTATATTTATTGCATATCATTTCCCTAATTTAGTCTACTCATTTAATTAAAAAGCATAGGATTTACACTTGTTAAGTCCTAAAAGTTTAAAATAGTTTATTTATGACCATTGACAACTATTAATTATAGTGGAAACATTGCAGACCTAGTTATCATCAAGTTGCAACCTTTATTTAATATATTAGCTTATACCCAATAAGATCATAATATGATAAGTGGGAAAAGTTTCATAAGGGAAAATTATAGTCTTAAATTATGTTTGAGTTATTTAATACTTATAAAATATATTATTGGTTGAGTTCTATCAGATATATATACTTATGAAGGGTATTTGAGGTTGTGTTAGAATCTTGATTTATATACAAACATGGGTTTTGAACATAGTTCTTCCAACAAGCATAAACTTGTCACTTTTATGTTTTGGTAAGAGTTATAGTAGAGTCTAAGAAACTTGAATTGTGTTAAATGGGAAGTTTTGACATGTTTAAGTTATAAGATTGGAATGATTCTTCTATGTAATCATTATAACAAAACTAGCTTATAGAACATTTATAAGTTGAACTGATATATATATATATATATATATATATTTGAGGAAGTCTTGTGATAAAGGAAGACCGAATAAGTTTATAACTAATAGTTTTGGAAATAATATCATTGGTTTGTGTAAATGAATGTATTGTTGAATACATTCATCTATGCATGCAAAGAGGTAACTAACTAATATTGAGATGTTAGTCTGAATCCTACTTCTATCTTTTTGAGAAGATATTAAGCTGGTATAGTTATAATTCATGATGGAAAAATCTTAGTATAGTAGTATAAATGGCCATATTCTTACTTATTAAAATGATTATCCACATATTGTATGTATATTAACAAGATATTAAAACTAGTAAAATTTATGAAGAGTGGCTTATGAATAGTATATACATATATGTTTCCATATTGATAATGCATCTTATCATATAAAATGAATATGGCCGATCTATTATACATGTGTATTAGTCAATTATGAGTTTTTTCTTATATCAAAGGAATGATGTTAAGTCTAGAATGACTAAGTGGACTTTGAAGTATAAATTATTCTTAGTTCAATAAGTTATTTGTTAGTCTTGTCTTATAATATGATTGAAATGGATAACATGAGTTATATATATATATATATATATGAAAAGTGTTGTTAGCCAAAATTTGGCCATCATGAATGGGTGTCATTCAAAACTTTGATGTAATGTACCTTAACTTTGTTGATATCCATTATGATAGTCTTCTATTGGTCATTAATGATCTAAGTTGCTAGGGAGTGTGTCCTCCTTAGCAGTTTACAAGGTCTTCTAGGATGGTATAGCGAGTAGAAAGGTTAAGTCACTTTGTCTTATCATTAAATGGTCATTATTTTTAGTCTTCCTTATATGTTTAGCATTTTTTAAAGTATTTTTGACAAATTTAAGGTTAAGTGTGAAATAAATTCAATGAGGAACTATGATCAAGGAGGAAAGGTGGTGACCCTTCCAAGAACAACCATGATCTAAAGCTGACCAAATTGACCAAGGAGTAGAACTAGTAAGTTGATCACATTGTATTTTCAAGAAATTTGGGAAGATTAAGGTAGTTTTGATAATATTAAGGTATTTCATTACTTTAGACTCATTTTACATTCTAATGTTGAGATGATACTTTCTAGGAAAATAGTAAATGTGAAGGTTATATCATGGAATAGGGGTCTTTTTATGCCATATAACACATTTGTAATGACATCATGTTATACCTATATGTACACATCTTTCAAATGCCTTAAATAACTACTCTCTCACATTGAAATCCCTTTTACAACTATAATTCTTCATTTTTTAACATCCAAATGAGGATATATTGAAATAGTTATAAGCAAAAAAATGTGGGAAACATTTTGACACACTCCTCCACCTCCTTAAAAGTTATGGAAAGCTAGATAGTCACTTGGTTCACCATCTCTAGTAGACCTAAAGGGCAGAACAGGCAAATTCTTGAAGAAATCAAGATTTTGTAGGTATCTTACAGAGGTTTCCATTGATGGGAAATGTAAAAACTCCTCCAAGGCTCCCCTAGTGTTATCAAACCCAAATCGATGTAAAAAGTGGAGCTACAAAGTCAAACAAGGAAATAATCTTCTTATTTTCTCCATTAAGCTCTTTGGCAGCCCTAAAAGGCCAACCAATTTGTGGATTGTACTCTAAGGAGAGATAAATATATATACCAAACTCTTTTCCATAGGAGGGGACCATAATACCCTTCTAATTTTGTCATTTTTTGTCTAGTTAGGCTCTTTAACTTTATGAAGAATCGTTAAGAATGTAAAGGTGTATAAAGAGGACTCAAAACCCCACCAAGGTCAGTTTTGTCCAAATGCAAAGTTCTCAATCCTAGTAAATTCCTGGAGATGAGTTTTTAGGGTCCTTTGAACACTCTTTTACCCCTATAACATTATTTTATATCAATTTTCTTCATGTTCATGTTTAATGTAGCATCCAATAGCCTTGGTTTGCTAGTTTGGACATGGCAATCATGTCTACAAAAAAATGTGAAGGTTTTTGTTGTATATAGTGAATTAATGAGGTGATTTTCAGTTAATTAAACCTAATAAAGATAATTAAAACCTTTGTGAGCATCATTTGGGTAATGATCTTCAAGAAAGGAAGATAAACATGCATGTATAGTTGAGCTAGTTAGAACTTGTAGCCATGGTAGAGATAACCCTGATCAAATGTGAATGTGATTTCATTGTCCAATCTCCTTAAATGAGTGTAACATTTTTAGATATCCTTGAAGATAATTTTTAAGTATTTTTTAGGTAAAAAATCTAAAATATAAGGGTCTTTATTCAAGCCAAGTTCAAAAGAGATTGTGAACCTACAAGTCTACAAACCTATAGGTCAATATTGGCACAAAAAGGTCTTAATAGGAAGTGTATATGACCTGTTTAATGAATGATATAGTGTCTTATTTCATTTTTAAAAATATATAGAATATTTAAAACTAGACTGTTTAGGCCAATAGTGAGAGAAGGAGGTTCAAGTGCACTCAAGATAATGCAAGCAAGCATAGTCATGATTCTATAGGAAACTAACATCCATGTTGTCTTAATGGATTTAAAATTTACTCTCTCAAGCCTCTATAAGGGTTATCCAAACATCCTAAACATATATGAAGGATCATACCCCTTACTCAGCTTGCATTCAAATGGACTGTGTGAGATAGGATGGACTATCTGAGCCCAAAAGGAGAACTATGAAGGTCCCAAGGCAATATTCAAGGTAATTAGATTACATTTGAAAGAAGAAGAGGATCTGAAATATAGGCCATTTTTCCAAAAATTATATAGTGGATAAAATTGATAGTTAATAAGGTAAAACAAAAGATAAGAGAATAATTTTGACCTAATGGCCACCTACAAACCTACAGTAGGTAGTAGGATAAAAAAACATTGTGATGATGAGTGTTTTAAGGAATTAAGAAGCATGACGGGTGAAAACCAAATGTGAATAAAATGTTCAAGAGAAAAAAAAGGCATTCAAGAGGGCTAAACTAGTTTGGATAACCTATTTTGGTGGACTTATAGTCAAGAAGATCTAATTAGTACCTACAAGCTAGTTGTAGGCAGTAAGTTCTAAAGGCATATGTGGAATGGGAAATATGAAGTTGAGAGGTATATAGAGATGTTAATAAAAATATGAGACACCCTTCAATATCAGTCAAAATCACTAAAGTGCTAAAGAGAAAATATACACCTTCAATATTGTAGTCAAAATCTCATAAACACCTATAGGCCTATAGTAGGTCTAATTGAAGAAAGGACTAATTGTGTAGTGTTAGATGGATGTCCAAGAAGTTTCAAGGGGCAAAGAGAATATGAGTAAGGTGGATAGCCTTACTAATAACATCAAGAGGGTAAACTAGTCTAATCTAGGAATTTTTAACGGGCAGAGAGAATATGAGTAAGGTGGCTAACCTTACTAGTAACATCAAGAGGGTAAACTAGTCTAATAAAACTCAATTTAGTGAGTCTTGTAGTCAAAAAACACCAATGATCACCTACAAGTAGGTTGCCATTGAGAATGAAGAAAGGTGCCTATTTATGATGGATAGAAGGTGTTAAGGAAGTATATATAAGGTCAATAAAAACATGAAAAAATTATCCAACACTTTTTAAAGACCATCAAAGTTCTAAGAAGCCTATTAAAGAGCATTCAGTCCCAAAGTTATAGTTTAGACCTAATGTCTACCTATAGGCCTATGAGGGTAAAAGTGAAGACACTTGAAAGTTTGGGGTAATTTAAATATTTAAAGAGGTTAAGTAAGTGATTAAGGCCATGTA
The DNA here is from genome assembly GCA_037957365.1 of Torreya grandis. NCBI lineage: Eukaryota > Viridiplantae > Streptophyta > Pinopsida > Cupressales > Taxaceae > Torreya > Torreya grandis. The sequence continues at coordinate 1,368,249 of JARHVA010002272.1, forward strand.
TTAAGACCTAATTAATGTAAATCTCATTGAAATGATCGAAAAATGCAAAATGTAAGCTCTTAGGGTCATTTACACTAAACTATCCTTAATCTGTGGCTTTGGGCTAACATAGGTTGTAGTGAGTTAGAGAGGTGAAATGGTGAATAACATCACCTAAAAACCTCATGTGAGGTTTCATATACCCCAAGGAGGGTTTTAGATATAAAATTAAACACTTTCACACCTATTTTATCCAAATGACTTCTCTCAAGTGCATAAACAAGCTTATTCTGCCCAAAGAGCATAGTTTATTCATGTTAGAAAATGGAGGAGAAGATGCATGGTAAAATTTGGATATTAGAGTATTTATTAGGCTTTCCCTAATTAAAATTTATGGCATTGGATTAAGGGTTTGGGATTTGTTCTTTATGAACAATCCTTTACAATGTTAACCGCCTAAAACCCTTAGTAAACCTTGAACATTACCTGATGAAGAAGGTTAGCTATCCAAACACCTATAATTGATTTAAATAGCTCCTAAACCACTTGGATTACATCTAAGCCTCTCCTAGGAATTTGAACAAGTAGATTTTTGTCACATTTGAGATATTGTTGTACAAATAATGGCCTAAAAATCCCTTTTTTGAGCTTGTATGCAGGGTTTTGAGTTGGACAAACTCTCATAATCAGTTGCAAAGAGTCTTTGAGGGAAAATGGATAAGCTACCACCATCTTAAAGTCATAAAATAGGTTTATATATTGATATTATAGTCTACATTTAATCAACTTGCCTCTAATGAAGGAACATGGTTGGTATGGTTTCAAGAAGATAGAGGTATGGATTGGCTGTAAATTTTTAAAGACAAATGAAGTTGTAAATAATTTTGGGGAACATCTAAACATAATTTAATCATAAATTGGAGTCATGAAACATATATAAATATCAGATTCATCCCTTTAATCTACTTGAATTCTCCATGACATGACCAATCTCTCTATTCTATTAACTAGCTAGAATGAAGACCAACTACAAGATGGCTTTTATTGACTGAACAAGGCTCCATGACTTGGATTAACACCTTAATTAAAGCAATAAGATGTTATATAATCCTTTCATGACACAAAATGAGACTTCCATTTTGAATTCATGCTTTGACAACAAAGAGAGAATAATTCATTAAGTCCAATACTAATCTCAAGAGGAAGAGGAAGCATTGTAAAAGACCAAGGTTGGCATAGAGGATATTCAAGGGTGGAAAGTGTCAGTTGAGTGCTTATAAATTTCCAAATAAGTAGATAGGTAACTCTATGATGAGGATTTATGATTAAGAAGGCATCAAAACTGGCAATAAGGCCTCTTACATCACCCTTATGAAGAGTTACTCTAACACATGTCCTAGAAGGCTAAAAGGGAAGATAACAACACATTATTTGCAAGATTGGTCTCACTCTTTCTCTATTTTTTAACTGATATAATCATGATGGGAAACTTATGACTTTATATTCTTGTCCTATTCTTCTCTCTTATTCCAATTCATCTATAAATAAAGCCTTTAGACGCATTGAATGTATCCTCAAAATGGTTAGGCAAGGCCCTATCAATTTTAAGACTTGTGCTTACCTTTAAAATTCATTCAAGCTGAGTTTTACTATTTTCATCTTTTATATAGTTATTTTTAATGAATTGGTGATGGATTTTTTATGATCATGAGTTTACATTCTTGCATTTGTCCTTCTTTTTCATGCCTCTATGTAAGTTAGTCTTCTTTCCATAGGTCATATGATGTGTAATATATGGTTTGTTGAGTTTAAGTGTTGAAATATTATTGGTGTCTACTCTTAGTCTTCCTGATTAATCATTTTATCTATTTCAATATACATAGTCTACATATAGAATCACTACGTTGGTAAGAGTTGTTTTGAAGCTATAAAATCAGATTTTAACTTGTCATTTCATAGTGCAAACAATAAAAAGTTGAGGACTCTATATTTGATGCGCCACCTCCATGTTTGATTATTAGTTTTAGCTCATTTTTATCCTTTTTTCTTTGTAAGTTTGATAATTTTTTTAGATTTTTGGGTGAATCATCAAGGGATCTATCCCAACCTATAGGTTCAATCCACTTAGTAGGTTACCCACAACCTAGGATTGTTTCCATGTTATCATCTAGTTAGGAAGGCTTGAATAACCTTCCCAACGATGCAAATTAGATAGATAACAATTGTTTAAAAGGAATTATAGATACATGTTGTAAAATAATTAATGTCTTGGGTTCTTGTTGTAACCCTCTATGTTTGATTGAGGTGATTATAGATTATTGAAGAACTTATATATATGACTTTAATAAGTTGAAACAACGAGATAGTTGAATCATTTTTTGTACTTTTCATAGCATAAATTCTAGAGTTAATGCATGTTAAAATATGTGTTGGTTCCATGATTTAGTTATGAGAAATCATTGGCATGTTTTGAAAGATGATTGGTGATAGATATATGAGGGTCTCAGCGTACAACCATACTGACCATGTTGGCCAACATTGTAGAAACTAACATCTTTTCCTTCTTGGGAGCTTCCTTGTTATCTTTGGATTTTAATTTTTCAGAGGCTACCCCAAAACCCATATCATCTCATCCTTTCTTATTTCCCATAGTAATTCCACAATAAATTATGTAATATAAGATAGTACAAAATCAAATGTTTTGTATAACCTATCAAATTACGTTTACTTCTTTAAAAAAATAGTAATTGCTTGATTTTAAAATGAATACCGTTAGTTTTGTTTGACATTCTAGACTCAAGTTTATATGTACTGGGTCATAACTACAAATACATGTGAAAACATAATCAACCTGGAGAAAAAGACTATTTTTTTTGAAAAATGATTAGCCCAAATTAAAAAATCTCAATTTTTTCCCCAAAAATATCATTAACCCAGAGATAAAACTCCCAAAATTACCCCTACTCAAATTAAATTTTTGACAATATAAATAAAATTAGATTTTCATCTACTCAAAAAATAATAATACCCTAAAAACCCTATCAACTTACACTATAACAATTTTAAAAAAAAACATCAAACTTTAATGATAATATACATCATTGCTCCATTGCTTGAAAAATCAAATCACTTGTTGAAGGTTGTAGGATTGAATCCCTTTACACCTGCTTCTCTTACTCTTCTACCCACATTAGAGGAAATAATAGAAAATTTAGGATCAGGCCCCTTTCGATGTCATAAATATAGGGTTGCCCTACTACGTGGGTCTAATTATTGAATATGTGGTGTCATCAAGATATAGAGAGAAGAGGTGGCTACTTCTTTCTAAATTTCTTTCGCTATGATAATGGCATACCTATTTTTCATGGCTTTTTTTAGCCCCCAAGATTGATGTGCACACATGAGTAAAGAAGAAGATGCAGAGAGAGAAGGGTTTGGTGGACATCCAAAATCCACCATAGGACTGCTTTTTATAGTCAATACATTACCAATTATAAACTTCCCTTCCTCATAAACCAAGTGTATTTAAACATTCAATATTCATACATGGGTTATGATGAAGAGTCAATAAAATGGATAACACCTCCCCAACACATGGCAATAGCTAACTATGGAAAACTTTTGTTTTACCAGTACTATGTGAGATGAATATTCACATAGAATGCCTTTGATGTAATTAATCTGGGTAAAATAAACACACACAACAATTCATACAATAGTTCTTCCCTATCATGTTTGATAAAAATAATTATACTCGATTACAATTAGAACATGGGGACTTATAAAGACCTGATTATGAAGCATAACATTGATCAGAATCAGCAACAACATCAATATAATAATAATCATAACATCAATCAGTGTTCTTGAGCCAATAAATTTGATACGTTGTCGTGTCCTATGATTATAATAATGTGGTGTCAGGTATCATGGAATAATATCAAGTAGCAACAATCTAAATGAATTCTTATTCATGTCCTCAAAATTCTTATTAAATAAATCCATCTAAATAATATCAGATAACAATGATCCAAGTTAATATATTCAATGTAACCTTGAAGGTTTTACAAGGCCCTTCAAGGTATCTCCTAGGAGATACCATGAAGGGCCTCGTATTACCTTCAAGGTATCTCTTAGGAGATATCTTGAAGGTTTGTGTATACACACAATATTTCTTAAACTTTATCAATTACTGATGATTTCTCTTTTACAGGAACTAGTTGAGTCTTAATCTCCATAAGTAAAAACCTTAAAGGATGCACCAAGAAAGGGGTGGGCATACTATTATTGCTTCACAATACTATTCTTCGCTATACCACCACTTGAAAATAGCACAAGTTCCTCCTATACATTTCCCTAATTTTTAACACACTCCTCCAAGCAATTCATCACCTCAAATAACCCCTACCTAAGCCAAACCTATTTTTAGCATCCTTCAAACATATTCAAATGGATTGGCATTATTCTAGGAATTGAGCATGTTATTAGACTAAGTCAACCTAGCTGACTTAGTCTAGGACCTACTATTTTATTTTCATACAACTAGGTAGACTAGGCTAAATGCGTTGACTAAAATTATGGAAGGGTTTAGGGTTAGATCCAATTGTATGAACACATCCTTCACCTCATTTCCAATAGAGATAATCATTCATTTATGCTTCTTTATCTTCTTGTCTGCCATTCTACTTGAGGAGTCATTACTTAGGGTTTCATACTTCTTTGGATAAGAATCTTGTCTTGTGGAAACAGTATTTTGGATGCATAAGAGAAGTCTTGTAGCTTAGAGATGACCTATCTTTGTTATCCTTAACAACCACAAAAACCTCTTGAAAATCACCATTGGCTAAGGGAGATATTGAGACTCGACGGATTTGTCTTCAAGGTAAATATTCCTAACTCTTAATCCTCTTTTATTCTTAGATAGATTTGCATGTGTAATGTCTTATGAATATATTAACTTTCTGTGTTTAGGATTACCTCTACATTGACTTGAGTAGAGTTCTTTTTTTTCATGTTTATTATCCCCTATTTATGCCACAATATTTGTTGATTACTAGATTAGTTTTACTTTACTTTTTAAAAAACCATAGGACCTAAATAGGGTTATTATGTGGTATTATTCGATTATAGGATTTGGAACCCTCTTTAATGATATTATATGTAAGATACCCTTTAGCTAGGTCTAGCGGATCCATAATTGTCATGACCCTAATTTTATAAATGTACCAACAAGTAGAATGGCTAATTTTATTTATCTTCTCTAAGCTAAGATAAATTTATAGATCAGCTTCACTTTCTCTTGTATACATTCTAGTGAACTCGATGTGAAACTAACCCTTGCATGTTCATTTTCATGTTTTCATTTATTTTCATTTCTTATTTATTTCACTTTGATACTACTCGATCAAATTTATCAAATAGTCTATATTTTGTGTGCAAGTTTTAACACAATCAATTTAATTGACTATGTTTGGGTTTGTGTAGGTCATTTAATTATAGATAATTAAATCAATCTAATTGACTCAGTTTATTTTTCACATATAGGTCTTCAGATCCAATCAACTCTATTAGCAAGTTAAAAAGATTCATCTGGATGACATTATAAAATAGTAATTTAGCATTATTAAATCATCGGTTTCATTCTAAACTTAGTCATTTTTTTTCTTCATTTTAATCTTATTTGTCACAATTTTTAGTCCTATAAAATTGTAACCATATATTAAACTAAGTCGACTAGATCGACTTAGTTCTATAGTTTTTTATTTCCTAAGAAACTCAATCTACTTGGTTGACTATATTTTTTGACCTATTCTTCAATAGATAGAATCGATCAAATTGATTTTATTTTTTAATATTTGTACACTCAATTGACTCAATTGATTTAGTATTAGTCAAGAAAAAATAATTAAATCACATTGGTAGTAATTAAATCATCTTTCATTTTGCTTATTGGTTGCTTAGAGTAGCACACATAATATAACTAGGAAAGTTTAATTTATCGATTTAGTCACATTGTTTTTTATTTTATCCACACACTACCAAATCATAAAATATCAAAAAGCATTAAAAAATCCTATCCAAGGTTTAATTACTTGGATTTCATCACCAAGGGGAAAGCCCACTCAATTTTATGGTCAAGTATAAATATGTGGTTGATGGTATATATTGGCAAAGCACCTGACACCCTTATCATTATGGGATTATGACGTGATAGGGTAAGCCCCAATACCAATCCAATATCATCACCAATACAGATATATTTCATCCTTAACAACCTAAAACTAGTTGTAGATTACCTCTTTCTAGTTCCTTTCTAAATCCAAATTCCCTGTCACATTTATTTTTAAAGCTATAATTTAAAACATTCAAGAATGACTACATAGATTAGCATTTTTATTTTTCAACATTGTTGCTTGCTCTTTGTCAATTGTATGTTGTATTGTAAAAATTATATTGGATAGCATTGGTACAAGGTTTGTGATGTGTGTCTTAACTAGATTGAATATGTCAACCTAGATTCATGTGTGGTTATTTCAATTTTTCTATTAATTAACACTAGATCATCTAGATTCTTAACTGTCAAAATCTATCTTTACCCTCAGAACATAGTTGACCCACTCAACTGTGTCTCTTATAGTTTCCCTTTCCATATAAAACAATCATTTTGTCCAACCCAATCTCTCAAAAGCTGGTCTTTTTACCCTTCTATAGAAAATAAACATTATGTCCAACCTAGTATCTCATAGAGTAGTATTTTTAACCTTCTACAAAACATAGTCATTATTTTTGACCCAGTCTCTAACAGGCTATTATTTTTACCCTTTTATAAGACAATCATCTTCTTCAACCTAATCTCTTATAGGTTTCCTATTTTATTTACCTTCAGCACATATTTAACCTTTCTGATTATGTGTTTCACATACTTTTTAAGTTTAAGCATCTACATAAAATAGTCAACCTATTTGAATGTGTCTCTTGTAGCCTATTATGCTTGTTTTATTACAAGGCAGTGTTAAATGATTCAACCTAGTATCATACCAGTTTATCCTCATTTGTAATAGGTTTTTAGATTCCCTCCTTTATCATAGATTATTTATTTGATGATAATACATAATTGAATCAAACCAACATGATGAGTTTCACAATAAAATTCCTAAAACACATTTTTCAGTACCTAACAGAGATCAAAGCAATGTACATATTACCACCTGCACTACCAACTATGGAACTCCTTCTTCCAAAACACTTAACCCCTTGTTTATGTAAATGTTAGAAGATGAACATGACCTTGATTTCATGGTTAAAATGATCATTTTCATCAATGAAAATATTCAACATAGAGTTAAGGATCCTACAATAATTTATAACATCATGATGGTACCTCATTTTAGAGAAACCCATTCACCTTCACCTAGCTTTTCCACAAGATTTGGGGCAAGTCATTTTTTCATCAACACCTTTCCCCTCTATCATGTCTCCTCACATTATGACTTCATCCTCTATGTCATATTTGACCTCCATGCCAAGTATCTCCACAAACATGGTGGGTTCAACCTTTAGTGGGGCTCTTCAAAATACCCACACACATACCCATGATATTATTACATCTCATGATACTAATAATTCTTATACTACTATTGCATCTCATACTACTAATGTTTTTTATGCTACTAGTGCATCTCATATTATGAGTGTTTCTCATGACACTAGTGTGGCACATACTATTGCCTCATCTCATACTCATAGTTCATCTCAAGCTTTTAATACCTCACACAACACTAATCCATCAAATACTACTTCTACTAGCCAAAATAGTGCTCAAAATAATCAACTATTATTACAAGCTCTTAATCAAATGAATAAATTTCAAACTAATAGTGCAAATCAAATGATACGAATGCAAAAACACTTATTACATCTCCAAAACTAACCTAACATGCTCAATGGGGAACACAAAATCTTCATGCCCCCGCACCCACCCCTTATGGATTCAGATGGTAACCTCATACCACAACCCCCCCTTATCAACAAAACTATTAAACACTTGCAAAATGAACCTCTTGTGCCTAAAATTTCAATATTAACATAGGGGGTATCACTCCCACTATCACTTATAATTGATCTATGGATCTTACCTTACATTTAGAAACATTTAAAAACCTTTACAAAGATTTGGTTAAACTTAAAACTTTCACTACCACTAAAATCTTAGCTAAAACACTTTTAGAAGATGTTTTAGATTGGTATAATCAACTTAAAATCCAATCCACTACTAGCCTAGAAGACTTGGTCAATTTATTGGTTCAATAATTCTAAACTACTAATCTTCTTAAAACACCTTGACTCATTTCATCAACTGTAAATAATTTTAAAAAAAATGTACAAGTTTTCATCAAACAATGGAAAGATTTGTCTAATAAAGCTGAGAATAATATGGCAGATGAGAACCTATTCCAATTTTTTACTAATTCTCTTCATCCTAAATTATAATATCATGTTAGTACTATTTCCCAAAATACTTTGAAAGATGATCTTGACCAATCCAAATGTTAAGATTTCATTATACATAAATTTTAACCTCCCCAACCTACAATAGGAACTTGCATGCTTGTAAACACTAAAAACTAATATGAAACTAATGATGGTGTTATAGATACTTATAATTCCATACACACCATCTAAGACATTACTCCAAATAATACCATAGATCATGTTCCTCCACCTAATAATAATTCTCATCATAATCCCACATTTTCTCAAGGCAATCATACCAATGTGCATAAACCACTTTTCTTAGTATAAATTACAAAACATCTTCCACAACCTTCTTGACCCTACATGTCCTATGAAAACATGGTATGATCCAAATAAATTTTGCTGGTTTTAAGCAAGTTGGGTCCATTCTCCTTATTGCTAATTAATAAATCTTGCTATGGACTTTCTCCTTAGACCCAACTTTGACCATGAATCCCTTATGCGTAAATGTCAACAAACCTATGACATATCACTTAAAGATTATGAAACTCAAACTAAAAATAAATATTTAAACCAAGCCAATGCTCATTTAGCTATCTATAAGGATCTTCTTCATAATCATCAAGACAACATTGATCAATCTACCCCTACTACCAATAACATTGAAATTACTATAGATATTAACACCAACTATGAAAATGTGGTTAACATTACTAATATGAGAAGAGTAGTTTCTTATATTGATTCAATCCCAACCCCTAAAAATCACACCTCTTCAAAGTTTAACCTTATTAAAGACACTTCCCCATCCCATCTCATAGAATTGGGGCATGTAGAACTAAAAAATATGTAAGCATCACCTCCAACAACACAAATTGACCATACCCCTCATACAATTGATATAACTTATACTCTTTCCCCAACTTCCATATTTCCCAAATTTTCACCCTAGATAAGTTTAGTAAATATTCTAAAATTTTGGATAATATGGAACTATCTCTCCTCATAGAAAAGCTATTACAAGAGGTATATCTCTAGGTTTGAAAGGGGTAGCTCCCTCGATTTATCTTCTAGGCTTACACTACACTAAAATAACCATTGTCGGGGCTGAAAAGGGAAGAATGAAACATAAAACAACCTAAAATAATTAAGGTGATACACTAGAGATAAATCCACAAACACATTTGCATCTGCATTAAGAAAAGAGACTACTAAAACAAACCTCAACTCTATGTCCTTCTAGCATAAGTGTTTCTCATAGAGGTACCAAATATCGGTGAAAATAAGGTTTGATAATAGACACTACTAGTCCCTCTCACACTTCAAGACACACTAAATAGATACATACACTTTATGAAACCTATTTTAAGATATATCACTCACACAAAACATGCAAGAGAAGAATAGAAGCAAGGAGAAGACATTCATCACTTGTCAGCCACATAAACCACTTGAAATACTTCGGAAAGAGATTGCATAGAATAAATCAACTTTATAAAACTTTATTCAAGTACAAATATGGTGTCAAAACTATTAGGGATTTGCTATACCAATTGTTGATCCATTACAAAGCTAAAAAGGCTTGCATATATAGAGCATAGGAGAGGAGAAAGAATAAATGAAGATGAAGGGTCAAAAGGCCAAGTGTCAAACTTTAAAAACTAGTTACAATGTAATAGAATGAAATGGAAAAATAGTTTGTGAAGTCCTATTAAATAGGTGTCCATCATAAACATGACACCTTCCTTGAAGTTGGCATGGAAATATCCATGGTCCTTCTTGAAACTGCCCTTATGATGATGAGTAGTCCATCTATCTTGAAATTCCTTAGAAATATTTGACACTTATGATATAAATTTAAAAGGTGGAAATATTATTTAGGATAGTCATTTATGCCTTTAACTGATAGCCTTCTTTATTATACGTGTTCACTTGCTTACAATTACTCACTAGCCTTCTAGGTCTATCTTCACACTGGTCACTTAAGTGGCTTGCAATTTCTCATGGAGATCTATTGAATATATGTCAGACACATTTCCAATACTTATTTTTCCTTTTGTCTATCATGTAGATCCCAATTAAACTCAAAAACATGTTTCTCCTCTTCAACTTAGTAGTCACATTGCTTTCTCACTATCATATTCATATTGCTTGCAATGAATGGTCTAATAGAGTGGTTTCTATGCATAACCATAGTGATATTTGAGTATGGGAAGTTATAACAAGTCCTTATAGACATTCCACAATGATCTTCATTCATCAATACCCTTTTTTACCTATGAAACACATCAAAACCTATAGAAAACCTAGAATTACATTTATCTATACAAGTGATAATATATATCAATTGGGTGTTAAGGATCCTGGGGGAATTCCAAACATGTCCAAATCACTTTATAGGCCATTTGACTACTTTTGGATGTATCTCTATCGAGTTATTGAGAGGATTTTAGGAATTTTTTTGGATGTTTATATTGTTAGTGATGATTCATAAAGGTTAGATGTTCAACCATATAACTAATTCCACTAAGTTAGAGTATAGGACCCCTTATAACTCTTCCCAAGTGCTTTAGTCACCATGCACATCATCCACATAGATGTGTGCAAAAGAACATGGCTCTTGAGCTCTTTCTATGCATCTTGGGTAGGCTTGACATAGTTTTACCACTTACGTATTATTCCCTGCAAACCAATGATTCTTATGGACTCTCCACTTTCCCTTAAAGGTTATCAAAAGTCTTATAAAGATGTCATGATCATGTGAATCGAGTTAAGCACCTTGAGGGTTTAGACTAGTTCTAGGCCTAACTGTGTTTGACTGGGTATATAACCACCTATGGGTGATCTAGTGGATGTAAGGCCTCTTAACATTTTTTTCACCTTCATTCCAAATATGTACATCTCTTTATAGTGCCTTAATACTTTCTCTTTCATCTTTTCACTATCCATATACTCAATCTATAGGTTGGGTTGCCTGTCTAGTGCCCTTTATCTGAGACAAAACAAAGGGCATTTCCCCTATTTTCTGACCAAAGTGAGATTATGGAGGGATAACTTAGGCCATCTTTATGATCTGTACAAAGTTTTAAACCTTGATCATCTCTTTAGAGCTCATAACATCAAGTGTTCTCTACACTAGCTTTTTATACCTGTGCATGTGCAGGATTGTATGCAGGGTTTCAACTAGACTGAGTTTGAGGCTCTTACTTCTTGAAAACATCTAGGATTATGTCATTACCACTATGAGAAATTTTTTAACATGATCCATCCATCTTACACCTCTGCATACATCCAAACTATATCTCTCCACTAGCTAGACTTAGTCTACAGTCACACTGTAGGTGTCTCATTAAGGAAAATATAGGGTTCATGTAAGTGCTCATTCATGTCTGAGTATTGTGTTTATCTCCCCTACTTCCATCTTAAAGTCAGTATGGCCATTTCACCTTTGAATTTACTTGTTTCCTTCTTTGATACCATGCATCATCTCTATATCACCAATGCAATATAGTGTCACTAAAGCTAGTATCTTCAGTAGAAACCTAATTGAGTTGGATATCCACTTATCATTCTCTTTACTTGACTTATCAACTTCATTTCATTTTGAGAAATGACATCTCAATCTAGGCTTCAATAAATAAGTGATTATACTTTCAAAGACTCATAGACACCAAAATATGATTCATTATATGAGAAAATCCTCATTCAAAAAAGTTAAGGTAATCAGTCTCATTTGCAACTTTCTCACTTTGTGAACATGGATCTAAGTTTGACTATATGTAGTTACATTACCACTATCACTATGATACTCTATGATTTCATACTTGCCTAACAGTCTCAATTGGATTCCAAACACCTCCAAATCCCCTTTCATTACTACTCATACTTTTGTTTTATTGGCTTCAGACTAATATTTGAGACTGCCTATAGGTCTATATGATATAGGACTGTGTGCTAGGTTAAAACCTCATCACCACCATAATGACATTTCACAAGGTTCATGGACTTTTTTTGACATCTTATTTAGGTTCAAAACATTCAAACATCACTATGCTTCCTTTTATATCTTGATATTTCTTTTAGATTTAAACATGAAATATGTAGATGTTTGCTTCAAGGCTACTTGACTATATCATGTGTGTTAGATATCAATTTCATTCATTATCCTCTTGAACACAAACCTTTAATGAATAATATAATCAACCGTTCGCTATTAATTTGAAAACAAATGTGCACCATTCTTGATCTAAAGTCACCCACGGGAAGATAAGCTCTATAACTGTTAAAACAATGCTTTGCAAACCAATAGTTCTCATTTATAGCATGATGAGGGTGATATTGTTTATTCCTTCATATCCACATGTACATTCTCTGCAAGACCATATTCTACACTTGGTTCACACAAAATAATGCAAAAAGAGAAGGAAAACTAAGGTGTTGGAGATGTGCAGGCAACTTGAAGGCATCAACTATCTTAAATATTGTTCATAGAGCATAGAACACCAAAATAGAAACTATTTCCATGGAAAGTAAATCCAAATAGATTACTATCACCCACCAAGTGCACTCATTTGAACTTTGTTCCTCTTGTCTATACCAAGTGTGAACCAATTGACCTTTATGACCTACCCAAGAGAGCGATGAGAGAGAGTTCATTTTTGCCATTTTTGAAAATGTCAAAGCTACTTGAACATGGATGTGAATTATGTGGATCTCAAGAGACCTCCCTTAAGTTGTCACACATGCTAAGTGAGTTACGTTAATCCATATAAATAAAACTAAATTTTTTGTAGTGATCTTCCTATTTCCACATTGAACATGCATCCTTTTTAGTTTTAAACTATCCCCTAACACCTTTTTGACATGTGGTACATTATATATCTTCTTGAAACATTTATCCTTAGTGAAAACCATACATTTCATTCAAATGTGACCAAAAGGTGACATAATATATCATTAAGACAAATGACAAACATGTCAAAGGATTAAAATATATTATTTGACCCTAAAACAATGCCTTAAGATCATTTAGGACCTTAGACCATTTTCAAACCTATAGGGACCATATGTCAAAATTGAATATGTAAGGTGTTTGAACAAATTTGACCTAGGATCAAATTTAGTCAACACATACCTCAAGTAAACATCCCTCAAACTTAAAATAATATTTCTTCTACTCAACCACATGAAATACTTCAACAAGCAATCACATCACCTAAAATAAATCAACTTACTTTAAACCAACTTAAACCAAAATTACCTTATCAACATAAGTTTCATCACATATCCAACCCCCCTTTAATAGATTTATTACAAAATTATGCACCTTTATCCAATAAACCTCTCATAGATTATGATGAATGGGATCATATCATGGAATTTTTCCATCTTACATGCAAAATTCCTTGCTTAGAACTTATGATAACTTATCCTCGCCATTGTAATCAACTAATGCAATTATTATTCAAAATGAACATCCCTTTTCCTCCATCTATAGGGCAAGAAACTACCTTATACAAATATAAAAATGGCATTCTCTAGTAGTATGAATAAATGTCCATCCATGTTGATGATATAGTGGACACTTCTCTCACATTAATTTCATATGTCTTCTATGATTATCGATGAGATATTGCTTCATACGGATGGTCCTTATTTATTCATTAGTGTACAATTAGGATATATCGAATTCAAATGTGCTTTAACTGTTGAGGTTCAAGAAATTATGTTGCTTTGCTTGATTTTATTAAAAAACTTAGATACTCTAAAGGTAACCTTAAATCCACACAAAGTACATGCCAAGGATATGATAGAATACAAATGCCTCCTTTAGGTTGTGTTTAGATTCCTATTACCATTCCTTCTATCAATGTTAATGTGAAAGTTGTGATATTTAACTTTCCTCTAATATCTTACTCAGTTGATCTTGGACACATCGTAGGAGAGTAATTGTTTCATCTACATGCCAATCTATCAAATTCCCTTACAATGGTGTTATATACAAGATTCAAGGAGACATAAATCCTTGGAATTTTGTACTATTCCAAGAATGAGGATTTTTTGAAATACCCACCCTTGAACCCTTACCTATAATTTCATTTCAAGAATCCCAATGCTTTAATTATCCCATCAACTCTACTAGAAGTTATAATGGTCATCTAAAATTAATTAAAAATATTCCTCCTAATCTCCTAGACTCAGATGATGATGAACTAGATGAGATAAGTTTAAATATCAAAAAATTTGATCTCTCCCCTAACATCATCTCTCAACTACCTCCCTCTCTTCAACCTTGATCCCGTCAATAACCTTTTAAATAAATATCAATTACTCTAACCAAAACAAAATGTTCCTGTAGACAATGAAATCGTGTCTACTCCCTTGGTTGTCCTCCCCTTCTCTCCCCCTTGGTCCTTTTAACCACTCCTAGCCTATGTCTTATTAATTTGACATAATTATCTTATTTTAAGTTAATAATTCTCTCTCCCTTGCCACCTCACCACCCTAGGATGCCCTTCTTTGGATTCCCTTCATCCCCCCATGACCCATTTATAACCTATTCCTCATCCTCACACCCATTTAACCCTTCTCGACCATTTCTTACCCTGCCATTTAAACCCGACAGTTGGGAAAATAGACGAAAGGCTATTTTTAGCCTTTTTCTTGCCTTCCAACCACCGACGTCGATCAACTGTCAACCGACATCGACAGTATTGCCAGCGTCGGTTGCCTTCATAACGGTTTTCTGTGTTCGTTATCCTCCTTCACCCCTACTCTTCATCTGACTCTGGAATCGGGCAATCTGATCAATCAATCTGCCAACCTTCAGACCTCTCTCTCTCTCAGGCACACAGCAAGCTACAGCAACAATAGGTACTCTACATCAGCTTCCACCAGCAATAGGTCTTCTGCACTACCAAGCATTAACAATAGGGACATCAACACAACTAGTCTGCAACATCCCTTCTCCAACAAGGATGAGGTAAGTATTTGCCATTGTTTTCATTTCAACATTTTCTTTTAATTCATTTGTCATTCAACCTACTACCCATTTTCAACCTCTCCTGCCCAGACCCCTTCCAGACCTGCTCTTCTCGAAGACATTGTTGGCCTCCTCTACCCCTTTGTTCCTTTTTGACATTCTGTCCATTATCTCAGACCTCTGCATAAACTCTCAAATCCTTAACCAGACCCAAAATCCTTCTCAGACCCATCCACAGACCAAAAACCTGACCAGACCTCATCCAAAGACTACTGCCCCGATCGACGCTGGCCATAGAGACCACTACCCCCACCGACGTTGGCAGACCTTTACCAACCGATGCCGGTAGGACCACCGACGTCGGTGACTATCACCAGACCGACAGCAGCATTCAGGTAAGCATTTGCTTCCATTTTCTTTTCAGTCTTTAATCATTTCAGTATTTTATCATTCTGCCTTTTATCAGACATTATTTTTATCAGTCAGTGGGTTGACATCCCTCAAGCTTTTGCTTTTGGGATCAAGCTTTCGCTTGGCAGCCCACCATCTCTTCATCTAACACCTTTTCATGTTTTAGTCTCTTTTTTTTTCAAGTGTCATCCTCCACAACCAAAGAGGAGTTCTCACGACATCTGGATTACGGTGCGCACGACTTCATCTAGGTACATACAAGCCTTAGACCATTTCTTATAGTTTCTTATTCTCTCTTTGAATGTGAAAGCGAAAATCATATAGAAACATTCTGGCACACCCGGTGGGACCTTAGGGTCTCCCTTGGGTTCCTTTTCTTTCTGTTCATATAGGTGCATTAGGTTTCTCCCTTTTCACCTCTTTATTCTCTTCTAAACGACATCATAAGTAGGATTAAAAAGAACTCTTCTTTCTTTTCTTGCATCATAGACTAGTCAAAAGTCATGCTCTTCACCCCTTTCTCCATTTGTCTTCATACAAACTAACATTTCGACTTGGACTTAAAACACACTGCATTTCATTTCTGCTTGCTTGCATTTCTTAGTCCACACCTAGTAATTAGACCGCATCATGAATTAATCACACTTGTGTTACACAACCGAATCACTTGCACAAATCAAACATCAAACTTACTTGAGACAAGGCCCGACTGGGATTTCATCCCCCAGCGGATACCTTACCCCTCCCTGGCAATCTCACTTGGATTTCATCACCAAGGGGAAATCCCACTCTGTTCTCTGGCGGAAGATAATCTCTAGGGAAGGTATATTTTGGCTAAGCAAGACCAGCTTATCACTGGGCTCGTGAAGTGAGGGGAGATTTCTCTTTAGCACCAGGCCATGTACCAAACCTAACCCAGACTCTTGAGAACCTAAACAACCCTGAAACCATCCATAGACCACCTCTTCTAGGACCCATTCTGACAGCCAACCTCCTAAACATCACTTTAAGGCATAAGCCACAAGATTCTAAAAGTTGATTCTTAGGATTTAACGCTTAGGGTCTGCCTGTCTCCATCTCTATTTTTCTGTTCCTATCTGCTTGTTTGAGCTTGTGAGGACGTTCTTCTTCTTCTTTTTTCCAAAAACTCTCAAATCTTTTGGGTTTCTGAAAACCACAGTCACCGGCATCAGTTTTACCACTGACGTCGACAACCCTTCCTCACCGACATCAATTATCTGATCGACGTTGGCCATCTAATATCACTGACATCAATTTTTTAGTTGACGTCGATCACTGTCACAGTCCTTTTTTTTAAAATAGCAGCCTAAAACCCACCCCCTTTTTTATCAAAAACCACATTCTGAGTTTTTGAAATTGAAAAAACATAGTTTCTGAAACCTGACCCTATTTGCCTTGAATTGTTTTGACACGCAGTCAAACCAAGGCTTTTCTTGACCATGAAAGGCATCAACCACTTCCATCTTCTCTGTCCATAACCAGTCCTATAATGGAGTTCCACTCGGAGACCAAAAAAATTCTACTCGACCGACCCCGGCTCAGACCCCCATTGTCCCTGAAGGGGACCAAGATTTCGAAAGATTATTGGATCTCAATGTCAAAGCCCTCCAAAACTATCTCTCAAGAAACCAAATGTGGGACCTTTCACTCGCAGCAGCAATGACATCGACGTCATCCGCTACCCAACCCATCATGACTCAGCCTATTATCTCGACTAGTCACTCGACCATGGCCAATACGCAAAGTTTGGCCTCTTCATCTATTTTCAAACCTACTTCCATCGGGGTTTCATTACCCCCTCAACCACACACAATTCAACCAATTTCTACACCATACCAAAACTTGGTTGTCTCGACCTCACCCACTCTTGCACCTATACATGCAGGAGTGACAACCTATCCTTTTACCAGTGCCGCCACTCAACCATCTATGGCGGTATCTAGTCAACTTGTGTCCTCCACTTTCATGGCAAAAGCCCTTTTGACCATGACATCTATCCCTATGACGTACTACCCTTATGTTGCACCTACACAAGCACAACCAAGTACGTCATATGCCCCTTCGACCACCTTCCAAGTACCCTACAACCTAGGGGGTGCCCCACCCACCAATCTATCAGCTAACATAATCAAAATGTTGATGGACAAAATGTCCAGTCTCGAGACCTCTATCTCTGGTTCAAGCAATGCTCTATCATATGAGAAAATTTGCAATGAACCCATTCATCCCTCCGTCCCTATTCGACCATACCCCAACCAGTGGGAACTCCCTAAATTTACTCGCTTTCAGAGTAAGGAGGACCCACAACAACACCTATGAGAATTCAACATGCTTGTTATCTCATAGCCCATGACGATGTGTTACTTCTACGCACGTTTCCCATGTCACTTTTTGGCCCTGCTCTTGACTGGTATAGCTCTCTTACCAAACATTCTATCTTTTCATTCACTCAACTCACCCAATTATTTCTCAACCATTTTTCTATCAACATCACCAAACAAGTCTCAATCACAGACCTCTATTCTATCAGGCAATTTGACGATGAATCCATAGTCAATTTTATCACCCGTTGGAGAGCCCTGATCAACTAGCTCTCCTTCTCCTTGCTTCAACCTGAGCTCATTGAGCTCTTTTCTCAAGCATATGCTAGGCACATCTCTTCTACCTTGCGGATTCAAACATTCTGCACTTTTGACGAAGCTTTCACCATGGCAAGAAAGCTTGAACTCTGTGCCATCGATGAAAATAAGGTCAAATTGCGTAATAACAATGCAAAATCTAATGACCCTTCTTCGTCCAAACTTTTTTCTACCCACTCCCAATCTAAGGGGTCAGCAAACACTGTCATCTTTAGACCATCATCTTCAACAATAACCAACCGACCTCAATTTTCAACATCAGACTACATCAATAAACACTTCCAATGATGATCCATACAACGTCAATACACTCCAATTGGAGAGTCATATGCCTCTGCCTTGGATAAACTTGTCAAGCAGGGGGTCCTCAATCTCCCTTCAATCTGACCACTTCAATTCAACCCCTCAACACCTATCCCTGCATGGTACAGGGAGAATGACTTTTGCAACTATCACCGTGTCAAAGGCCATGACACGGACAACTGTCAAACCTTCTAAAACATCATCCAAGACATGCTAGACAAAGGCGATCTCATCTTGGACAACCCAAACACACCGCCCAACCAACACCTCGACATCTTCAAACAACCCTTTCCTAATCACCCGCCTACTCAAAACAATGTCTAGACCATGACCAATGACCCTCAAGACCATGATATACGTATGGTCAGCACTGTCTTTTCTCTTGTCCCTGACCAACCTCCTTCACAGGTGGAAGACCCTTCTTCCCCTATTCCTCCTCCACAGGATGAAGAACTTTCTTCTCCTATTAGTCCTCCATCGACCTCTCTCATATTGGAGGATGCTTTGATGGCACCCACACTAGTAGCCTCACCCTCATCTTTTTTGTCATCAATGGGGGATCATACATTCCCCACGCCTAGACCACACATCGAGACCATGACCATTCCTATGCTCTATCCAACTACGGAGCCACACTCTCCTATTTCTTCTCCACCAAGAGAAGAACCAGTCTCTTCACCTATTTCGATCGAGGAAGACCCAGTCACGGTTTCCTCTTGTCTTTTTCTTGAGATTGCTACATCTCACTCACCTCCGTCCACATCTAAACCCAAACCCGTATCTAACTTCGCCTCGCACAATAGTGGTCCTCAACCCAAATCAAAGAGAGCCATTAAACCACATCGGAGGACTCCTCCCCCACCTTCATCATTACCTTCAATTTTGGGCCCGCATTCGTCCACTTTAATAGGGGTGCTTCCTACTCCCATACCTCACAGAGGCAAGTCACCTCCATTACTCTCTCAACCCATCAGACATATATTTCCTCCAAAACATCCAACACCTATCACCACCAAAGTGCCATCTCTGCGTGTGGTTACACCACCCATGAAAATGATGGTATGACCAACGCCTCTTATGCCTCTCAAACCAAAGTCATCAACCCCTCCTGCAACAAGACACACAGACCCATTAGCAGGTTCTTATGCCCTGTTGTTACGAAAATTGTTACAGTCTTCTCACATCAATATCCCACTTCTTAAGCCATATCAATCCCTCAGACCAAAACTTCCTTCGTTCGACGACACTCAAATTTGTGTGTATCATCACACACCTGGGCACGACACTGAGCATTGTTGTGCCCTCAAGGTTGTCATTCGCCAATACTTAGAGAAAGACACCTTTCTTCTCGACCATACTATCAGCAAACCTTCAACACTTCCCCACTCATCAACTCTCAAATCAAGACCATCTTGGTTCAACAACTCTAAATTCTGTCATTATCACCACACTCTGGGACATGACACTGAGCGTTGTTGCACTCTTAAAGCTGTCATTCGTCAACACTGGAAAAAGGATTCCCTTCTCATCAAGGATACTCTTGACCACCCCTTCAACAAATCATCAACACCGACCCATGCTTCTCAAACCTCATCACTTAAATCGAGAACTCCATGCCAAACTATGGTCCCTTCACCACCTTTAACCCCCTTGTTCGACATCAACACAGTCAATCTGGCCACCAAGCCTCAACTGACCTTGACCAATCTATCAGACATTCTCCTTAGCCGCTGGGGGAATTCAACTTTCATCCAAGCCTCGACCAACTTTTCAACCCAGTCTCGACCAAATATCAATCACTCTTTTAATCCTGAACCTCGACTAGGCCTCAACCAAGCATCAACCCGACCTCGACCAAACATTCAACCCAACCCCAACTAGACCGTCGACCCGACCTCAACCAAACATTCAACCTATCTTCGACCAAACGTTCAAACTGACCTCAATCAAACCTTGATCAAATATCAACCAACTTCTTCAGCATCGACCTGACCTCGACCAAACATTCAACCCAACCTCAACTAGACCGTCGACCCGACCTCGACCAAACATTCAACCTATCTTTGACCAAACGTTCAAACTGACCTCAATCAAACCTTGATCAAATATCAACCAACTTCTTTAGCATCGACCCTAAACTTCGACCAAATATTGACCAACTCTTTCAACATCAATCAACATGTGACCAATTTGGAACGAAGAAAATGGGGCAAGTTTGCTCCTAATTGATTCAGACCTTACATCATAACACAAGCATGGGTCAGGACTTTGTTAAAACTTGAGCCCCTTTTATGCCTTGCATCTTTGACCAGTCCACTGTTAGTCAAGTAATTATTCACTTGACGTCTAACTTGAGCTCGATCCCTTGAGCAATCCCTGTCATTGTCATTCTTATTCCTTTCAACCCTCAACCCTGCAAACATCAGTCAACCCTTTTGTCAAGCATGAATACTTTGTCTTAATAAAAGGGAAACCCTCTAAACCTCTATAGTCAAGTCCATGACCAAAAGTCCAGTCAAAAAAAAAAATCAAAACTATAAAAATGGGATGCATATTCCAAGGTCATAAAACTATAAGTGTAGACTGCTCCCTCGAAGGACAGCTGCATCATCATTGCTATATTTACTAGACTGCTCCCTTGAAGGATAGCTAGGCCAAAGTCATATCAAAAACATATAAAGTAGAATATAGACCACTCCCTCAAAGGATGGCTATTCCTAAATTTTGCTACATACACAGCCCTATCTCTGAAGCTTCCCGCATCGATCAGCTTCACAACATGACCACCAAGCAAGACAACATCCCATCACAGGCTTCCCGCATCGATCAGTCTGTCTTTACAAAAAAAAAAAATTGACTGACAAAACTTTAGAGTCATGGACTTGTCTATAGTCGTTCTCGGGGTCACCTATAAAAGGGGCAAAGTTGTTCCTGCCAAAAAGGGTTCCCCCTTACATCTCACATAATCAAACCTATCCCCCCTGCATACTCAAGGGATTTTGAGCTCACTTAACGTCAAGTG
Source organism: Torreya grandis (assembly GCA_037957365.1). Classification (NCBI taxonomy): domain Eukaryota; kingdom Viridiplantae; phylum Streptophyta; class Pinopsida; order Cupressales; family Taxaceae; genus Torreya; species Torreya grandis. The sequence goes on from JARHVA010002272.1 coordinate 1,390,081, forward strand.
ATTCGATTGCTTCTCTAACACAACCACTGGTCAACGACGTAATGCATGAACGGGACTTTTGTTCTAACAACCCCTATCCATGCCATCATTCTAGTCCTTGTCAATGAAAGAGCAATTCACCTTTCACTTTTGACACATCTTGGTCACGCATCCAACTAAATCATTATCTATCCAAACCCAAACCAAACCAACCAAAAAAATTTCAGACCACCGACATGACCTAGTCTATTTCACATAGTTTCTATGGACACCAATACACATGGAAACTATCGACCCGATACAATTTATGTTAAGCATAAACCAATACTTGTTAAAGCATAAATAGACCTCAATTCATTTTTAGCATACATCCATCACGAATATGGAAAATTGCTCAGGATGAAAGACCACTCGACCAATGTTGCAGAATACACCATTTGGAAAAGGCTGTAACATCATCTTACCCTCATCATTCATCATGACCAAGACCAATCATCGACCACTTTGACTCTTTGTTTGAACTACATTGTTCTAAGGCCTTAAGACCGGGGCTATGTAGGTAGCACTTAGATGACACAACTATCTTCTGGGGTTAGCTCGACCACCCTCATTTGTTTGTCTCCTTGATGGACAAACCATTCTCTCCTTTGACCATGACCTTGACCTCGACCAAGACCAATCCATACCTTTGACCCTCTTCCTCCCTTTTAGGAAAAACTACATTGGCCTGAGGCCCTAACCACAGGGGCTATGTAGGCAGCACTCAGTTGACATGGGGTCTTCTGAGGTTAGCTCAACCATTCCTTCGTCCATCCATCCATCTCGACCAATCACTTTGGAGATTATGCCTATCTCCTCTGACCCTGACCACTTCCAAGACGACTTCACCTTGGTTGTTTTTGCATGTATGCTACCTCACGAATGGTTAGCAAAATTGTGTGCAGACTATTTTTGACCCTCACAAGTATAGGATCACAAGCCAGTTGATCCCCACTACTTGTGACATTTTCGTGTTTCTAGGAGCACTTCCTGAGCCTGAGATACCTGAAACACGACGACCATTGGAGCTTCAGCTTAGATTGAATAACTCAATCAGCTATAACTAATGTTGGGGCTTGGTTATTTCAATTTTGGCACTCTTCAACCCTTGACCTGTGACACTTTGACCTGACCATCTCGTGAAGTGGTATGCATGCAATCACAACTATTGCAGCGTTCCCACTCACCATTTTTCATCCACTCTCTGTCAAATCAGCACCTGATTCCAGGTTCCCTTCCCTCGACTCCTGCTTTGAGGGGGAATACCTCATTCATAATCAGGGCAACCAATCCTCTTATTTTTGTCTTGCAGTTCACTTGAACAACCAACAAGATGAAATCAACCTTATCCCATACCTGGGGCAATCAACTCTTGTTTTTGTCTTGCAGTTCGTCTAGAACAACCAACAAGACAAAAAGGGGCAAATGTAGACACCGAAATCATGTCTACTCCCTTGGTCGTCCTCCTCTTCTCTCCCCCTTGGTCCTCTTAACCACTCCTAGCCTATGTCTTATTAATTTGAAATAATTATCTTATTTTAAGTTAATAATTCTCTCTCCCTTGCCACCTCACCACCCTAGGATGCCCTTCTTTGGATTCCCTTCATCCCCCCATGACCCATTTATAACCTATTCCTCATCCTCGCACCCATTTAACCCTTCTCGACCATTTCTTACCCTGCCATTTAAACCCGACAGTTGGGAAAATGGATGAAAGGCTATTTTTAGCCTTTTTCCTGCCTTCCAGCCACCGACGTCGATCAACTGTCGACTGACGTTGGCGGTATTGCCAGCATTGGTTGCTTTCATAACAATTTTATGCATTCGTTATCCTCTTTCGCCCTTGCTCTTCATCCAACTCTCAAATCAAGCAATCTGATCAATCAATCCACCAACCTTCAGACCTCTCTCTCTCTCTTAGGCACACAATAAGCTATAGCAACAACAGGTACTCTACATCAACTTCCACCAGCAACAGGTCTTCTGCACTACCAAGCATTAACAATAGGGACATCAGCACAACCAGTCTGCAACATCCCTTCTCCAACAAGGATGAGGTAAGTATTTGCCATTGTTTTCATTTCAGCATTTTCTTTTAATTCATCTATCATTTATCCTACTGCTTATTTTTAACCTCTCCTGCCCAGACCCCTTTCAGACCTGCTCTTCCCAGAGATGTTGTTGGCCTCCTCTACCCCTTTGTTCCTTTTTGACATTCTATCCATTATCCCAGACCTCTGTATAAACTCTCAGATCCTTAACCAGACCCAAAATCCTTCTCAGACCCATCCACAGACCAAAAACCTGACCAGACCTCGTCCAAAGACTACTGCCCCGACTGATGCTGGCCGCAGAGACCACTGCCCCCACCGACATCGACATAATAACCAACGTTGACAGACCTTTACCAATCGATGCCGGTAGGACCACCGACGCTGGTGACTGTGACCAGACCGATAGCAGCATTCAGGTAAGCATTTGCTTCCATTTTCTTTTCAATCTTTAATCATTTCAGTATTTTATCATTCTACCTTTTATCAGACATTATTTTTATCAGTCAGTGGGTTGACATCCCTCAAGCTTTTGCTTTTGGGATCAAGCTTTCACTTGGCAGCCCACCATCTCCTCATCTAACACCTTTTCATGTTTTAGTCTCTTTCTTTTTCAGGTGTCATCCTCCACAACCAAAGAGGAGTTCTCACGACGTCTGGATTACGGTGCGCACGACTTCATCTAGGTATATACAAGCCTTAGACCATTTCTTCTAGTTTCTTATTCTCTCTTTGAATGTGAAAGCAAAATCGTATAGAAACAGTTCCATTCAACATACTTCCTCGACTGATAAAATAGTTGATGCATGTACTATTGATTTACATACACCTAATTATGATGATGCTTATTTTTTAGATGACATATTTTTATCTGGATTCATTTGAGCTAAAAATGTCAAAGTTCTTAGATATTTTTATTCTTTATAGTAGTTTCTCAATTCTTTTTCTATTATTCCTTCTCTTATAGTACCTAATATTAGTTTTTACTCTATTTCCCACAAATTAGAGATGGAACACACACTTACTACACCTCCAAGAACTATTAAACCTCTCAAGAGTATGCATATGGACCATGTCATGACATGACCTTACCATTTTGCTAAAGATCATGATATTTTTATCTTGATTCTTCCTCAGATGTTATCCACTCTATTTCAACCCACTACACACACAACCATATATACAGGTGAGCATGATCCAGATTCTAATCCAGCTTCTCCCTTCTTTGGTGATGGTCTTATCCCATTACCTAAGCTTGATCCTCTACTAACACAATGGGTAAATTAGCCCTATTGTGATATTGATATATTTGTTGATCATTAGACGAAAGATTGTAATCTACATCAGTAGTAGTAGGATTCTTCATATCCCACTTCAGTTAGTAGACCTCCACCATCTACTAATAGATGAATTAATTGATTTCATGGTACACATAACAATTCCTCTACTCATTGATGATAGTTTAGGTAGTAAATTGATACACTACATCTAGTCATACCATAGCTTAAAGACAAGACTATCCCACCTCCCAATCTACTTCCAAAGTACATCCCTAAATATGGGGAAGTATATTGTCTTTGGTATCAGTGCACTACATACCATATTGATAGGTGTTAAGTGCTTCAACAACATCTTTGATATTTCTCATAGTCTACACCAACATCAATTATTCCTCCTATTATAGGTCACCCACAAATGAGGGCTCCTTCTTCTCTATGGGTTGCACCTCCACATAGATCCACATTTACCATTCATATTGAGATACATATTCCTTGCATTGAGTACCCCACACAAGAGGTACTGCATAAGCATCTCTCTTCTTCCATCACACCTAATTTTTCTGTGGAGATGATATAAAAGGAAGTCTTTTCATGACTTTCTATGAACATTGATGAGACTTTGACTAATGTCATAATTCAACTACATAGAGATGTGTTAGATGTTATGGATGATTTTTTTAGTTAGATCTATCAATATTTGTGAACACATAATGGTGTTATATCATATTATTTATTATTTTATTACATTATTTGGATTGTATTTGTGATTCATTTATATATCTTATATTTCTGACTATTTGTCAAACATGATTTAACTTATCTCTTTTAGATGAACCATCATATTATGTTTTGTGTGTTTTACATGGTTTCATTATCTTTAGCTTTCTCTTATGGCTTATCATTATTTTTCATGGCTTCAAATTTATGCTTATGGTTTTAATTCTTTCACATAAATTCCTTTATCTTCTCTTTGATGATTGTTTACTACTTTCCACTCAAATAAATATATTTATTATTATGGTATGGTTATAAAACCTATATTCCCTTAGTATTTTATCTTCACCGTATGATCAGTTAGAAAACATTACTTCTCATTATACTACTTATATACACTGATCTATTTGATCTCCCTTTTTTCCTTGTTTAATTTTCAATACTAAGCATACATGCAATTGAAACTTGAGATTACAAACTGGTTCATAGGTACACCTAAGTTATTATTCAGTCATATCTCTAGTTACTTAATCTCCTATAACCAAAGGCTAAATCTCATTTGTGTCTATCACTTTTATCACTCATGTTGGTTATTGCAAATCTATATGGAAGAAGAATTGCAAAATCCATAAAAATGTTAAAATCCAGATCATTTAAGGAAAAGGTAATGATCAAAAAATACAAAAGTCTAATCGCACCAAATGATGTGATTTTATATTTTTAGCACATCTCTTATTCCTAATCAAAACTCAAACTCCACAGTTGACTTCATGATATAGATGAGATCTATTGGGGTGTGGTAGGCCAATAGATTGGGATAGGAGAATAAAAAACCTATAGTGCTACATGTTTTCTCATACAAGTACCCAATCTTCACAATAGACAAATGGATCTATAAGAGGTCCTGAGGAATGAGAAATAATTTGTGGGAAGGTAGGTCTTTTTTTCTTTATTTCTTTATAAAACCTTCATGAGTTGATCTTAGTATTCCACCTATTTGTCTTTACGGATTTATGTTTATTGCAAGCAGGTATCATCTATATTATGAAGGTCACTAGACTCTTAGTGTTTTCCTTCTTACCTAGTATACCTCATGTTTACTAAGGTTTTATTATAAATGCATATGTCTTAATTTTTACACTCATTATTTCATTAAAATAATCCCAATATTTTCCCTTGATGAATATTATTTTTCTAACTGATCATACCATAGAGTTTCCCTTTGTGAGTTACAATAAGACCTTAGATAGGACTAAGCATTCCTCACAAAATATTTCCTTATTTTCCCCTTATTAATATTCATCTCATTGGTATTTTCCTTGTGAGTTGCATTATAAGACTTTAGATAGGACCAGGCATTCCTCATAAATTAGTGCATTGAATCCCATTAATCTACTCCAAAATTAGTAGTCACCTCATTGGTCTTTCCTTTGTGAGTTGGAGTAGAAGACCTTGGATAGGACCAAGCATTCCTCACAAAATATTCCCATAAAGTTACATACTATGACCATGTCATAATAATAACCTATTAATATTACATGCTTCAAATTTGAGATAATTTATTTTACATTATGATTTACATGGCATTTACATACTTACCATCTTGATTTAGTATGTTTTATACTTAATAAACATTTCACTTTATCTTCTTATTTTCTACTTGTGTTATTTTAATAACTATTTTATTAAAAAAAATCGAACTTCCCATTTTGATTTAGTATGATTAATTTGACTTATACTTACATCTATTTTTATTTTCATACTTCCCATATTTATTTAGTATGACTTATATTTTTTTTAATTTGGTGTAATTTACTTATACATGGGTCTAACCATTTGTTACATTTTCTTTACCATATTGGTTTACTATATTTGTTCATCTTTTATTTTTACACATGTCCCATCATGTTCTAGTGTGTATTATATTTTATGATTACTTTTCCAAATTAGATATTTTTATTTTTAACCATGCATGTGTGTTACATAATACTAGAAAATAAAACATACATCATATAATTCGCATAGCATATACAACAAAATTAAAATATATGTCCTAGCAAGGACATACATCCATTAATAAAAATAGTATAACTCATAGATCAAGAAATGTCCATATCAATATCTAATATAATATATTACAAATATAAACACAAATTATATAGCTCTAAATATGTGCTCTATCATGTCTATCTGGTGGTTGAGCCACACTACCCATAGATATTTATGACTAACCCATCTAAATAGTCTACTATAATGAAGCAATCTGAGATCTCAGACCATCAACCTGTTCCTATAGATTGGCCACTTGGACCTACACACATCCAAACTCTATTGTAATAGACATATGGGAAACTTACTCATAGGCTAATGCCTATTAGGTTCATGCCTCTCCATCTCCAACTCTAGGAGGTATTTATAGCCCATTCCCTCATGTCTCTAGCCACCTAGTTACCTCTCCCACCAATAAAAACTAGATAACAGATGCTTGGATAGATGGTTCCATAGGGTTCTCCATAAAAGTAGTATCAAGATGCCCTAGTACCCCATCCAAAATATCTCAATGGATGCCTCAAACCATGACACCCCATCTGAACTCCTCAAACATATCTGTAAAACATAAAAACCAAATATATATTAGATCTCATATGTATATATATCTCTAAAACATCTATCATAACAAGTACATAAACAACTATGCAACTAGTCATATGTCAAAAACTTAAAAATTCAAGCATTACTTACTAACATCAATGTCACCACCCATGGTTTCCCCATCAGCCTGACTGCCAAGCAACTCCACTATAGGCTCCCTATGTGCAAATAGAAAGACTAGAGACACCACTCATATATGTCATCATCCTCTCCTCATTTGTCTCTCTATAGACTAGATGTGTCTAGCCTTCACCCTGAGATCTCCATGTGCAACTTTTATCTCATGTGTCCTCTCCTTCTGATAGTAGCTCTATCTCTTAAGTGCTTGTAGTGGCATCTATAGTCCCTTCTATGTCTCCACAATAACCTCACTTGCATCCCCACCCCATGCATCTAACACTATCACATCTCTGTCTCTATCCTGGCCAACTTTTGTTACTACACTTGACCTACCCATGGTCTTGTTCGATGAGGCCTAATGACATGTATCTCTATAGGTACTCCTGTAACCCCTCTACCTCTAGGATTTTTAGCATGCCATGCCCAATAAGTAGGAACTTCTAGGGGAGCCACTAGATGGGGTAAGCCTATATATCTAGGTATATGAGCTACAAGATGTGGCTCCACCCATGAGGTATAGTTCTTATTAATGTGCACATACACTAATCTAGTAGCCCAAGTAAGCCAACTAGTCATAATATCTATATAGGGATACCATAAAATTTGCCCAAGAGTAATTGTTTGTAAGGCTAGGTCATGGGTCACAGCATATACTATATTATCCTATCACCACCTCACCACTTGAGGTATCCTATCATCCATATCTTGGGGTAACCCAACTAGACGATAAATAGGAAACCTCTCATATAACTAGCTACTTAATAAAATCATGGGGGCCATAGTCTTTTACACCTAAGTCAGCATGTCATACATGTCATGCATGAGCTTCACCCAAATAACCAATCCTAAATCATATAGGTTAGCCTACTCTAAGATTTATTGACATAAGGATACTATATACAATGATACCTTCCCATCTGACTTATTACACAGCTCATGCACTATCACAACTCCTATCATGACCTTATAGATATCTAAAATGGTAAATATATAAACATCGAATAAGCATTTATGTAATCTAGGATAAATCTTATTTGATCAAGTTACCCAATGGGCTAGGGATCACCTCTCCTCCTCAGTCACTGGTGCATCACAAATAACTAGAGTCCTGACAATGGGAAGTCTAAGCAAAGAATAGAAATCCTCTAAGATTATGCCCACCTCTATAGTATCCCCATCCACCTCCCACTAAAAAGTGTTGGTTAGTCACTCCCATGCTCGAAGGAACATGATGACTAGATCAAAACTAATAGGGATCCTTCACATATCCATGATAACTCCAAATCCTTGGGATGTTATCTACACTCGATCATCATCTATCAGTCTCTCTAGTAAATTTGGCAACCAAGATGCATCCATTAGGTGATAAAATCTTAATCGTGTCTATAAAATGTAGAACACCATAGAATATATTAAATCTTAATATAAAAATGATAAATATACATTCTTAAATTTATTAAATTATTAAAATTTAACTACTTCATTAGCCTACTCTTACTATTTTCTATTTCCCACCCTTTTCCTATATAGTCAGCCCTTTTTATACTAAATCGGCCCTATCACCCCTCTTTACCAACTATGTTGGCCCTATATTATGTAATCAGACTATTTTTACAAACACAATAAGCCCTTTATATACTAAATCATCCCTTTTCCCATCCTTTCCAACTAAGTCAGCCTTCTGCTATAAAGTTAGTCTTGTTTAACAAACTACGTTGGCCCCCTACTACATACTAAAATGGCTAGCATACACCAAGTTGGCATCATCTATTTTAGTGCCTTCCCCTAAGTTGTTGTAGTCTATTAGACAATCTTTTTTTATTTAATGGTCTTTATTGTAGTATCAAATCTATTAACCTTGTATTGTAGCTATCATTGGTGTACAACAAATTGTGAATACTCAATTGCCCATAATGGGCTTCATAAACAAGATGGTAGGCATTCAAGAGGAATAAAATGGGTTCTGAATAAGAGTTTGAAGTTCTTGAGCCTTGTTAAGGATGATATTATATGATCTATTGGTGTTTGTCTTAGTAATTATATAGTTTTACCTACTATTTGCATGAAAGATGTTAAACATTCAAGTGGAAAAAAATGATTTCCTAATAAGAGGCTGAAGGTCTTGAGCCTTGTTAAGGATGATATTAAATCATTTATTAGTTCTTTTCATAGTTAATATATAGTTTTACCTACTCTTTGTATGCAAGTTCTTAATTATGAGTTGTAACCATTAAGTTAATATTCTGTTCAACTTTTCTATTATTATAGCTAAGGATTATATTTTTCACCTTTAACCATGTGTAAGATATCATAGCTAATCCAACTATGATGATCATAGTATGGATAGAAGGTCATCTTTGGTTTTGGGCCAATTGTGCCTTTAATATCATATTGGTGCATCCTTACAAATATTTCCTTTTCATTTATAAAAAACATGATACTTTTGGTGTAAAATTTTCATATATGTGTGTGAGCTAAATGGTGAACATAGGATGAGACCATGGTTAGCAATTGAATGTTTTAACTATGTTAAAATGTGGTCTTGAGTCATGATTACATTGTAATATTTTTTATGTATTATTTGGCTTTATCAAAGTTTAAATTATCCCTAATACCATCCTATTAACCACATCATTATGATGCTAAAATTTCCTAAGGCATGTTGGAGTAGTAAATTTAAAAGACCAAGGTATTGTTTGGATTTTGGTTAAGGTGGCATAAGGAAAGGCAGATAAATTTAGCAGTTAGTCATTTATATTTGTGTCTTTGAGTGTGAAGGGAAGGTTGGTGTCTTATCTCACCTAAGATCATTTAATTTTCCACCAATTTGTGCCTTGTCCCATGATTAAGAGTTATGATGCTAAAGGAAGTCAAGAGATTAAACAAGGGCTTAGCCTTTAGAGAAGAGGACGATTGAAGAGGAAAACCTCAATAGAACATGGAGCAAGAGTGAAAGTTATCTAACATGATCAGGTAAGTACCCTCTTGTGTTTATCCAATTTTTTTTAGTCAAGCAATAAACATTAATTTGGTGTAAGAATATAGGTCATGTTTGTTTTATTGATATAGTGTGAAGGGCAAGATCTGAGTATTACATGTGTATGTGAGTTTCTTGACATCTATTGTGGCTATAAATTAGATTTTGTTGTAGTTACTCGATAAAAAATTGTCTTGGCTTAATTATTATTCCATCCATGAAAAATTACATAGCATGTATTGTTTCGTGTTATGGATAATACTTATTTAGATATTATATCAATATATAAATGTAGTATAAAATTAGTCTGAGAAATTGTTATGGCTTACATTTGATATGTACACTCTTGAATTTTTTTTAAATGTATAGAGTGTGTAATGAATGGATCTATTATTTTTCTTGTTCGTGACACTACTACGTCCCATCTTCCTAGTTGTACATCAATTTTTGTTCAAGCTGTATGTTATCACATATATTTTGCACCTGTTTCTTGATGTAGTAGCTCACTATGAGAAAATCTAATGATACAATGGGAACACCTTCAATCTGTATTACCTTGGTGAATTGAGGTGAACCTCCAAATAATTCCATCTTCACTTCACTAAACTCAGTGTAATCAATAAATTATTAGTGTATATAAATTATGCTTCTTTAATGATCTTGCTCCTAAACTAGGGTTTGACTAGGGGGAAAAGTTTAAGAATGAAACTTTGAAAAAACTAAAAATGGTGATTTTACCAACTATTTTTACAATGAATTTTAATGCTTTCTTGAATAAACATAACATAACAAAAAAAATAGATTGAAATTTGTAGGAGCACAAACTCATGCAAATAAAAAATCAAAGGCAATATTTGTTATTTTTCATAGAAGGGACAAGATTTTTTTATTTTAATCAAACAATCTTCCAAAAGGGTAGAAAATACCACAAATTAAATTTCATGACTAAAATAAGAATTATAACATCCACAAATATTCAAATAACTTTGCATACACAAAGATTTCTCAGACAAGAAAGGCAAATCTTTAATTATTTCTCATTTTCCAGGTTATAACATGTAAAAGAGTTATACAAAATGTAGAATAATATTTTTAATAACAAAAAGATAAAATAGACAACACCATATTGCCTATATTTATACAAAATATCTCATAAATGAGATGTAGTTAACAAAAACTCCAATGCCTAGTAGAAGAACATGCAAATATGGAAACTTCATAACAAGAGGCATGATCTATAGTAATTATAGCATCCATGGTATGGTGAACAAGTGTTGAAAAACTCATGCAAGAGTTAGGCATGATCCAAACTGGTAGAGGCATGGATGGAACTTGAGAAAACTTCATGCAATGCCCTTGGTCTAATTCATGTAGCTATAACGGATCTTCATGCAAATGGGGGACCAAATTAAAATTCATAAAATATAAACTTAAGATAACTTGAGTTACTTTTTTTTTTGAAAACCCCTAATCTCTAATTTCCAAGTGATACTTTTACAACTTTCAAGTCATACCACTTTGTCAAAACTAGAATTGCATTTTTCAATATGTGTTTTTACAACTTAAGCAATTAGAGCTTATCAAAATGAAAAGTGTAATTTGAAAGTATGATTATTATAATTTCTAACCTATTAAAATAGAAAATGTAAAATATACATGGCTCTTTCTCAAAAAGAGTCGTCAAAAAGATAGCTACAATTTACAAGATATGTTTTTGTAACTTTACAATATTTTTACAATAATGAAAATAAAATATACAAGAATGCTTTTAATAGAAAGAACTAATCTTTTTATAACACTTCTTCTAACTCTTTATCCTTTTTGGGTTGTAATTTATGAACATGTGCATCAAAATCCTTGAAGATCTTTTGGATTCTATCCTCATCTAAGCCAAAAGAGTAGAGGTTGGTAATTTCACAATTTGCTACTATATTGAAAAGTTTCCTCCTCAAAGTTATGTATTCTTGAATATCTTTATCCATTTGATCCAATGTGATATGATATTTGATGTAACGATGGATAGAGCACAAGGTAAAGATGGTATCTTGTGTAGATTCCTTTTCAATTAGTTCTTTGAATTTACTCTGAACCTCTTCTAAGGAAAGGAGTTGATCTTCATAATCTGTTGGCCGACATGACAATTTATTCAACAAATCTTCCATGTCATATAGCATGTCGATGGCCTTGTCATGGGTAAATTTGGCCTTATAGGTAGTATTTATAATCATTTTTTTTCTAAATTGAGTAGCTCTATCTAGTTCCTCTTACTCTTTATCATTTTTTAGTATGTTTTCCACAAAGAGGATTTCTATGTCAATTGATTCCACATCTATCAATTTGGGATAGAAAAGATTCAAGCTTTCTATCTCTCCCTTATATTTGCTGACCAGTTCTCTCAAGGTGACCCTTCTCTCTCTTAGAACTATATAGTGGTCCATTATTATATCAATAATTTTATTACATTTTGAGATGAGCTCTTCTACCCATTCCTTAGTGGCCCTTCCCATCCTGCCAATTTTTGTCACCGCATCAAGTGTTACTTGATCTATGATCTGGGTGACTGGTTATGTTGGTTTAGGTTGTGATGATTGAATAGTGGGCTCTATGAATTTATTCAATGTAGTCATAAGTTATTCAACCTTGTTTTTCAGCTCATCCTTAGTGGCCTTGTCACTATCCATTTTTTTAAAGAGGGAATTGATGTTGGATTGAACATCATGTTTTAAAACCTCTTTCATAGGACATCTAAGGTAAATTTTTAATACATGATAGTCCCCCACCACTAGATCTTTTTTTTGTTTGGCTAGTTGGGGCACTGTAATCTCTAAATACATTTCGCCTACTGAATCACACAATATACTTGAAAAGGTCTATAGAGTAGTCTTGGATTTTTTGCATGTATCTGAAAGACCAAAATCCAATGTATTGGGTGACACCATTTACTTACATTTATTCCCCATTGTCTTTTCTAACCAACTAGGGGTAGCATCCTACTGTGTTGACACTATCATTTGAGAATTTGCAACTAAAGATGTTACACTGTTAGGCACGATAACAAGTGATCCTATATTGATACTATCATTGATTGATCGGTATATGTCTTTGTAATTTCTTCCTCATCTATAGGCTAAAGGTTCACATTTTCATCAAGGACCTATTTCTCCCCTATCTCTACTGAAGGGGTTGGGGTTACTATGGAAGTGGAAGAGGTAGGGGTAATGAGAACATATGTGTCTATTGGGGGTGTAGGAGATGGAAGTGATAGAGGAGAAGACACAAGGAGTTGGAACTTAGGGACTTGTGGAAGTGTGGAGGCTAAAGCATAAAATGAGTCAATTAAAGTGGTAGGGACACTCAGGGGTGGTAAGGAAGGAAAGATGAAGGGGGATGAAGATGGAGCAGTAATTATCCCAGAAGTTGGGATGGCTAGTGGAGTTGAAGTCAAAATAATTGAATCTATGGCTATATATTGTTGGATAGTGTTGGTGATTAACGGGGATGGAATGTAAGGAATTGTAAATGAAATGGAAGGAATTATGGAAGGAAGGAGTCAAATTTTGGGAGGAGGAAGTGAAATGGAAACTTGAGTGTCTAATAAAGGGGAAACCTGAATTTCCACTTAACTTGATTGCACTATTGGTAATAGACTTATTGTCATGGGTAAATAGATGTAAATGGAGGGTGGAGTCATTTAGGGTGGAGGAGTGGAGATAGGAGGATGAAGTGTTGGAGCTATAAGAATAATAGAATTAGTTTGGGGATGAATCACTGAGATGGGAGTTGTGACTATCACTAAAATGGGAGTTGAAGATGTGGTTGCTTCACTTAAAGTTATGTCCTTAGATGAAATGATGATCAATTAGTCTATTGTTTCTCCCTAATTACTTGATTATCCCTTCTTGGCCTTAGATTTCTTCTTTTTCTTATGAGAGATCATTGACTTATCTGATTGTTCTATTGTATTACCACTAGCACCCTCCACTAATGGTAGAATTCCTTGCTCCTTGAGTTTCATTATTTTTTTAGTGATAGTTATTATATCCTTGGTCACCTTGACCCTTTTACTCATGAGCCAATTGAGTTTTTTATTGATTACATTGCCAGTTCTTTCTACAAGAGAAAAATATTTAGGAAAAAACCACCTTACTGTCGGAAGGGGTTGAGTAATGATTTGTTTATAGTAGATTTTGTCTATCAGGGACTCATCATCCACCAAGTCCTCAGGGACTAGTGCTAAATCAAAATCTTTTGCCTGGTGTAAAGTCATTATAGAATGGTCCCTCAATTTGACTTCCTCTTCATCATCCAAATCTTCCCAAAAATCTTCAAATGAACATGGAAATATGTGGATATTCTCATTGTGTTATTGATGTTGCCATGAACATCATAGTATTATCTCACCTCCAAATCCCTCAGGGTCATATGTGTCATTTTCACATTGACACACTTGGATTTTGCTAAGGAGGGGCATGTGTATCTACCTATACTGATTGGGAAATGAGTTCTCAACTTGTGTTTGTTGGATAATAGCTTGTGATTTTCCATAAGTTGTCTCACTAGCTCCATAAACGCCCATTTATCATTCACATATCTTAGAAGAGTGTAAGGGCATCCATTCCATCTACATACACTAATGTAGAAGTAGGTGGGGAACTAGATGAAATAGGAATCCCATTGTGTGATCTCTATGGTGGCTACATCAGAGAATCTCTTTCTCTATAGTTCCTTGTTGAACATTATTATGATGTAATAAATGAATACATCATTCACTAGTATAAAGTGTTGTCTATTAGCCTCCAAAGTGAGGTCAGGGTAATAGTTGTACACTTTATTTTCCCACTACCTACTATATTGAGCCCTAAGAAAGATCTTCCTTTGGACAATATATATACAAGGTAGGAGGTCATATCTAATTTGCATGTGGTTTGCACCTCCATTAACTGCTTGTGCAGGGAGTCATTGATGAGTTGTGCCTAGTGGATGTATTACTTATTTTCATGGATGGCTCAAATATAATGATATATCCAATTTTAGGAGCTTGTTGCATCCAGGCTACAAGTGATCCTAGGTAGTAATATAATTATGTCCCCTGCCTCATCTTTAAAATCAATTATTACCATTATTTTAGGCAAACTAGTGAAGGCAGCCTTAAGGATTCTCAGTTATTACTTGTTCATCACTCTTTGGCATCCAATTTTTTTGTCTTCAAAGAACATTTTGGATGTTTCCAGAGTTATATCTAGATAAATCTCAAACTCTGGTATCACAAATACTGAATCAATGAAAATCTAGGTCCAAATTTAGAATCTTTTCCCCTTATCATTCATCACTTCTCTCCTGTTAGCATCATAATGTTGTGTTAATGTTAGTACTAGTTCAGGGCTTTACATCATTAAGGGGAAAGCTATTGTTTGGGGAAATCTAGAATCATAGATACTCTGGATCTAGTTATTCTTGAATTTTGCATTGATCCTGGTCCAGAAGTCACCTAGGTCAATGTGACCTAGGTCTATGTCTGTAATTTTAGAAGTGTTGGATTTTAAACTAAGAGTTACACCGGGTCCCTTAGACTTGAACTTCATCTCTTTCCTAGACTTGGATTCTAGAGAGAATGTTGAGGTAAAACCAACTACAAAATTTGGTGGGATTTACAAATTGCTAGGAGTAGGTGGAATTTTTTATGGAGATTGGAGGTCCTCTATGCAGGTGAAAAGTCTATGAGAAAGTATAGTTGTAAAAGCAAGCTGAAATCTCTGGTAGAGATTGGAGGTGTAAATTAAAAGTGCAACCCCTAGTGGAACTTGGAATTATTTTGAGCAATATGGATGTTCACAGGGTTATATATTTTAGTTTATAGGTGAAAATTCTATGAAACTTGGAGTTGTTTGAAGTAATGGAAAATCTCATGGATATGAAAGGTGCACATTGTAAGTTAAAAGTTCACAAGGACTATATGGAATCTTGTAATGGAATATTCAACTATTTTTTAGAATATACGTTGGTATATTCCCCTCATTATGAGATTTATTAAAACCCCAGGATCTCAACTATGAATGCTAAATTTGGGAAAAACCTAGGTCTCAATTGCTTGGAAATGTATGATAAAAATTTGGAAAACAAAAAGTAGATGATAACCCCAAGCTATATGATGCATATGCAATGCAATGAAACCCTAGAATTTACAAATAAATCCATCAGGAGCATGAATACAAAAGATGAAAATGAGTAACTACAAGTTCTAATTACAATAAATGATGATTTTAATAAAATATGCAGAGGATTTCAAAGGAATACTGTGTAATTACTCAAAGGATGTGGCATGAGGTTTGATGTCATGGCTTGCAGTCATGCTTCAAGGTCAAAGGCATGGCATGAGGTTGTGACAAAGCTCCAAATCGATTAGTAAATTAAATAATGGATTAAACAAAACCCCCAATTTACTTTATATAGATACTCTGTAATTATTACTTTAATGGTGGTGGGTGGTAGAACTTTGAAGTCTTCAAGAAATTTTACAATTTTGAAAATTGCATGTTGACTTCTAGATTCCATAGGTAAGGATTGGTTGACCTCTTTGAAAATGGGAAGGTAGAACTCTAAGAACATTTTATAATTTTAAAAAATTGTAAATTGCACTTGAAGTTTTGAATTTTATGAGCTAGGTTGTTGGTGGGAAGTGGAACTTGGATTGTAATTTATAATTTTGCAAATTGAAAATTGCCCTACGAGTTATGGATTTTGAATATAGTAATTTGTGAAAAGTAGAACTTCACCTACAATTTGTAATTTTTAAAATTAAAAACTATAATTCGAGTTCTATTTTTTGTGGGGTACTTGGTTTATGAGAACTGAAACTCCATTTGTAAATTATAATTTTGTAAATTGTAAGTGGATTTTAATTTCTATCAGCTAGTGTATTACGAGATCTAGAGGTCTGGTTATAATTTACAATTTTTCAAATTGCATTCAGATCTCTAAATTTTGTTGGCTACTGCATTGTGGGATCTATTGCTTAGACTGTAATTTGTAATTTTTTAAACTGTAAATTGCAGGTAGAGTTTTGGATTCTACAGGCTTAAGGAAATGGGTGTTTTGGGTCAATTTAAGGCATTTTTCCAAAAAATTAAGGGGTCTCCCTTAGGGTACTTGATATTTTGATATTTTTGAGACAAAAATATCAAAAAAAATTGGTGACCTCTATGGGATAACTGCCTGATAATCAATTTATTTCAAGAAGCCTTTTAGTTCATTAGGCACGGGGTCATTTTAAGCTTAACACACTTTAACTAGTGAAGAACAAAACTAAAATTTGCCTAACCAAACAAAATAGGAAAAAACAAAACAAACTAAGGAAATAAAAAATCCCTAATGAGTTGTCTTATGCAAAAGAACTTATTTTGGAAAACACAACTAACCCTAGTATATACAAAATTTTATTTTTTAGTATAAATTCCAACCTCAAAATCAAGTTTTGAGGTATATCCCATTAACTAGGATAGGTTGTTATAATCCATCAAGTTTGGATAGTTGGAATGCATTAGCTCCTTTGTGTTAAGTTATAATATATGGATTGCTTCATATTGCATCAAACCTGGTGTGTTTGCCTAGTTTAGCCTTGTCTACATCCCATTTGAGAACCATGTCTCCTTCATTGAAGCTCTTATCAGATGCCTTTTTATCAAAAATACACTTTGTTTGAGCTTGATTCTCTTCTAGGACTTTCATTATCTCATTCCCGATTTCTTCTAGTTTCATGAATTGAGCCAATCTTATTATCATTTTATCATTGTCAATTAAATATAATTGGAGATTGAGCTCTAGAGTTGATAACTCAATTGACAGTGGGACTTGGGCTTCCCTTCCATATACCAACATGAATGAAGAGTTGTTAATTGCTCTCTTAGAGGTGATCCTATCAGCCCATAGTGTTTATTTTAACTTTATGTGCCATGTCCTTTAGATATTCTCCATTATTCTTTTGATAATTCTTATGAGGTTAATATTGGTAAACTTGGCCAAGCTATTACCTTGAGCATAAAAATTAGAAGTACTCAGGTATACATTATGCTTTACAACCCATTCACTCACTTGAGTGCCCATAAAAGCTTTAGCATTGTCTAAGATAATGGTGTGAAGAACACCAAACCTTGAGACTATGCCATCTATAAATTTTAGGATAGATGAATTTATGGCATATTTTAGTACAACTACTTAATGTCCATCTTGTGGAATAGTCTATTGCTATGAGGACCCATTTATGGCCTTCACTTGATGGTGGGTTGATGATACCAATGAAATCCAATCCCCATTGAGAAAATGATTGATCTGCTTGAATTGGTCTAAGAGGGAAAGCTATTAATCTTTATTTACCTATGAAGTAAGCACACTTCTCACAGTTCCTTACCCATTGATGGGCATCCTTGAATAATTCAGGCCAATAATATCCCCTTCTCATTATTTTGAAGGTTGTTCTTGTAGATAAATGTCCTCCTGATGGGTCATCATGAAATTATTTGAACACCTTGGGGACTTGATTATTCTCAATACATCTTAACATGACTCCAATCATATCTTTTCTAAAAATATTCCATCAACAAAAACATAGGGAATGGATTGGAGTCTAAAATATATTTTTTTGGTTGAAAAAAACTCATATCAGTACTCATCGATCTACAGGAAAGTGGTCATGTCATGGATCCAATTGTTAAAAAGAGGTGGATCGGATGGCTAAGATGCACTTTAAGTATATATTATTTTAGATACTACTTTAGCAGTCTTAATATCAAAATCTAGTTGTTCATTAAATCCTTTTCCTCTACAAGCTTGATGATTTTGATGTCCACGTCATATTACATAACCTTTGTGATCCATCCTAATCTTTTTTTATGTATCTCCTAGATCATCAGGAATTCTTTGAAACTAGTGACTCACCATCAAATGAATTTTATTGTTGGAGAGCATATGCCTTAACTTTTTGATAGCCTTGATCACCGCATATACTTTTTTCTCCATGAAACTATAATTTTCTTCATAATCCTTCAAAGATTGACTGAAGAAAGATATTGGTTGTTCCAATTATTCTTGATTCTACTGAATTAGGATAGCTGAGATGCTACATTTCCCTCCAAAAGCATAAAAAATGAAATATTTCTCATAGTTGGGGTTGACTAAGGTAGGAATCTTATAAATAGCCTTCTTGATGGCTTCATAGTTGTCTTTTCCTTCTTGTGTTTAGCTGAAAACGATACCCTTTTTTAGCACTGTAGTAAGGGGTTTGGCCATAAAGGCAAAATTTTGAATAAATCTTCTTATGAAGTTGATTTTTTCAAGAAAACTCTGTAATCCTTTTTTATGGATTAGAAGTGTTAATATAAATATAGCACTTATTATTTCTAGGTCTATTACTAGACCTTCCATTGAAATAATGTGTCCTAGTAGTTTCCCTTCATGAACTATGAAAACACACTTCTTTGGATTGAGGGAAACCCCAAATTCTTTACACACTGCTTTGAATAAATAGTGATATCATCTAGGTATACCATATTCATCTCATTTATCAAACCTCTAAAGTTCATATCCATGGCTAGATAGAATGTTCCACCAGCATTAGTTAGGCCGAATGGCATCTTTTTGTATGCATACATACCCTATTTTATAGTGAAAGTAGTCTTTAACTGGTCTAATTCTTGCACCAAAATTTGGTTATAGCTAGAATAACCATCTAGAAGAGAAAACCTTTTAGATCCTGATATAGTTTACAAAATTTGCTCTATATGGGGAAGGAGATAATGATATTTTAGAGAAGCTTTATTCAGATCCCTAAAATCAACACAAAAACTGATTTCATCATTCTTATTTCTTATAGGGACCAAATTAGTAATGCAAAATGAGTGTTTGATAGGGAAGACAATGTTAGCTTCTATCAAATTACATAGATTACTCTTTATCTGGGGTTCTACCTTTGGATTAATTGGTCTCTACTTATATCTTATAATCTTTGTATTTGGATCAAGATCTATTATATGTTGTACTAATATGGGTTCAAACCCTCTTAGATCATGATAACTCCAAGAAAAGTTATCATCAAATTCTTGACATAACTCAATAAAATCTTATTTTTTAGAATCATTGCATACATTTCCTATCTTTAGTGATTTCCCTTCTGAGATGACTATTGGTTCATAGTCTTCTAAATTTACCGTGATGTTCTTCTTTTCACCTTTTAGCTGATCATCTGAATTGAATATTTTTTATAGTGTAACAAGACTCATAGGTAGTTTGTTTGTCTTCAACCAGATGGTTTGATCTCTATATTGATCTTGGAGTCTTGACTAGTTCCTATTAGAAAATTCAAATTCTTCTCTTAGGAAGTTGACAATTTGTTTGTCGCTATCAAAGACTTGCCAATTGGTCATATTATCAGGAATAGATGGCCTTAATATCAACCTTACATGTTGGTTGTTTTTCTTCTTTATTTCTTCCAGTAGGTTATATTGGGAGCCTATAAAGGCCATATGATCAGCATCTTTGTTCAATGCTTTTAGTACCACTTAAATGTTCAAAGTGACAAAGTCTTCTAACATGTCTGAAACCCTGTGTTTGTAATATCTTAGCAAATTATTCTTAGTTAAGATTTTGGATATCACTTGATGGACAATCAACTCACTATCACCAAATATTTGTAAGGATTTTATCCCTCTCTCCTTGGTCAATTATAGATTTTGAATCAAAGTTTCATATTTAGCTACATTGTTTGTGCAACTGAACTAAAGTCTAAAAGAATATAAATAGCTCTCCTTTTGTAGAGAGATTAAGACAATACCTACACCATTATTTTTTCTCAAACCATCAAAGAATAATTACCACATTCTTTGAAGATCGTTATCTAGGTTTACTAAGTTTAAGATAATTACATTATTTTCATGAATGGAATATATGCCCAACCTTGTTTCATGTACAGTCATAAGGATAGAATTGGAGGGTTGATCCTCATTCATTATTATGAGCATCTAGAATCTCTTCTATAGGTGTTACAACTTCATGATCTTGATCTTCTTCCTGATCCTATAGTGTGAATTTCATGTCTATAGGGATAGGATTATATGGCTCAATATGGTATTTTATGATTAGCTCAGCTCTTATTATTGTTATAGTTCCATATCTCATCCTAATAAATATGTGAGACTAATCTGTAGATAGATACCCTCCCATTTTTGTAGTAAAATCTTGTGAAAGACAAATGGTAAAATAAGGGGGAAGATCTATAACTGAGATATCTTGGGACATTGATAAGGTTGGACAAGTGTGAATAGTGAGGTTTAGACCTTTTATTATTCTGACTATTTGAATAGCAGTCTCATCCAATTGAACCATACCCTTATTGATAGGTTTATACTTTATACCCAGGGCATCATCTATTTTCTTGGGTATAACAAAGCTGCTAGACCCTAAATCTACCATGCAATTATGAACAAGATGCTTCCCTGCTATGAGTGAAATATAGAAGGGGGAGGCTTATCATTTTTGCTTACTTTACTGTTAGTTTGTGTTTGACACAAATTAGTTAAAGCATTAGGTCCCTTGGTTGGAACCTTTTTCTATTACCTAAAAGTTATTCAAAGCTTCCTATAGTAAATCCCTTTGCTTTGGAATGGATAGTGCTTCCCACATAATGACATTTAGATTGGTTTTATTCATTTGCTCAACAATACTAAAAGGGATATAACCAAAATTTGTTGGTGCCTTTACAAGAACTATGTCTTTTTTTACAAGATTTGGTGTCGATAATTTTGCTTTGGGCTGGCCCATAGGTACAAAGGGTGGCATTTATATAGTGTTGCTCTTTACAGGTTCTTATGCAACTTTCAATGTTGTAGTTTATTCCACCTTGGGGGACTGATCACTTTCTATTGCTCTTTTCTTCAAACGTGTATTGGCTACCACCAAACTTCCACCATTGAACAATGCTTCCTCCTAATTTACACCATAAAAGTCCTCTTGCCAGTTTAGAAGAGTTATCTTGCCTTGAACAAGTTCTTATGTAGCTTCTTATTGGGAGGTAGATTCTTTTTTTTGTCCTTGTGTATTTGATATGCCTTGCACCATCAAGGCTTGACTGATAACACCATTAGGATATGTATTTTGATAATATGGTTGAAAATAAGGATAACACCATTCATACTCCTAAGCTAAGTTATTCTAAATAGGTACAAAAGTTTTGGTAGTACCTAGTGAAGGTAAAGTGTGGATGTTTAGAGGTTTTTCTTGTATAATTTAACCATGTGGCTATGAAATGCTTTGGTATGGTTTCTTGTATAATTTAACCATGTGGCTATGAAATGCTTTGGTATGGTTTCCTATTGGGTTGGTATGTTGGATTATCTTGTTGATAAGTTTTATAGTTCTAAAATTACTGCCTCTTCATTGCTACTAACTCATTTCCAAAACTCTTGAGTAGTGATTTGACCTCATATAAGTTATTTGTGGGTGCAGGAGTTAAAGTTGGTGCTTTACTCATGGTGGGTATTAGAGCAATTATAGGTGGTGGTGTAGGAGTTATTTTTAGAAATAGAGACATTGGTGGCCTTGAGGAAATTTTTTCTACCTGAATTAAATAATTTTATTCTCTTATTGCAATTTCATAGGCATTGGGAAGTGTGGTGTCACCCATTGACTAAATCATAATAGTTAGATCACTATTCAAGGCTCTAAATTAATATAAGAAAGCATTATTTAGATTTGGCATAACCAATACTATAATTTTATTCCCTATCTTCTGAAAATTGAAATTGAAGTAAGTCATGTGCTCATGAGGAGCACATTAAATAGTAGTTAACTATTCAACGAGGGAAGGGTGCTCACTCTTGTCTTCAAATTGAGTGCATAATGTGGTGCCTAAGTCATCCCAAACTTAGATGGAATTGAGAGGAAGACCATTTTACCATTATAAGGCTTTACCTTTTAAAGAGAATACTAGGAGCTTAATGGTGAACAAAGATTAGCAATAAATTATATGTGTTCCATAGGAGTGGTGGAAGTTTCACTAGTAAAATATGGAAAACTTTTTAAATCTAAGGTAGGTATATCATCATATTATGCCAACTAGAGTGGGTTGCCTCCATTGAAAGCTATAAAATCTAAATTTCTAGACATTATGGGAGGTATGAAACTAATGGGAGTACTTGGAGGAGATGCAAATAAAATTTTATGATATACTTTAGGGTTACAACTAATTTTAATCTATTATTAGATGAAAATGATAATTTCAAAAAATCAGCTCTCTTATCTTTAGTAGATGATCTTGTTTGTATGCTTGGCATACGTGAACCTTGAAATTCTAAATTTGTAAGCTAGTAGAGTCACTAGGTGATTTTGAAATTTATACTAGGATCATATAATGCTCATTGAGAATAGCATCAATCTATTTATAATTTTTGGGTCCCATTGAGCATACCAAAAATTGTTATCACATAGATTTTGCACTTGTTTCTTGATGTAGTAACTCACTATGTAAAAATTTAATAATACAATGGGAATACCTCTAGGTTGTAAGACCTTAGAAAATTGAGGTTAACCTCTAGAGAAGGCCAGCTTCCTTTCACTAAAATTGATGCAACTAATAAATTATTAGTGTATAGAAATTCCACTTCTTTAGTGATATTGTTCCTAAACTAGGGTTTGACTAGGTAAAAGAGTTTAAGAATGAAACTTTACAAAAACTAAAAATGGTGATTGCACCAAATATTTTAATAGTGGATTTTAATGCTTGATTGAATGAACACAATAGAACATAAAAATAGATTGAAATTTGTAGGAGCATAAACTCATGAAAATGGAAAATCAAAGGCAATATTTGCTATTTTCCATAGAAGGGACAATATTCTTTTATTTTAATCAATCTTCCAAAAGGGTAAAAATACAACAAATGAAAATTTTTGAGTAAAATAATAATTATAACATCAAAAAATATTTAAATAACTTTGCATACACAAAGATTTATCAGACAAGAAATGTAAATATTTAATTATTTCTCATTCTCCAAGTTTCAGCATGTAGAAGAGTTATTCAAAATGCATAATAATATTTCTAACAGCAAAAAGATAAGATGGAAAATGTCATATTTCGCATATTTATAAAAAATATCTCATAAATTAGATGTAGTTAATAAAAAATCCAATGCTCAGTAGAATAACATGTGAATCTAAAAACTTTATGAGAAGAGGCATGATCTGCAACAGTTATAGCATCCATGGCATGGTGAACAAGTGTTGAAAAAACTCATGCAAGAGCTAGGTGTGATCCAAAGTGGTAGAGGCATGGATTGAACTTAAGAAAACATCATGCAATTCCCTTGGTCTCCTTCATACATTTACAATGGCTCTTCATGAAAATGGGGTGCCAAAGTGAAAATCATAAAAGATAGGTTACTTTTTTTTTGCAAAACCCTAATCTATAATTTCTAAGTGAGACTTTTATAACTTTCAAGTCATACAACTTTGTCAAAACTAGAATTTCATTTTTCAATTTATGTTTTTACAACATTAAAAATTAGAACTTTTCAAAATGAAAAGTGTAATTTTCAAGTTTTTTTAAAAAAAAATTCAACATATCAAAATAAAAAGTGTAAAATACACATGGCTCTTTCTCAAAAAGAGTTGTCAAAAAGATAGCTACAATTTACAAGATATGTTTTTTCAACTTTACAATATTTTTACAATAATGAAAATACAATATACAAGAATGATTTTAATAGAAAGAATTAATGTATGTCCAACACTTCTTTTGACTCTTTATCCTTTTTGGCCTGTAATTTCTAAACATATGCATTAAAATCCTTAAAGATCTCTTGGATTTTGTCCTCATCTAGGAAAAAAGAGTAGAGGTTGGTGATCTCACAATCTACTACTATATTAAAAATTTCCCTCAAAGTTTTGTATTCTTAAATATCTTTACCCATCTGATCTAATGTGTTATGATATTTTATGTAACAATGGATAGAGCTCAAAGTAAAGATGGTATCTCGTGCAATTTTTTTTTTGATTACTTATTTGAATTTACTTTGAACCTCTTCTATTGAAAGGAGTTTATCTTCATAATCTATTGGTCGACATGACAATTTATTCAAAAAATACTCCATGTCATATAGCATGTCAGTGGCCTTGTCATAGGCAACTTTGGCCTCATGGGCAGCATCTATATATAGAAGGCTCAAAAATATTTTTTACATTAGAGGATCTTGGTATGTATCTTGGATTTAGAGAAACTTATTTCTTATTGTATAATCTTTAATTCATAACAAGAATCCAACCTTGTTGGAATTAGAATCTTATAAGTAAGTATAATGGAAAATTTAGTCATTGGTCAAGAGTTTAGTGTGGTAATTATTGTGGATAAATTATAGTCTCCATCTTGATGCTTCTAACTACTTAATATCTTCTCGAGTAGGATATCCTTTTTCGTTGTTACACTTCTTACAAGTGGAGAATGGATTAATTCATTAAATTTAAGACTTGTTAATACATATCCAATCCATGAAAATTTTATAGACCTAAAACTAGATTTTGGCCTTAGTAATACCCAATTTTATTCTAACTCATTTTAAAGATGAGAATTGTCTCAACAAGGCTAATGCTACTAACAAACAAGGTGTTAATCACTATCATTGGGTGTGACCTAGTTGTGTCAATATTCATTCCTTCTTATATTTTTAGTTTTGATGATGTGAGACACTTGTGGGTCAAAAAAAATTACCCAAAATTTTTGGCTAGTTAAAAATGGGTATTACATTTTGGTATCAAAGCCTAGGTTCAACACTAAGAACTATGGCGAATTAAGTTTGGTATTTTCTAATGAAGTTGTGAAACCCATCATCATGATTTTATAATTGTTTGCACTCACACTAAACATAGATTATATTATTAATTGTTTGTCTAGGATTGTTCATGCTTGGGTAAAATCTCTTTGAGTTGGGATTGATGACTTTGTGGCATGTCTATACTTCAAGTTAATGTTTTGTATAAAGCTATTGTGTGATATATTTACTTATATAGGGTAGTGTAACTATGTATTTCCTACATATGTGCTTATGAGGTATTTTTATCTTAATGTACTTCCTTGGTATTCTAGTATAAATAACAAATCATGTTTTGAGGAGTAGTGGAGGATTCGTTTTCCTTAAGCTTTCATTATGGTATAATTACAAAGATATGTGGTGTTTTTAATGTTATTTACTATTATATTGCTCACGAGGTATAAATATGATAGTGTTATTGTTAATATGAGGAAGTGATAAATACCTTAATGAATTTAGTGGTTAATAATTTGTATAAGTAGATTAGTGAGACTTCCAAGGTTTTTTACTCCATGTATATAACGTAGATGAATCTTGAGGCTATAGTATATATTCTTAAAATGATACATTTTTAGATCCAAGCTTGATATTATACAACTTAATCAATTTTGAACCCATAAATAACCTTATGGTGTTAAGATAAAGGTAGTGATAATAGGTCTATTATACATTTATCCAATTGATGGAATGTTTATTTAGAGTAGTTTGATTCCTTAGTAGTGGCACCTAGTTGGGTAGGTTACCTATGAGTGTTAATAACATTTACATAAGATGATTTTATTTCAGAGCTTTAGGTAGTGGTAACCCTAAGTGGTTGCACCTCTCCTTTGTTAAACATTCTCATGATATTAGTATACCTATATTTGGTATCATATATGTTAGTTGCTTATTAGAGCAGATTTCCAAACTTTTGTAGGTGATGACCATTTTGAGGTGACCCTTATCTTTTAAACTGACCATTGAATCATTTTGATAGTTTTGTGTTATCCTAATGCATGAAAAATATAGTAGCATGTGGTACCATATTTATTGCATGCATCAAGGTCTATAGAACCCTATTTTCTTCAACTTATCACACCATAGTTGAGAATGGTGAAAGCTTGGTCATTTAGAGTTTGGATTGACGAGTAGTGGAGTTGATGCACTATTTTGTCTTGGTGATGATTGATTAGACCATTTTGATACTTATAGTATTTACAATAGGTATCATTGGTCAGTGGGTAACACTCAAACATACAGATAGTTTTCATTCGATAAAACTTCAGTGAGCTATGTTTTGATAGTGATATTCCCTAAGAGATATGTTACTTGAGAGAAGAGATAGTCAGAGATATGAACAAATATATTTGCATTGGTATGTATGTGGCACTAGGATTTCATGTATAGGAGTTGATAATTGGTATTCTCCTTCATATGTATTAGTTAGTTTGTCATGGTAGACTATTATGATCAAATGTCATTGGATACTTTATTTTTAGTATCACCTTGTCATGGTATGGTTTGTTTATCTAGTCTCTTTAGCGATGGTTAGTGATAGATAATAGATAAAATTTCTAAAAGTTACCTTGGGACATTATGTTATTGTACATAAAGAGTCTTGAATATTCCTCATGATATTATAACTATAGTTATAAAAATATAATGAAAATGTCATTATGGATGACATTGTGGCATCAATTGGACCGATGCAAAAAAAATTGATATGTTTTTTTCATGGTTGTCTTCTATGGGATATGTTAGTTGGCATCAATTTGGTTACATGACAGTCAGGGATGTGAGACAGGATGATTACTTTTGGTACATTCATATCACGAGAATGTTGTGTACGGGAGTTGTTCAATTGATTTGTATTGTGACACTATTATATATGATGATGTATAGTTATTGCATTACCTTTGAGAGGTAATGGATAGTGTTCCTCATACCTCTGAGAGGTAATTGAGATTCCTTGAACCTATAGGAGGTAATTGGGATGCCTCATACCTTTGGGAGGTAATTGAGATTATTTTTATTTTTTTTCCCCTTGGGTGACTTATAAAGTCACATAGTGTTTGTGATGTGATCTATATTTTTCTAGTGTTTTATCAAAATTATTATTTTTATTTGATTTGAAACTAGTACCATCTTTATTGTCTTTGTATATTTTAATCAATTTGTCGATCATAGAAATTGTTGTTGAAATTTAAATTTTGGATTTTGGATTTATCTTTTTCATTTGATACAACTTGGTCTCATTTTTGTTGGTTTCACTCTTACATGATCGAATGATTTCTTTAATTTTATTTTGATGATTGTTATGTTAGTTTTGTATGTGTTCATATGTGCATAACTATTACGCATGTTATGTGGTATAGGGGAGAATAAATAGCTTAGAATATAACTAGTGAGTCAAGGTAGAAACTTGTCATGCATGTTCATGATACCATCCTTCCCACCCCACCAGACATGGTGGTTATATACATATATGGTCCTTTCTTGGAGATATGATTCTTGTTTGGGAGGTCTAAGGGGGTAGTTTGATATATAATGATTGCTTGGTCACTTGGCATATATGTTTTATTGTGGATTTTAATATGGGTTAGTATTGCTTAGTTTTGTTCAGAACGATAATGTTGTGGATGGACATTTATCTTAACAGTGTAATTTTGCCATAGAGTGGTGCTCATCATTTTTTTTCTCAGTGCGATTTATACATCAAATGGGTACTTGAGATCTCATATTCATATTATATTATCTCGTGTTTCATTTAGCCAGTGATAGATGTATATAGCAACATGACTTATATTAAAAGAACTTTTTCTCTCACTTGTTGATTTCAAAGGGTATTTGTGTCCCAATTTACACCTATTGATATTTACAGTGTGACTCAGTTGGACAGTATGACTCACCACAATAGTTTGGTTCAATATTGCATAGCACTCTCATTACTACAGTATGTTTTCATGGTTTACATTACTCTTCACACAGTACGTTCACTAGGAATTTGCATGTATTCACCATAGTTTGCATTCACCATAAAAATGGCATGAAGTTGTGTGATCTTACAGCATATTATCACTCATACTCACATTATTATGAGTGATTATTTGGGTTCTATTACTTTGATGGTGGGACTTCGGGTATCAATAGATTTTAGTGGTATTTCAAGAAGTTTGATAACATGTAACATATCAATCTTCACCTAGTATCGACATCAAGGATGATGCTTTTATAAGAGGGGGAGAATTTAGTCCCTTCTCCTAAGGTGTTTTAGGCTACCATATAATCAATGTTTAATCAATGGTCATTTTTACAGTATCAAATATGTTAACCTTGTCTTGTCGTTGTCATTTGTGTACAATAGATTATAAATGCTCAATTGCTCATAATGGACTTTGTAAACAAGATGTTAAAAATTCAAGCGGAAGAAAATGATTTCCCAATAAGAGGTTGAAGGTCTTGAGCCTTGTTAAGGATGACATCAAATCATCTATTAGTGCTTGTCTTAGTTAATATATACTTTTACCTATTCTTTGCATGCAAGTTCTTAATTGAGTTGTAACCATTCAATTAATGTTCTAGTTAACTTTTCTATTATTATAGCTAAGTATTATATTTTTCACCTTTAACCATGTTTAAGATATCATAGTTAAGCCAATCATGATGATCAGAATATGGATAGAAGGTCATCTTTAGTTTTGGGCAAATTGTGCCTTTAATATCATATTGGTGTGTCCTTACAAATATTTCTTTTACATCTATAAAAAACATAATACTTTTGTTGTAAAATTTTTATATATGTGTGTGAGCTAAATGGTGAACATAGCATGAGACCATGGTTAGCAATTGAATGTTTTAACTATGTTAAAATGTGGTCTTGAGTCATGATTAAATTTTAATATTTTTTTATCTATTGTTTGGCTTTATCAAAGTATCCCTAAGACCATCTTTTTAACCATATTATTATGATGCTAAATTTTCCTAAGGCACATTGGAATAGTAAAGTCAAAAGACCAAGGTATTGTTTATATTTTGGTCAATGGGGCATAAGGAAAGGGAGATAAATTTGGCAGTTAGTCATTTATATTTATGTCCTTGAGTGTGGGGGAAGGTTGGTGTCTTATCTCACCTAAGATAATTTAATTTTCCACCTATTTGCACCTTGTCCCATGCTTAAGAGTTGTGATGCTAAAGGAAGTCAATAGAATAAACAAGGGTTTAGCCTTTAGAGAAGAGAAGGATTGAAGAGGAGGAATTCAATGAAGCATGGAGCAAGAGCAAGAGTTTTATAACATGATTAAGAAAGTAACCTCTTATGTTTATCCAACTTTTATTATTCAAGAAATGTTTGTTTGGTTTATATAATGTGAATAGAAAGATCTGAATATTACCTATTGTTGATGCCTCTTAGTGTACCACAGGGGTTCTTAGTGTTCATAAAGCACTTCTCATTTTGGAATTCTAGGAATTCAGAGCATGAGTAGCAAGTTGTGGAAACATGATGTTACCTATAATGGAATAGTGGTAGAATAATGTATGGGTGTTCTAAAAAAATTATAATAAGTGATGGTAGGGAGCCATCATGGTCCATTCTTTGTGAATTGTGAAAGGTCTATGCTAATTCTCAATGAATCATGGTCCAATTTAAGCTACAGACTAATATATATGGGTATTGACACTGAAAACTAAGCAAAAATGACCTAGTGTAAAAAAAGGAGCAAAGAGAAGGGTAAGGTAGAAAGAAATAAGTGATTTTTGATCTTGAATTCAAATAACATGACAAATTTTCAATTACAACTGAACTTGCATTTAACCAGTATATGATGCAAAATAGCAAAGCTCAAATTTCATCACACACCAGGCATATTCCTAAAAATGATATGAAATTATACAAGGAAGAACTAGATTTCACTTTAAAAGTTTGTTACTAAACTCAAATAGCATTAACACATCTGGATATGGAACAAATAAAATGAAGCAAATCTAAGATCCTTTAACTAATTTAGCACAAGCAAAAAATTGAAACCCTATATCACAGATGCCAATTCAGAATTCAAAGAAACTATTCAAACTTAAGCATAATAATCAATAAGTGAGAGAAGAAGCTATGTTAACAATTGACATATTCAATCTAGACAATCTTTTCAGAATTCCTTGCTTGCATTAATTGCTCAAAGTATAAAAAATTTCTCAAAATTTGTCTCTTTACAAATGGTAATACATGTATTTTATATAAAGACAAGGCAGTACCCCAGTCAGTCATTAGATACAAAATGTACAAAAGTAAGGACAATTTTCCTTTTTAACAAGTTCTAGAATACACTTGTCATTCAAAATTGGACTAACCTAGGGGCAATATGCTAACAGACTAGCATATGCCTAACAAAATAATATTCCCTACTTTTAAATATCACAATGTTTTACAAAAATTAATATTAAATAGATGGTGGGCCCATTACTGAAGGGTACCATTATTGTTCTTGAGAGAATTTCATTGCCTTCTGATGTTGCTCTTTGATAAGCTCAAGGTCCAAAGATGGCTTCATAAGGCAAACTTCTTCTTGATCAGCTAGCTCATCCAAATCTCTATCATCTCTATCCATAGCCTCTTTTATGCTCCTAACCTTTGTAATATTTTCCTCTGCCATGAAGATCATGCCCAGGATTCTTCTATTGTCTCTGCCAGACTGACCTTGGCTCTTACTTTTGACTGATTGCATTACCAAAGTAACCTTGTGTTTTTACTCTACATAATCAATTATTCCCAATACTATAGTGTTGGTAGGATTTGTCAACATAGTACCCAAGAGTTGTTCAATCTTGGTAATTAACTCCTTATCATTAGCTAAGAGTCTGTCCAAATTCCTTGTCCATGCACTCAGACTTTGGACCTTGTCCACTATTATTTAGACTATGACATTCAGATGAGCCAAGCTAATAGATTTGAAATTAGAAATCTTGTTCCTAATTAGAATGTTAATGAGGTCCCTTATTCTAGTCTCTGCCTCCTGCCATTCTATTATTAACCCTTTAGCTACCTCACTTTGTTGGCTTAGGGCATCCTACCTTAGCTTTATTGATTTCAAAGAATCAAACATATCAAATAATGAAGCCTCAAACATATCAATAATAACATCAGGCATTGATAAAATAGCTTGTGTCTCCAAATTTTCTTTCTTTTTTTCCAAATTATGGATTGTTTATTTCATTCTTCTGATCCCAGCCTTGGTTTGGGCTGACTGGGCCTCAATTAAGCTCTCAACATCCTCTATGGATGGGATGTTCTCTTGGTCATTGTCCTTCCACATGGGTCAATCCTAAAAATGTTTCAACCTTATAGAAGGTGAATTCCTCAACTCCCACCATGGCCTTCCTAGTGGTGACCCTCTCTAATCTAGTTATCTCTAGATTGAATTGCACCATGGTGACTAGCTCTGTGAACTTTGAAGGTTCTGGGACCTCAATTCATGTGCTACTTGATGCTCCAGGAGCATCCATTTTCTTGGTTTCTAGCCCCGTAGTGGCCACAATTCTTCTTTTTTCTTCCTCCTTCATTATAGCCTTGATCCATGGCTTGATGTCATCATGCACATCTATGTTAATAGATTTTGTTAATGCCCATCAATGGGACAAAGAGGGTATTTTCTATAATTTCTCATAGATAAACTAATCAGGGATGATTGGTCTAAGAATGGGAAATTGTTTGGTTAATAGATTGACCTTATTAATGGCATGAGTGAGTCAATCTTGGCTTCTTCTTTGGTCCAATAGGGACTAATGCCAACTCTACCTTCCTCTTTTCCAAGGGTGCCATTAGGACTACATCAAGAGAAACCTATTTTCCTTTCTCCTCCCCAGGTTCCCCTACTTGGAATTGTGCCTCTTCAATATACCCCACTTCCTCATTAGTGTCATATGCCTCAGCAAGATCTCTGAGGGCACCCTCAACTATTTCATTTGGTTCCAGGGCAATTATGTCTAAATACTCAACTAGAGAAGGAGGCCTTTGGGGTAGTACTGAAGATGAGGGTCCCTCTCCAAGTCTCTCTTCCACCTTTTCCTTTATATGTCCTTGCTCAATTTGACTTTGGAGTGGTGGTTGCTCCACTTGAGACTATTCAAGGTGGCCTAGAAAATATAGACAACAAATGATATTAGAGAGGATGCATCTGGTTAACCTATGCTCCAACTTAATGTTGTTCCCTTTGAGCTTGGCCAACACTTTTTCAAAGTTCTTTGACTTGACGTAAATGGTGTCATGGACACCGATCTGATGCACATATACTATCTTGGAGAGTTGTTTAGCCTTTAAATGATCACCCACTATATTTTTGGGATCCCACATTTTGATTTCATCCAATTGGAATCCAAATGAGTCTCTGTGCTTAGACATGATCTTCACTTGCTTCCAATCCTGTAGCACAGTCCTTCCACTAATAAGAGGAAAGGGATGAAGAAGGACCTTCCTCTTTTCTTTACAAACCCCATCAATGACATTGATGAATTAGGAGGCAATTTCTTGTTATGCTAATTTAATAGGAATATACACAAGCAATCTGTAAGATTGGGACATGATTCCCTCAATTTAGATTACTATGCAATCTGAATAAAACTAGATATCCCCCATCATCTCTACATATTTCTTGATCAATGGATGAACACTAGGCATGGGATAAGATGTGATGGCCTCCATTAGAGTAGGATAGACATAGTCACAAATGAATTTCATGTGGTTTCTGTATTTGAAGATGTGCAATTTTGCATAATGGTGGGATATAGTGGTTCTACCTTTAAGAGACCAATTTCTTATGCCTAGGAAGTTGATGGAGTAAGTAGGGCATCTAGCAAGTATGGCATCATGAAGAACTACTTGTTAGTCTTCTTTTTGATGTTAATGAATTGCTTTCCTAGGAAGATGATGATCAAGTCTTTAATTGGAGGGGTGAGTTTCTCTTCTACCATGAAATATATATAAGGGACCCAGGTCTTGTTTACATATGTGGTTGAGGGGGGTACCGATGATCTATTTAATAGGCTTATGATTACCTTGATCCTTCCCTAAACTGGATAATTAGGATCCTACCCTCAAAGTCTCTGAAGACATGGTTCTTGTTGCCACAGTGGATTTGCACCCGAGGCAGGATGCCTAGCTTCGCCCTTCCACACGCAACAATGGAAACTCCCCTCTCACCTGTGGGACCAGCGAAGCTAGAGGGGAGAGTCTCTAGATAAGGGCTAGCTCCCTCTGATGTATTGTTTAGGCCTTGGTTTCTCCTACTGCTAACAAACAAATGTAAAAAAGGGGGGGATGAAAAGGGAGAGAGAGATGCTGAAAATAAAACCTAAGCCTAAAAATGAAAAGGTGATACACCAAAAAATGTTGACCCACTCAGCCTGAACATACACTTTTCACCACGAAGAAACGCCCATACACTTCATCTGACATGGGAAACTCTTATGTTTCAGTGAGTCAAGGGTCCGTAGAGATACAGGGAGGAAGGAACTAGCAAAGGTTTTCTGAGACACACTTTGACAGCCTATTCACATGCGCCTATATTCTTGTTGTAGACACTTCTGGTAGACCTGCAGAAAAAGAGACTTCACAATGCACTGGACATGTTGTAATCGATCTGTGAAAAGCATGAAAGACAATGACTTAACACAAAAGAAGAATACAGACATATACTTTAAAGTGCAGGTCTAGATAGAGGTAAAAATGATAAGTCTTGATTCAAGGTAAAGTCTGGCAGAGCTCTGCCTTACAAGCCCGAGATATTTTTGGGCAGAGTTTTGCCTTAAGGCTAAGAGAATGGCCCCTTCTCCAATGAGAAATTTGCAATATATAAAAAGAGGAAGAGAACTTGGTGCTTTCTAGGAAAGACTTTGACACTCTTTTTTCAAGTGGCCCATGTGCACTCTGAGCTTTAAGAAGGAGCCGTTTGATTGTCGGTTCCTGCCTTGACTTTGGCATCCTAACATTAATGAGGGAGCATAGACCGTGCCTCTTTTCTATGAACAAATTGCTCCTTTCAAGGTATTTGATGATAAACATTTTTAGTTACTACTAAAATATCATATAATACCTTACAGGTAATAAGGAATGCATTATTTGTAAAGAGGCTATCATTGTCAAGGAGGACTCTCAAGAGGACTCAGAGGAGGAGGATCCCACCTTAGGGTCCCATCACCCATCTGCTATCACTCCCACAGCTAGTATGTCTAAATCCTCTATCAAAAACCTTATGTTTAAGCTTTGCATTCCCAAGCCTAAGTCGATCTTCCTTGATGAGCAAACTTTCACGAAGGTTGTCGAGAAGGGAAAATACCTTCTGTCTAATGAGTTGAAAAATAACAAAGAGCAATGTTTCGAGAAGGGAAAATAACAATGAGTTGGAAAATACCTTCTGTCTAATTTGGGCAGAGTTTCATTCTAATTGTCAAAAAAAGATCCATTTACAATAGAAGAGAGTCCCTTATATAGTCTTTTCAAGGACTCGAGAACATTAACACATCATGTTGTGTTGGAATCTATTAAGAAGACAGGCTGGAACTTAGGGGCATTTACCCATTTGATTATATCAATGCAGAGAAACAAGTCACGCTATTGAAAGTTTGCAACTTTCAATGTCCACCTGGTGATCTGATCCTACCTTCATTGTTCCTCATTTTTTGGTTAATTGAATCAAGTCCTGGATTCAATTTGTTATTTTGTTCCTTCCTCGCTTTTTGCTGGTCTTGGCCTTGAATTCTGTGAATGCATTTAGGTCTGTAGATTCAAAGGATTAATGGCTATTTTATGAGCTTTAATTTGACGTCTTCGGGCACATCACCCCTTGGTCTTTCTTCGGCTTTCCTATTTGAGCTTTTCTCCCGAAGGGAACCTGCCTTTCGGGCCTTAAGAAATGATCCGCTTTGGGTCCCCCGTAAGGGTATCTGCCCTTTGGGGAGTCTTCGGATGGCCTTCAGGCTTTTGGTTTTACATATTCTCGAAGGGAAGGTGACCCTTCGACTTCAGGGAAGTATTCTTCAATTTGGCAGCCGAGAGTCCCCCACAAGGGCACCTGCCCTTTAGGGTCCTTCAGCGGCCTTTTCCTTAAGAATCTCTCACGGCTTTTTTTTATCAGACTATTCATTGGGATTTCCTATAGACAATTTTTGCAGGTATTTTCCATGGGCTTTCTCTGTGAATAAATTCCCACAGACAAAAAGTCTGGGGACAAATGTCCACCTTTGTAAAATCCTCTGGGTTTTCCTGCGCCTGTGGCCGGTTCTTGAATTCTTTCAGACTTTTTGTTCGAAGGAATTTATGCCTTTATCTACCTTAGTCTTTTTTAAACTCTAAAAGAATTACCTTTGTGGCTTTTTTTGAAAATGACCCTTTTGAAGGGCACTTTTGTTGACCAAGTGCCCTCCGCAAGGACACTTGTCCTTCAGGAGGCTCTTTGAACTTTTGCATTTGATCGCTCCTTTGAACCAAGCTGTTCAACCACTCTGTTGAACCAAGGTGTTGAACCACTTGGTTGAACCAAATGTTGAACCAAGCTGATGAACCAAGCTTTGAACCAAAATGGTTCAAGCCGATGGTTCAATTGAATGAACCAAGTCGATGAACCACTCCATTGAACCACCAGACGTTGAACCTCTTCGTTGAACCAAGGCTTTGAACATCTTCGTTGAACCAAGGCTTTGAACCTCTTCATTGAACCAAGGCTTTAAACCAAAATGATGGTTCATTTGATTGAACTGAAGCGATGAACTAACCGTTGAACTAAGTTTTGGTTCAACGGTTCAAACAAAGCCTTGAACCGAAAGCGTTGAACTAATTGAACCTTGAACTCGTTGAACCTTTGAACCAAAGTGGTTCAAGCCTCTTTTGCTTGAATGCTTGTCGATAGACATTTTTCACTGAACCAAGGCACTAAACCAATCCTAAAAATGACCAAGTGTTAGAAACTGATTCTTTTAGTTGAACCCACCTGCATAAGCCTTTGAACCTATATAATTAAACCTGCCTATAGAGTCTGTAGAAACCAAGTCCGTAGTTTTCTCTAACCTTGAAAGAGTCTATAAATTTTAACCTGTAAAGCCCATTGAACTTGACTTGTAAAGTCCATAGATTTCCTCTTCCTGCTGAGTTCGTAGATTTTCTCTTCCTACTGAGTCAGTAAATTCAAGTCTACAAAGTCCATAGATTTAAGCCTGTAGAGTTCATAGATTTAAGCCTACAGAGTCCGTAGATTTCTGAGAAGCTTGAAAAATGAGAAATTTGAATGCCCAGTTCAAATTTTGAAAAGGGAAGAGACAATTTTGGTCTGTAGGACCAAAATAGTTCAAATGTTGTCCCAAAAATAAGTGACATTTTTGGGAAATAACAGCTAGCTCCAGTTGGAGAACTTTTGTCAATTGCAAAAAGAATTGAAAGGAGTAGAATCCAGAATCCCCAGTGTCTTCATGTGTACCATTGGGTTACGGAGTTATGCTACCTAAAAATGAAAGGCATCAAAAAAAAACAAACAAAGCAAAATAGAATTAAAAACTGTACAAATATACATATATCTAGATGCAATGATCTGATACTTCAAGAGTTGAAGTGTTTCAGATGCTGCCCATTGTGGGGCAGAGAAAAGAGTGTGCCATCTTCATATTTCAATAGAAATCTATTTTCACCAATGTGTTGATGAATTATAAATGGGCCTCTCCAAAGTGAGTCAAACTTTTCGTGCATCCCCTTTGGTTCTCTCCTTTTGTCCCACAACAGGACTTGATATCCAATCTGAAAATCATGATTTTTGGCCTTCTGGTCAAAGAGTTTCTTTACCAAACTTTGATGAGCAGCAATTCTGTCCACCACCATGGTTCTCTATTCCTCCAGCTCAGTCAGGCACATGATTCTTTTATCAAGAGAGCTTTCATATGTCTGATCTTCAATTGCCTTTGCCAATTTCAAGGTTGGCAATTCTAAAGTGATTGGTATCTCAGCATTGATACCATAAAGAAGTTGAAAAGGAGACATATCAATTGCCCTCTTTGGTGTGATTCTGTCTGCCTACAGAGCATCAACTAATGCTCTATGCCATGTCCTTTGATTGTCATCTACTAACTTCTTGATGATCGTTACCAGGTTTTTATTGCTGGATTCAGCTTGTCCATTCCCTTGCAGAAAATAATCAGAAGAATGAGAGCATAATTCCATAATGAAAATAAAATTGAGTAATCTCTTGAGAGGTGAAACAAGTTGCATTATCAATAACAATTTTGATTAAAACTCCAAACCATGAAATGATATTCTCTTTGAGGAAGTTGCATACAACTTTTGAAGTAGCATGCTTAGTTGGGATTGCTTCTACCCACTTGGTGAAATAATCAGTTGCTGTAAGGACATAATCATGTCCAGCACTTGAAGATGGGTTTATTGTCCCAATAAAATCAATCCCCCATTGTTGGAAAGGTTCTTCTATGATCACTGACTTGAGAGGCATAGCAGCTAACTTGGGTCTTCCAACAAATTGCTAACAGAGTTCATATTTTCTCACCCACTTATGTGCATCTTGGAAAAGAGTTGGCAAGTAATACTTGGCTCACAGAATCTTGTGAGCAATCATAGGAAAAAAAAAGGTCCTCCACAGGCTAGATTGTGGAAAGATTTCAAAAGCTAGTTTTGTTGCTCTTTGTCTACACAATGAAGAAATACTCCATCTATGCTTCTCTTGTACAAGCCATTGTTCCAAAGGACAAAATTGGCAGCTTTCAACTTGATAGTCCTCTTTTCTTTGTAAGACAAATGAGCAAGACATTCACCATAAGTAAGGAAATGAGTGATACCTCAATACCACTCATTGGTAGTGGACACAAAAAAATTGTTGTTGTCTCTTCCACTTCAGTTTCTTCACACTGTGTGTCTTCTAGCTTATTTTCGGTAATTAATTGGCATAGGCCTTTACACCTGACCAATTTTGTCAGCTTAATGTCTAGATCAAACTCTTGAATTTTTGCAATCCAATTACCTCTTTTCATGCCAAACTCCTGCTGATTTAATATGGACTTGACTGTAGTGTCAGAAACTAAGGCAGTAGTGTGTGAATTCAAATTATAGAAGCGAAAATGTTTGACTGCTTTCACCAAGGCATAAGCATGCTTCTCTATATTTGAATACTTCATCTCATGGGTTTTGAGAGGGCAACTCATGAAAGAGATAAGGGATTCCATACCTTCCTTGTCCTGTTGAACAATAATTATTGAAAGAGTGTATTCAGATGCATAGCTGTATATGATGAAATATTTTTTGTAATCTGGGCAAACCAAGGTAGGGGCATGAACAATGGTGGTTTTGATATCCTGAAATATTGATTTGCCTTCTGTAGTCTAGCTGAAAATGGGCTTCCCTTTCATCATGTTCACAATATGTCTAGTCTTTTTAGCAAATTTGGGGATGAATCTCCATAAAAAATTCACCTTTACAAAGAAAGAATGAACAGTGTTCTTACTTGTAGGCAAATTAAGTTCTTGAATAGACTTGATTCTATCTGAGTCAATCTTTATGCCTTCTTTGGACACAATATGTTCGAGTTTCCCTTTTGTTACTCCAAAAATAGACTTTTTAGGATTTAAATAAATACTATTTTGGTGACAGTGCTCCAACACTTGTTGTAAGTGGCATACATGATCAGATCGACGCTTTAAAAATACAGTCGAGTCATCAAAGTATACCACTATGAATTTACCAATCTTATCTTTGAAAGCCAGATCCATTACTCTCTGAAAGGTAGCACCAACATTTATTAAACCAAAAGGCATTCGTCTATATGCAAATGTACCCCAAGGTGTGGTGAATGCAGTCTTGTGTTGGTCTGCTTCACCAACTTCAACTTAATTATATCTTGAAAAGCCATCCAGCATTGATAACATCTCTGAACCTGTCACCGTTTGAAGCACTTGATCCATAATTGAAAAAAGATAATTATCTTTCAAAGATGCTTGATTCAGATTTTTGAAATCTACACAAATGCGAATTTAGTCATTCTTCTTCCTTACATGCACTATATTTGCAGTCCATGTGGAATGATGGATTGGAAAGATGATTCTAGCATTTAATATTTTTTGTATCTCAGACAAAATAGTACCTTATATTTTTAGATTATACTGTCTAAATTTTTGCATGTAGGGCATTGAGTCAGCCTTGAGAGGAATCTCATGGCAAATTTCATCTAGTCTGAGAGACTTCAAGTCTTCATAAGAATATGCTAAGACATCCATGTATTGACAGAGTAAAGAGGTGAACTTGAATCTTTCTTTATGGGTGCAGCACTTACCAATATTAACCATCTTGGGATTTTCTTCAGTAGTCAGATTCACTTGATCGAATCCCTGAGAGAAACTCAAGTCTGTTTGATGTTGTTTGATGAATCTATCATGTTTGTCAAACAATTTTTCAAGAAAAACCAGGCCTTTAGGAATTTTATTTCCTTTCAGCTATAAGAATTCTTTATTTATATCTAAACTAGATTCAGACACAGATTCATTTTTCTGAGATTCACTGCCTTCAAAACATAGTTGTTCAAAATTATTTTTTCGTTCTAAGAAGGCAATGATTTGATGATCATCATTGAATACTTGCCAATGATCAGCATTATCATGAACACTTGGTCTATAGACCAGCTCAATAGTATACCTATCTTCTTTGAAATCTGATCTTACCTTCATCGTTCCTCATTTTTTAGTTAATTGATTCAGGTCCTGGATTCAATTTGTTGTTTTGTTCCTTCCTCACTTTTTGTTGGTCTTGGCCTTGAAATCTATGAATACATTCGGGCCTTATTTTATGAGATTTAATTTGATGTCTT
Source organism: Torreya grandis (assembly GCA_037957365.1). Taxonomy (NCBI): domain Eukaryota; kingdom Viridiplantae; phylum Streptophyta; class Pinopsida; order Cupressales; family Taxaceae; genus Torreya; species Torreya grandis. The sequence goes on from JARHVA010002272.1 coordinate 1,430,562, forward strand.
CGAGCGCGTCACCCCTTGGTCTTTCTTCGGCTTTCCTATTTGAGCTTTTCTCTCGAAGGGAACCTGCCTTTTGGGCCTTAAGAAATGATCCACTTTGGGTCCCCAGCAAGGGTATCTGCCCTTCAGGCGGTCTTCGGATGGCCTTCGAGCTTCTGGTTTTACATCTTCTCGAAGGGAAGGTGACCCTTCAGCTTCAAGGAAGTATTCTTCAATTTGGTAGCTGAGAGTCCCTCGTAAGGGCACCTACCCTTCGGGGTCCTTCAGTAGCCTTTTCCTTCAGAGTCTCTCGTGACTTTTTTTTTATCGAACTATTCATTGGGCTTTCCTGCAGACAATTTCTTTGGGTATTTTCCCAGGTCTTTATCTGCGGACAAATTATCGCGGATAAAAAGTCCAAGGACAAATTCTTGCCTTTGTAAAATCCTTCGGGTTTACCTGTGCCCGCGGTCGGTTCTTGAATTCTTTCAAAAAATTTGTCTGAAGGAATTTATGCCTTTATCTACCTTAGTCTTTTTTAAACTCTAAAAGAATTACCTTTGCGGCCTTTTTTGAAAATGACCCTTTCAAAGGGTACTTTCGTTGACCAAGTTACCTCTGCAAGGGCACTTGTCCTTCGGGAGGCTCTTTGAACTTTTGCATTTGATCGCTCCTTTGAACTAAGCTGTTGAACCACTCTGTTGAACCAAGGCATTGATCCGCTTGGTTGAACCAAATGTTGAACCAAGCTTTGAATCAAAATGGTTCAAGCTGATGGTTCAAGCCGATGGTTCAATTGAATGAACCAAGTCGATGAACCGGTCCATTGAACCACAAGACGTTGAACCTCTTCATTGAACCAAGGCTTTGAACATTTCTGTTGAACCAAGGCTTTGAACCAAAATGGTTAAAGCCGATGGTTCATTTGATTGAACTGAAGCGATGAACTAATCATTGAACTAAGTTTTGGTTCAATGGTTCAAACAAAGCATTGAACCAAAAGCATTGAACTGATTGAACCTTGAACTCGTTGAACCTTTGAACGAAAGTGGTTCAAGCCTCTTTTGCTTGAATGCTTGTCGATAGACATTTTTTATTGAACCAAGGCACTGAACCAATCTTGAAAATAAACAAGTGTTAGAAACTAATTTTTTTGGTTGAACCCACTTGTAGAAGCCTTTGAACCTGTATAATTGAACCTGCCTGTAGATTTCGTAGAAACCAAGTCCGTAGTTTTCTCTAACCTTGAAAGAGTCCATAGATTTTAACCTGTAAATCCCATTGAACTTCACCTATAAAGTTTGTAGATTTCCTCTTCCTGTTGAGTCCGTAGATTTTCTCTTCTTATTGAATTCGTAGATTAAAGCCTGCAGAGTCCATAAATTTAAGCTTGCAGAGTCCGTAGATTTTTGAGAAGCTTGAAAAATGAGGAATCTGAATGCCCAGAACAAATTTTGAAAAGGGAAGAGACAATTTTGTTCTGTAGGACCAAAATAGTTCAAATGTTGTCCCAAAAATGAGTGATATTTTTGGGGAACAACAGCTGGCTCCAATTGGAGAACTTTTGTCAATTGCAAAAAAAATTGAAATGAGTAGAATCCAAAATCTCCAGTGTCTTCATGTGTACCATTGGGTTACGGAGTCATGCTACCCAAAAATGAAAGGCATCAAAAAAAGAAACAAATAAAGCAAAAAAGAATTAAAAACTATACAAATATACATATATACAGATACAATGATTTGATACTTCAAGAGTTGAAGTGTTTCAGATGCTGCCCATTGATGGAAAGAAAAAAGAGTGTGCCATCTTAATATTTTAATAGAAAGCTATTTTCACTAATGTACTAATGAATTATAAATGGGCCTCTCCAAAGGGAGTCAAACTTTCCATGCATCCCCTTTGGTTCCCTCCTTTTGTCTCACAGCAAGACTTGATCCCCAATCTGGAAATCATGATTTTTGGCCTTCTCATCAAAGAGTTTCTTTACCAGACTTTGATGAGCAGCAATTATGTCCACCACCATGGTTCTCTATTCCTCCAACTCAATCAAGCACATGATTCTTTTATCAAGAGAGCTTTCATATGTCTGATCTTTAGTTACCTTTGCCAATTTCAAGGCTGGCAATTCTAAGGTGACTGGTATCTCAGCATTGATACCATAAAAAAATTGAAAAAGAGACATACCAATTGCCCTCTTTGGTGTGATTCTGTCTACCCACAGAGCATCAACCAATGCTTTATGCCATGTCTTTTGATTGTCATCTGCTAACTTCTTGATGATCATTACCAAGTTTTTATTACTAGATTCAGCTTATCCATTCTCTTGTGGAAAATAATCAGAAGAATGAGAGAGCATAATTCCATAATGAAAACAAAATTGTGTAATCTCCTGAGAGGTGAAACAAGTTGTATTATCAGTAACAATTTTGATTGAAACTTCAAACCTGAAAATGATATTCTCTTTGAGAACTTCTGAAGTAGCATGCTTAGTTGGGATTGGTTCTACCCACTTGGTGAAATAATCAGTTGATGTAAGGACATAATCATGTCCAGCACTTGAAGATGTGTTTATTGTCTCAATAAAATCAATCCCCCTTTGTTGGAAAGGTTTTTCTATGATTACTAGCTTCAGAGGCATAGCAGCTAACATGGGTCTTCCAACAAATTGCTGACAGAGTTCACATTTTCTCACCCACTTATGTGCATCTTGAAAAAGAGTTGGCTAGTAATACCTAGCTCGTAGAATCTTGTGAGCAGTCAAAGGGGCATAAAAATGTCCTCCACAAGCCAGATTGTGAAAAAAATTTAAAAGTTGGCTTTGTTGCTCTTTGTCTACACAATGAAAAAATACTCCATCTATGCTTCTCTTGTACAAGCCATTATCTCAAAGGACAAAATTGGCAGCTTTCAACTTGATAGTCCTCTTTTCTTTGTAAGACATGAGCAGGACATTCACCATAAGTAAAAAAATGAGCGATACTTGAATACCATTCATTGGTAGTGGAGATAAAAAGAATTGTTGGTGTCTCTTCCACTTCAGTTTCTTCACGTTGTGTGTCTTCTAGCTTATTTTTAGCAATTAATTGGCATAGGCCTTTACCCCTAACCAATTTTGTCGGCTTGATGTCTAGATCAAACTCTTGGATTTTTGCAATCCAATTACCTCTTTTCATGTCAAACTCTTGCTAAATTAATATAGACTTGACTATAGTGTAAGGAACTAAGGCAGTAGTGTGTGAATTCAGAATATAGAAGCAAAAATGTTTGACTACTTTCATCAAGGCATAAGCATGCTTCTCTATATTTGAATACTTCATCTCATGGGTTTTGAGAGGGAAACTCATGAAAGAGATAGGATATTCCATACTTTCCTTGTCCTGTTGAACAAGAATTGTTGAAAGAGTGTTCAGACGCATAGCTGTATATGATAAAATCTTTGTTGTAATCTGGGAAAACCAAGGTAAGGGCGTGAGCAATGGCGGTTTTGATATTCTGAAATGCTGATTTGCCTTTTGTAGTCTAGCTAAAGATGGGCTTTTATTTCATCATATTCACAATATGTCTAATCTTTTCAGCAAATTCGAAGATGAATCTCCATAAGAAATTCACCTTTCTGAAGAAAGAATGAACAACGTTCTTACTTGTAGGCAAATTAAGTTCTTGAATAGACTTGACTCTGTTTGAGTCAATCTTTATGCCTTCTTTGGACACAATATGTCCAAGGAGTTTCCCTTCTGTTACTCCAAAAATAGAATTTTTAAGATTTAAGGAAATACCATTCTGGTGGCAGCACTCCAACACTTGTTGTAAGTGGCATACATGACTAAATCGATGCTTTGAAAAGACAGTCAAGTCATCAAGGTATACCACTCTTAATTTATCAATCTCATCTTTGAAAGCGAGATCCATTGCTCTCTGAAAGATACCACTAGCATTTATTAAACCAAAAGGCATTCTTCTATATGCAAATGTACCCCAAGGTGTAGTGAATACAGTCTTATGTTGGTTTGTTTCACCAACTTCAACTTGATTATATCTTAAAAATCCATTCAACATTGATAACATCTCTGAACCTATCACCGTTTGAAGCACTTGATCCATAATTGGCAAAGAATAATTATCCTTCAAAGATGCTTGATTCAGATTTTTGAAATCTACACAAATGTGAATTTTGCCATTTTTCTTCCTTACAGGCACTATATTTGCAATCCATGTGGAATGATGGATTGGAAAGATGATTCTAGCATTTAACATTTTTTATATCTTAGACAGAATAGTACCTGATATTTTCAAATTATATTGTCTAAATTTTTGCTTATAGGGCATTGAGTCAGCCTTGAGAGGAATCTCATGGCAGATTTCATCTGGTCTGAGACACTTCAAGTCTTCATAAGAATATGCTAAAACATCTATGTATTGACAGAGTAAAGAGGTAAACTTGAATCTTTCTTCAAGGGTGCAACACTTACCAATATTGACCATCTTGGGATTTTTTTTAGTAGTCAGATTCACTTGATCAAATTCTTGAGAGAAACTTGAGTCTGTTTGATGTTGTTTAATGAACCTATCATGCTTGTCAAATAGTTTTTAAGAGAAATCAAGCCTTAGAAATTTTGTTTCCTTTCAACTGTAAGAATTTTTTATTTATATCTGAACTGGATTCAGACACAAATTCATTCTTCTGAGATTCAATGCCTTCAAAACATAGTTGTTCAAAATTATCTTTTCATTCCAAGAAGACAATGATTTGATGATCATCATTGAATACTTGCCAATAATCAACATTGTCAAGAACACTTGGTCTATAGACCAGCTCAATAGTATACATGTCTTCTTTAAAATTTGAATGATGAACTAAGAGAGTTCTTGAAACAGTAAGTGCATCAGCTCTGTCATTAGACTCTCTAGGTATGGCATAAATGTTGAAAGCATCAAAGCTTTCAATTTGATCCCAAACCAAGTTACGGTAGTGGCATAATCTTTCATTATTGGTTTGGTATAAGTTCTTCACTTGACAAGTCACTAATTTAGCATCCCCTTTGGCATGAAAAAACTTGATGCCTTTGTCTTGAGTAGCCTTCATGCCCAGCAGTAGAGATTCATATTCAGTTGTATTGTTAGTGTTGCTAAACTGTAATTTGTAAGATGAAAGAAACATATCTCTTTGAGAAATATCAAAATAATCTCAGCTCTTGAATTGATAGAGGAATAGCTACCATCAAATTTCAAAGTCCATATCTCATCTAATACTAATTTTTTTTTAGACTTTTCTTCATCAGAGATGGAGGATCTTTTTTCATCTGTATTGCAGCCTACTAGTTTTTTTGTTGTTCTAGTTGAACTGATTTTTGAGTTGATATTTTCAAGAATTATATCAGATGGTTTATGTACTTCATCTATGGATAGAAAATAGTTACCCACACCTACAAATTCAAAAAGAATTTGAGCTTCAGGGGCTGATGTCTGGGTGACCACATATTTTGCTTCCTTTTCAGGGAGCAAACTCTTCATTACGCCTTGGAAAAGGATCCTTGCCTCAGACAGATCCAGGCTTAGTTCTCCTCCCACGTATTTGCAAAAATTTCATCCAAGAAAAATGCCATAAGATGCTGGGACGTCAGCCACCAAGATAGTCATCTTGATTCTCTTGTCTAGAAAGGCTGCAAATGCAAATTGGGCATCTTTGATTTGTTTCAGCAATGGTACTTGCTTGTTCTCCATGGAAAAATATCTCTCAAAAGTTTTGGTCAATGTGAGACTAAGAGACTCAACTACTTTAGCTAGCATGACATTATCAGATGTGCCTGAGTCTATAATACAATTACTCAACTTGTGGCCATTAATTAACAGAGAAACATAAAAAGGTTCTATTTTTTCAGGAGCAGCTGGAGGAGTAATGACTAGATTATTTGGAATAGATGTGTTCTTTAGAGAATTAGGAGTTACCTTTTTAGCTTTTTGTCCTACAGAGATGGTTTGGTTTTTGACATATTAGACCAGCTTATTCAATTGATCAAGATTAGACTACAAATATTACAACTCAGACATTTGTATTTTTATCTTTTTGACATGATCGATTATGTCAAATGGCTGAATCGAGCTAGGTACAGAGAAAGGTACTTCAACTTTTTAAATTTTAGAAGGGATGGGAGGTGGGCTAGTTTGCGAATTTGAAGTAGAAGGGGAAGGCAAAATTGATGTATTTACCTTTTGGGTGATTACCGAATCCTTTGATTGAAAAGGTAGAGTGGTTCCACGCTTAGCAATTGTGACTGTTGGCTGCGGTTGCTTTTTTATCTTCTTTTTATCAGCCTGCTAGATTGATTGGTTTTTAGACCTTGTAAACACGACATAAGATCCATCAATAGCTTCTCCTTTACTTACGAGTTCATCTTGGTAGTTTAGGAAACCAATGTAGGAGTCACCAGCTAATTCTTCTTGATTGTCTTCAAGGAGATCAACGTCATTTTTTTGATTCAATTTAGGCTGGAAAGAGAACTCTGATTCTACTTCAAGATATCCTATTGTTGAATTGGTTGGAGGAGCTTCCAAGGCATGTTTCCCTTGTGGGGGAGAAAGGCGATTATGTTGCATTTGATTTCTGGCAGCATTGCCTTGATATGACTGATTTGGGAATGTCTTTATATATGAAAGAGCAGAAGACATTCCTTGAGCCATTTGCTTTTTGAGAGCAAGCAACTCATTTGCTAATTTTTGCACCATTGGATCTGTGGTGCCTGTAGATGCATATTCAGAAGATGATGAAGCTCTATTTCTATTTAGATCTCTTCTTATCTTTCTTGCTAAGATGAGATCATCTTCTACTTTAGTGGCCAAATATTGAGCTACAGCAAGATCTATTTGACCAGCACGCATCAAGAGAAAACTTACTTCAAGTAGCTGAAAATTAATAAAAAAATATTTGAGATTCTCAGCTATAGGTCGAGCTATTACAGGAATTATGTTCTTTAGTTTGTTAAATTTGGTTATGAAGTCTCTCATAGGCTCATAAGAATCTTTTTTCATCTGTGTAAGTTGAGCCAGAAGTGCATGTGCATCTTCTGTAAGTTTGAATCTGGCTTCAAACTTATCTTTGAGAGTATTCCAATCAGTTATTAATCAAGCCTGTAGATCATAAAACCAATTTGCAGCAGCACCTTGTAGTGTCTCCACAAAAATCCTAACTACTACATCTTTAAATTTTACTCCGATTACTCCACAAGCTATATTGAATGCTGCAATGTGTTCATTAGGATGAACTTTTCCATCACCATGGAATTTGAAAAAAAAATTCTTTGAACTATGTGGAAGCTCATGTAGAGGTGGAGTAAGATTGAGAGGACCAAAAGCAATACCCCAGGGGCCTTGAACTACCATTGTAGGATTATGAAAAGGAGGGATAAAAAATCTCAAAGGAGTGATTATTGGCAAAGCTTTATCAATAGTAGAAGTAGATACTTCTTCTGGCAATGGAGATCTGACGTTAGTAGGAGGAAAGCTCTTAGTTCGTTGGAGACAAGATGGTGAAAGAAACAAATCAAAATTACTTTACTGTACCAACTTGAATACAAGGTCAACGATACCTTTAGCCCTTTGGCTTTGTGTATACCTTGAATCTGCTAGATTGCGAAACAAAAGTAGAAAAGAATTGACCTTCCTTCAGTTAAAGCTTGAGGCTTTAAACTATGTGTTCTTTCCTAGTTAGTATGGAGGTGAATGGATAGATTATAAATGGATAATGGATTTTGGATCTCCAGCGGAGTCACCAAAAACTGTTGGTTGAATATTTTGTCAATCAGCGTATTGATAAATAAAATAGTTCTAATCAACCAAAGTAGGAAGATTAGTCATCCAAATGTATAGGTTTACCACATCAGAAGGACACTGATCTCTCCTCTCATCAAGGGGAGGTTCCCTGTAGGTATGTTATATATATATATATAGAAAATAATACTCAAGTGTAGGACAAACCATCCATCTCTCTTTCCTCAGAGATGATGCGTACAAAGCAAAGGAAAAACTCAATGGAAATAACAGATAGCACTTTTCTTCTTTCAAAATTACTATTCAGTAAACCACAAGAATACTCCTGATAGTAAATGCAAAATGTAATAAAGGACGTATTAACTAGCAGATCGATATGCAGTACAAAGTCTCCACCTAAATTGCTCAAGAGTAAGATACAAAAGACAATGAGGGCACAAAGTCTTCCCAAAGTCCTTTACACATAAATGAAAGGAAAACACACTAAAAGGCAATTATGGGGGCACAAATTCTCTCCACATTTGACTCTTCAAGACACCTTCCTAACTAATTTCACTAATTCTACTTGTTAAATTAAAGGAACAGAAAATATATTAAGGAAAAAGACATAAAAATAGTTTCCTCAACAACAAAGATATTACAGCACAAAGTTTTAAAAACCACTTTCTTTCATATTCCAATAACAAAATATGATAAACAAACTGAGCTCAAAGTCTCAGAAGTGTCTTTCAATTTGGGCAGTTTCGTTCTGATTATCAAAAAGAGATTCATTTACAATAGAAGAGAGTCCCTTATATAGTATTTTCAAGGACTCGAGAATAGTAACACATCATGTTGCATTGGAATCTATTAAGAAGACAAGCTGGAACTTAGGGGCATTTACCCATTTGATTATATCAATGCAGAGAAACAAGTCACGTTATTGAAAGTTTGCAACTTTCAATGTTCACCTGGCGATTTGATCCTACCTTCATCATTCCTCATTTTCTGGTTAATTAAATCGAGTCCTGGATTCAATTTGTTGTTCTATTTTTTCCTCGCTTTCTGCTGGTCTTGGCCTTGAAGTCTGTGAATGCATTCGGGTCTGTAGATTCAAAGGATCAATGGCTATTTTATGAGCTTTAATTTGACATCTTCGGGCGCGTCACCCCTTGGTCTTTCTTCAGCTTTTCTATTTGAGCTTTTCTCCCGAATGGAACCTGCCTTTCAGGCCTTAAGAAATGATCCACTTTGGGTCCCCCGCAAGGGTATCTGCCCTTCGGGCGGTCTTCGAATGGCCTTCGAGCTTTTGGTTTTACATCTTCCCGAAGGGAAGGAGACCCTTCAGCTTTAGGGAAGTATTCTTCAATTTAGTAGCCGAGAGTCCCCCGTAAGGGCACCTGCCCTTCGGGGTCCTTTGGCGGCCTTTTCCTTAAGAGTCTTTCACGGATTTTTTTTATCGGATTATTCATTGGGCTTTCTTGAAGACAATTTTTGTGGTTATTTTCCCCGGGCTTTCTCTGTGGATTTACCATGGACAAAAAGTCTAGGGACAAATTTTTGCCTTTGTAAAATCCTTCGGGTTTTCCTATGCCCGCGGCTGGTTCTTGAATTCTTTTAGACTTTTTATCCGAAGGAATTTATGCTTTTATCTGCCTTAGTATTTTTTAAACTCTAAAAGAATTACCTTTGCTGCCTTTTTTGAAAATGACCCTTCTGAAGGGTACTTTCATTGACCAAGTGCCCTTCGCAAGGGCACTTGTCCTTCGGGAGGCTCTTTGAACTTTTGCATTTGATCGCTCCTTTGAACCAAGCTATTGAACCAAGGTGTTGAACCGCTTGGTTGAACCAAACATTGAACCAAGCCAATGAACCAAGCTTTGAACCAAAATGGTTCAAGCCGATGGTTCAATTGAATGAACCAAGTCGATGAACCGCTCCATTGAACCACAAGACGTTGAACCTCTTCGTTGAACCAAGGCTTTGAACTTCTTTGTTGAACCAAGGCTTTGAACCAAAATGATTGTTCATTTGATTGAACTGAAGCGATAAACTAACCATTGAACCAAAAGACGTTGAACCAAGTTTTGGTTCATCAGTTCAAACAAAGCGTTGAACCGATTGAACCTTGAACTCATTGAACCTTTGAACCAAAGTGGTTCAAGCCTCTTTTGCTTGAATGCTTGCTGATAGACATTTTTGATTAAACCAAAGAACTGAACCAATCCTGAAAATGACCAAGTGTTAGAAACTGATTCTTTTGGTTAAACCCGCCTGCAGAAGCCTTTGAACCTGTATAATTGAATTTGCCTACAGAGTCCGTAGAAACCACGTCCATAGTTTTCTCTAACCTTGAAAGAGTTCATAGATTTTAACTTGTAAATCCCATTGAACATGACCTGCAAAGTCCATAGATTTTCTCTTCCTGCTTAGTCCATAGATTTTCTCTTCCTACTGAGTCCATAGATTCAAGCCTACAGAGTTCGTAGATTTAAGCCTGCAGAGTCCGTAGATTTTTAAGAAGCTTGAAAAATAAGGAATTTGAATACCCATAACAAATTTTGAAAAGGAAAGAGATAATTTTGGTCTGTAGGACCAAAATAGTTCAAATGTTGTCCCAAAAATGAGTGATATTTTTGGGGAATAACAGTTGGCTCCAGTTGAAGAACTTTTGTCAATTTTAAAAAGAATTGAAATGAGTAGAATCCAGAATCTCTAGTGTCTTCATGTGTACCATTGGGTTATGGAGTCATGTTACGCAAAAATGAAAGGCATCAAAAAAGAAAACAAATAAAGTAAAATAGAATTAAAAATTGTACAAATACACATATATACAGATGCAATGATCTGATACTTCAAGAGTTGAAGTGTTTCAGATGCTTCCCATTGTGAGGCAGATAAAAGAGTGTGTCATCTTGATATTTCAATAGAAATTTGTTTTCGCTTATGTGCTAATGAATTATAAATGGGCCTCTCCAAAGGGAGTCAAACTTTTCATGCATCCCCTTTGGTTCTCTCATTTTGTCCCATAATAGGACTTGATCCCTAATCTAGAAATCACAATTTTTGGCCTTCTAGTCAAAGAGTTTCTTTACCAGACTTTGATGAGCAGCAATTCTATCCACCACCATGGTTCTCTATTCCTTTAGCTCAGTCAGGCACATGATTCTTTTATCAAGAGAGCTTTCATATGTCTGATCTTCAATTGCCTTTGCCAATTTCAAGGCTGAAAATTCTAAGGTGATTGGTATCTCAGCATTGATACCATAAAAAAGTTGAAAAGGAGACATACTAATTGCCCTCTTTGGTGTGATTCTGTCTACCCACAGAGCATCAACCAATGCTTTATGCCATGTCCTTTGATTTTCATCTTCTAACTTCTTGATGATCGTTATCAGGTTTTTATTGTTAGATTCAACTTGTCCATTCCTTTGTGAAAAATAATCAGAAGAATGAGAGAGTATAATTCCATAATAGAAATAGAATTGTGTAATCTCCTGAGAGGTGAAACAAGTTGCATTATCAGTAATAATTTTGATTGGAACTCCAAACTTGGAAATGATATTCTCTTTGAGAATGTTGCATACAACTTCTAAAGTAGCATGCTTAGTTGGGATTGCTTCTACCCACTTGGTGAAATAATCAGTTGTTGTAAGGACATAATCATGTCCAGCACTTGAATATGGGTTTATTATCCCAATAAAATCAATCCCCCATTGCTGGAAAGGTTCTTTTATGATCAATGGCTTGAAAGGCATAGCAGCTAACTTTGGTTCTTCCAACAATTTGCTGACAAAGTTCACATTTTCACACCACTTATGTGCATCTTGGAAAAGAGTTGGCCAGTAATACCTGGCTCACAGAATCTTGTGAGTAGTCACAAGAGCAGAAAAATGTCCTCCACAGGCCAGATTGTAAAAAATTTTCAAAAGCTGGCTTTGTTGTTCTTTGTCTACACAGTAAAAAAATACTTCATCTATGCTTCTCTTATACAAACCATTGTCCTAAAAGATAAAATTGACAGCTTTCAACTTGATAGTCCTATTTTTTTGTAAGACAAATGAGCAGAACATTCACCATAAGTAAGGAAATGAGTGATACCTGAATACTACTCATTGGTAGTGGAGACAAAAAAATTATTGGTGTCTCTTCCACTTCAGTTTCTTCACGTTGTGTGTCTTCTGGCTTATTGTCAGCAATTAATTGGCATAGGCCTTTACCCCTGACCAATTTTGTTAGCTTGATGTCTAGATCAAACTCTTAGATTTTTTCAATCTAATTACCTCTTTTCGTGCCAAACTCCTTCTGAGTTAATATAGACTTGACTGTAGTGTTAGGAACTAAGGTAGTAGTGTGTGAATTCATAATATAGAAGCAGAAATATTTGACTGCTTTCACCAAGGCATAAGCACGCTTCTCTATATTTGAATACTTCATCTCATGTGTTTTGAGAGGAAAACTCATGAAAGAGATAGGAGATTCCATACCTTCCTTATCCTGTTTAACAAGAATTACTGAAAGTGTGTATTCAGACGCATAATTGTATATGATGAAATCTTTGTTGTAATCTGGGCAAACCAAGGTAGGGGCGTGAGCAATGGTGGTTTTGATATCCTAAAATGCTAATTTGTCTTCTGTAGTCCAGTTGAAGATGGTCTTTTTTTTCATCATGTTCACAATATGTCTAGTTTTTTCAATAAATTTGGAGATGAATATTCGTAAAAAATTCACCTTTTCAAAGAAAGAATGAACAGCATTCTTACTTATAGGAAAATTAAGTTCTTGAATAGACTTGACTCTGTCTGAGTCAATCTTTATGCCTTCTTTACTCCAAAAATACATTAAGATGGTCTTTTTTTTCATCATGTTCACAATATGTCTAGTTTTTTCAATAAATTTGGAGATGAATATTCGTAAAAAATTCACCTTTTCAAAGAAAGAATGAACAGCATTCTTACTTATAGGAAAATTAAGTTCTTGAATAGACTTGACTCTGTCTGAGTCAATCTAAGGAGTTTTCCTTTTGTTACTCCAAAAATAGACTTTTTAGGATTTAAAAAAATACCATTCTGACGGCAGTGCTCCAGCACTTGTTGTAAGTGTCGTACATGATCAGATTGATGCTTTGAAAAGATAGTCAAGTCATCAAGATATACCACTATTAATTTACCAATCTCATCTTTGAAACCCAGATCCATTGCTCTCTGAAAGGTAGCACTAGCATTTATTAAACTAAAAGGCATTCTTTTATATACAAATATACCCCAAAATGTGGTGAATGCAGTCTTGTGTTGGTCTGCTTCACCAACTTCAACTTGATTATATTTTGAAAAGCCATTTAACATTGATAACATCTCTGAATCTGTCACCGTTTGAAGCACTTGATCCATAATTGGCAAAGGATAATTAGATGCTTGATTCAGATTTCTAAAATCTACATAAATACGAATTTCACCATTCTTCTTCTTTACAAGCACTATATTTGCAATCCATGTGGAATGATGGATTGGGTAGATGATTCTAGCATTTAATATTTTTTGTATCTCAGACTGAATAGTACTTGATATTTTTAGATTATACTGTCTAGATTTTTGCTTGTAGGCCATTGAGTCAGACTTGAGAGGATTCTCATGGTGGATTTTATCTGGTCTGAGAGACTCAAGTCTTCATAAGAATATGCTAAGACATCTATGTATTAACAGAGTAAAAAGGTGAACTTGAATCTTTTTTCAGGGGTGCAACACTTACCAATATTGACCATCTTGAGATTTTTTTCAGTAGTCAGATTCACTTGATCAAATTCTTGAGAGAAACTCGAGTCTCTTTGTTGTTATTTGATGAATTTATCAAGTTTGTCAAATAGTATTTCAAGAGAAACCAAGCCTTTGGTAATTTTATTTCCTTTCAGTTGTAAGAATTCTTTATTTATATCTGAATTGGATTCAGACACAGATTCATTATTTTGAGATTCACTACCTTCAAAACATAGTTGTTCAAAATTATCTTTTCATTCCAGAAAGGCAATGATTTGATGATCATCATTGAATACTTTCCAATGATCAGCATTGTCAAGAACACTTGGTCTATAGACCAACTCAATAATATACTTATTTTCTTTGAAATCTGAATGAAAAACTAAGAGAGTTCTTAAAACAGCAAGTGCATCATCTCTGTCATTAGACTCTCTAGGTATGGCAAAAATGTTGAAAGCATTAAAGCTTTCAATTTGATTCCAAACCAAGTTACGATAGTGGCTTAATATTTCATTCTTGGTTTGATATAAGTTCATCACTTGATAAACCACTAATTTAGCATCTCCTTTGGCATGAAGAAATTTGATGCCTTTGTCTTGAGCAGCCTTCATGCCCAGCAGTAGAGATTCATATTCAGATGTATTGTTAGTGTTTCTAAACTCTAATTTGTAAGATGAAGGGAACATATCTCCTTGAAGAGATATCAAAACAATCCTAGCTCTTGAACCGATAGAGGAATAGCTACCATCAAATTTCAAAGTCCATATCTCATCTGATAATGATTTTTCTTTAGACTTTCTTTTATCAGAGATGGAGGATCCTTCTTCATCTATATTTCAGCCTACTAGTTTTTTTGTTGTTCTAGTTGAACTGATTTTTGAGTTGATCTTTTCAAGAATTATATTAGATGTTTTATGTACTTCATCTGTGAATAGAAAATAGTTACCCATACCTATGAATTCAAAAAAAAATTGAGCTTCAAATGCTGATGTCTAAGTGACCACATATTTTGCTTCTTTTTCAGGGAGCAACCTCTTCATTACGCCTTGGACAAGGATCCTTGCCTCAGACAGATCCATGCTTAGTTCTCTTCCCACATCTTTGCAAAAATTTCATCCAAGAAAAATGCCATAAGATGCTGGGACGTCAGCCACCAAGATAGTCATCTTGATTCTCTTGTCTGGAAAGGCTGCAAATGCAAATTGCACATCTTTGATTTGCCCTTGCAATGGTACTTATTTGTTCTCTAAAGAAAAACATCTCCCAAAATTTTTGGTCAATGTGAGACCAAGAGACTTAGCTAATTTAACTGGCATGACATTATCAAATGCACCTGAGTCTATAATACAGTTACTCATCTTGTGGCCATTAATTAACAAGAAAACATAGAAATGTTTTATTTTTTCAAGAGCAGCTAGGTGAGTAATGACCAAATTATTTCGAATAGGTGTGTTCTTTGGAGAATCAAGAGCTACCTTTTTAATCTTTTGTCCTACAGGGACAGTTTGGTTTTTGACATATTAGACCAGCTTATTCAATTGATCAAAATTTGACTACAAATATTCAAACTCAGATATTTGTGATTTTGTCTTTTTGACATGATTGATTATGTCAAATGGCTAAATCGAACTAGGTACAGAGAAAGGTACTTAAACTTTCTAAATTTTAGGAGGGATGGGAGGTGGGCTGGTTTGTGAATTTGAAGTAGAAGGGGAAGGAAAAATTGATGTATTTGTCTTTTGGGTGATTACCAAATCCTTTGACTGAAAAGGCAGAGTGGTTTCACGCTTAGCAATCGTGACTGTTGGTTGTGGTTGCTCTTATGTCTTCTCTTTATCGACCTATTGGACTAATTGGTTTTTGGACCTGATAAACACTACATATGATCCATCAATAGCTTCTCCTTTGCTTCAAAGTTCATCCTGGTAGTTTAGGAAACCAATGTGGGAGTTATCAACTGATTCTTCTTGATTGTCTTCAAGGAGATCAGCGTCATTTTTTTGATTCAATTCAGGCTAAAAAGAGAACTCTGATTCTGCTTCAAGATATCTTAATGTTGAATTGATTGGAGAAACTTCTAGGGCATGTTTCCCTTGTGGGGGAGGAATTCGATTCTATTGCCCTTGATTTCTGACAGCATTGCCTTGATATGACTGATTTGAAAATGTCCTTCTGTATGAAGGAGTAGAAAACATTCCTTGAGCCATTTGCTTTTTGAGAGCAAGCAACTCATTTGCTAATTTTTGCACCATTGGATCTGTGGTGCCTATAGATACATATTTAGAAGATGATGAAGCTCTATTTCTATTTGCATCTCTTCTTAATTTCCCTACCAAAATGAGATCATCTTCTAATTTAGTGGTCAAATGTTGAGCTACAGCAAGATCTATTTGACCAGCACGCCTCAAGAAAAAACTTACTTCAGATAGCTGAGAATTAATAAAAAAGTATTTGAGATTCTCAGGTGTAGGTCGAGCTATTACAGGAATTATGTTTCTTAGTTTGTCAAATTTCGCTATGAATTCTCTCATAGGCTCATAAGGCTCTTTTTTCATCTGTGTAAGTTGAGCCAGAAGTGCATGTGCATCTTCTACAGATTTGAATCTGGCTTCAAACTTATCTTTTCAATCAATTACTGATCGAGCTTGTAGATGATAAAACCAATCTGCAGTAGCACCTTGTAGTGTCTCCACAAAAATCCTGACTGCTACATCTTTAAATTCTACTCCGATTACTCCATAAGCTATGCTGAAGGCTACAATGTGTTCATCAGGATGAACATTCCCATCACCATAGAATTTGGGAAAATTCTTCCTTGAACTGTGTGGAAGCTCATGTAGAGGTGGAGTAAGATTGAGAGGACCAAAAGCATTACCCCAAGGGCATTGAACTGCCATTGTAAGATTATGAAAAGGAGGGATAACAAATCTCAAAAGAGTGATTATTGGCAAAGCTTTATCAACAGCATAAGTAGATACTTAGTCTAGCAATGGAGATCTGACTTAAGTAGGAGGAAAGCTCTTGGTTCATTGGAGACGAGATGGTGAAAGAAACAGATCAAAATCAATTTATTGTACCAACTCGAATATAGGGTCAATGATACCTTTAGCCCTTTGGCTTCTTGTATACCTTGAATCTGCCAAATTATGAAATAAAAGTGGAAAAAATTGACCTTCCTTCAGTTAAATCTTGAGGCTTTAAACTGTGCATTCTTTCCTAGTTAGTATGGAGGTGAATGGATAGATTATAAATGGATAATATATTTTAGATCCCCAGTGGAGTCGCCAAAAATTGTTGGTTGAATATTTTGTTGATCAGCGTCCTGATAAACAAAATAAGTCTGATCAACCAAAGTAGGAAGATTAGTCGTCCAAATGTGTAGGTTTACCACATCAGAAGGACACTGATCTCTCCTTTCATCAAGGAGAGGTTCTCTGTAGGTATGCTATATATATATATATATATATATATATATATATATATATAAAGAGAAAATAATACTCAAGGGTAGGACAAACCATCCATCTCTCTTTCTTCAGAGATGATGCATACAAATCAAAGGAAAAACTCAATAGAAATAACAGACAACACTCCTCTTCTTTCATAAGTACTATTCAGCAAACCACAAAAATACTCCTGGTAGTAAATGTAAAATGTAGTAAAAGACGTATTAACCGATAGATCGAGATGCAGCACAAAGTCTCCACCTGAATTGCTCAAGATTAAGATACGAAGGACGATGAGGGCACAAAGTCTTCCCAAAGTCCTTTACACAGAAATGAAAAGAAAACACACTGAAAGGTAATTATGGGGGCACAAATTCTCCCCACAGTTGACTCTTCAAGACACCTTCCTTACTAATTTCACTAATTCTGCTTGTTGAATTAAAAGAATAGAAAATATATTAAGAAAAAAGACATAAGAACAGTTTCCTCAACAACAAAGATATTACATCACAAAGTCTAAAAAACCACTTGCTTTCTTATTCCAATAACAAAATATGATAAACAAACTGAGCTCAAAGTCTCAAAAGTGTCTTTCAATTTGGGCAGAGTTTCATTCTGATTGTCAAAAAAAGATCCATTTACAATAGAAGAGAGTCCCTTATATAGTCTTTTCAAGGACTCAAGAACAGTAACACATCATGTTGCGTCAAAATCTGTTAAGAAGACAGGCTAGAACTTAGGGGCATTTACCCATTTGATTATATCAATGTAGAGAAACAAGTAACCCTATTGAAAGTTTGCAACTTTCAATGTCCACCTGGCGATCTGATCCTACCTTCATCGTTCCTCACTTTCTGGTTAATTGAATCGGGTCCTAGATTCAATTTGTTGTTTTGTTCCTTCCTTGCTTTCTGCTGGTCTTGGCCTTGAAGTCTGTGAATGCATTTGGGTATGTAGATTCAAAGGATCAACGGCTATTTTATGAGCTTTAATTTGTCTTCGGGCACGTCACCCCTTGGTCTTTCTTTGGCATTCTTATTTGAGCTTTTCTCCCGAAGGGAACCTACCTTTCGGGCCTTAAGAAATGATCTACTTTGTGTCCCCTGCAAGAGTATCTACCCTTCAGGCGGTCTTCGAATGGCCTTCGAGATTTTGGTTTTATATCTTCCTAAAGGGAAGGTGACCCTTCAGCTTCAAGGAAGTATTCTTCAATTTGGCAATCGAGAGTCCCCCGCAAGGGCACTTGCCCTTCAGGGTCCTTCGACGGCCTTTTCCTTAAGAGTCTCTCGCAACTTTTTTTTTATCGGACTATTCATTGGGCTTTCCTGCAGACAATTTCTGTGAGTATTTTCCCTAGGCTTTTCTCTGTGAATAAATTCTCGCAGACAAAAATTCCAAGGACAAATTCCTGCCTTTGTAAAATTCTTTGAGTTTTCCTATGCCTACAGCCGGTTCTTGAATTATTTCAGACTTTTCGTCTAAAGGAATTTATGTCTTTATCTACTTTAGTCTTTTTTAAACTCTGAAAGAATTAACTTTGTGGCCTTTTTTGAAAATGACCCTTCCAAAGGGTACTTTCATTGACCAAGTGCCCTTCGCAAGGGCACTTGTCCTTCAGGAGGCTCTTTAAACTTTTGCATTTGATCGCTCCTTTGAACCAAGCTATTGAACCAAGGCATTGAACCGCTTGGTTGAACCAAACATTTAACCAAGCCGATGAACCAAGCTTTGAACCAAAATGATTCAAGCCGATGTTTCAATTGAATGAACCAAGTCAATGAACTGCTCCATTGAACCACAAGACATTGAACCTCTTCGTTGAACCAAGGCTTTGAACCTCTTCGTTGAACCAAGGCTTTGAACTTCTTCATTGAACCAAGGCTTTAAACCAAAATGATGGTTCATTTGATTGAACTGAAGCAATGAACTAACTGTACCAAAAGACGTTGAACCAACCGTTGAACCAAGTTTTGGTTCAACGGTTCAAACAAAGCCTTGAATTGAAAGCGTTGAACCGATTGAACCTTGACCTCGTTGAACCTTTGAACCAAAGTGGTTCAAGCCTCTTTTGATTGAATGCTTGCCGATAGATATTTTTGATTGAACCAAGGCACTCAACCAATCCTAAAAATGACCAAGTGTTAGAAACTGATTCTTTTGGTTAAACCCGCCTGCAGAAGCCTTTGAACCTGTAGAATTGAACCTCCCAGCAGAGTCCGTAGAAACCAAGTCCGTAGTTTTCTCTAACCTTGAAAGAGTCCGTAGATTTTAACCTGTAAAGCCTATTGAACATGACATGCAAAGTCTGTAGATTTCCTCTTCCTGCTGAGTCCGTAGATTTTCTCTTCCTGCTAAGTCCGTAGATTTAAGCCTGCAAAGTCTGTAGATTTAAGCCTACAGAGTCCGTAGATTTAAGCCTGCAGAGTCCGTAGATTTCTGAGAAGCTTGAAAAATGAGGAATTTGAATGCCCAGGACAAATTTTGAAAAGGGAAGAGACAATTTTGGTCTATAGGACCAAAATAGTTCAAATGTTGTCCCAAAAATAAGTGATATTTTTGGGGAACAACAATGCTTACACTGTTTCTTGTTGGATTGGTTGAAACATATAAGGAATTATATTGATTAACATTATGTCTATTCAAACACGGTGTTGAGTTTAATGAATGACATTTAATAGAACATTGGATCACATATCCTAATTTTAATATGGGATTGTGATCATTCAATTTGAAAACATTCTATACACCTTGTTGATGGTTATTACTTGAATACATTCTTCTTTGGTTGGCAATGAAAGTTTGGCGATTCATGTTGGTACCATTATTTAATGTTTGAGAAGATGAGGTTTGATCCCTGGTTGAAACTATTCATATGAATCGAGAATAAATATTGAACGAGTTCATTTGATTGAAGTCTCTAAAATACTATGATTTGTATTGATCTAGGCCAACTTAGTTTGATGAAATGTTGAGTGTACTTGAGTTTGATTTCTAATTAATAAAAAGGTTGAGTTAAAGTTCATCACAATCTTTTATACCTCAGATCTTTTTAACATTTAATAAACATTTCTCATGCATTGGTATATTTTACCTATATTGTGCATACCCAAATTATTATTTATGTATTACTATACTTGTGTTTGAGATAAATCTCGAAATAATATTATGTATTGAATGAACTTTACAAGAATGTGGAAATAATGATACTCTATTCTAATATTCTTAGATATTATTTCTTATGAAATGTAACTACAAATTGAGCATGCATTTGAGAATAAGATGTAATTGACACTTATTATATTTGGTTAAAATTTATATAGTTGGTTTCTTTATTTTGTAAATTATGTATTCATGACATCAAAATTCATATGATCATGTGCATCTAACTTACTCACTTGTTCCTAGACCCTTTGTTCTTTAAGAAATTAATAGAGAATTTTTAAAGGGGATTGTTTGTGTTTTAATGCTTGATGAGAACTAGATTATCAAATATATTTTTATTTGAAACCTAAAACATGTTGTCTTGACTTCACATTATATCTAAATATCAAATTATATAATAAAATTACTATTGAAATAAGTGGGTCCATTGTGTTAGAAAATCCCGATCAATTAAATTTCTCTTAATTCATTTGAATTTTCTTGTGTGTACTTCTAGTTTTTCATACCTTTATATTAGACTATCTCAAACTATAACCTATAAAATATATTTACAATCTCTTCAAAAATTAATTGAATTATTTTGATGAGCCTCCATAAATAGTTCTAGGTATTGCATCGTGGCACTCACTAGGAATATGTTGCTCAAAATAACAATGGAAGTACCTATTATTTTTTAATTTAAATTCTTGTTTCATTTAGATACAAAAATATCATCTAAAGCCTTTAAATTTGGCATAAACTAGAAGGATCAAATTAAATTTTATTACATTTTAAATAAATTTATGTTGTCCATCTCATCAATAATTACTTTCTGTTATTTCAAGCATGTCTAGGTCCTTTTCTAACATCATCAAATAATTTTCTAGGCCTGCATCTTCATACAAGATATCCGCTTTAGGGTCAACTACTTTTTACACTGTAAATTTTTTTTTTAGCTTTGACTCAAGCCATTGTTTTATTCATTTGACTAAGATAATTGCATTGGATAAGTCTAATTGAATCTCAACACCAATTCCCTATAAAAATTTATTCCTAAGAGAATGCCATAGGTTGTTGGGATGTCTACCACTAGAATATTTATTTTAATTTTTTTTAGGGAAAGATGTTAGGGCAACTTGAGCATCTTTGATTTGGCCAATGAGTGGAACTTACTTTGCTTCCATTGTGTAACAACTTCCAAAGGTTTTTGTACATGTTAGGACAAGGGAATGGAAAACTTTAGTGGGCATTACATTATTTGAAGCTCATGTATCAATTAAGTAGTTACTGACCTTACATCCCTAAAGGAATAAGGAAATGTAAAAATGATGAACCGTATTAGACTTACAAGTCCATGGAATTCACTAGATTTGAAGAAGACAGGGTGGCTCATATTCCTTTGACATTGGTCTTCTTAGGATTGGAATTTTTGCCTTTAATGAACTCTACTAGTATGTCTAATTGATTAGGATGTGCTCTCAATATTTAGCTTGTGACATCTGGATTCTAGTTTTATTGACATATTCTTTTATATCAAAGGTAGGTAGGCTAGTATAAAAAGAGCATTCTATACGTTGAGATACATTAGTACTATTATTGATAGGAGGATTACCTATTGAATAACCAATGTTGGCAGTCAGAGGAGAATCACATATTTTATCCATTGGTTGTTTTCCTTTCATATGTCTTAGAGGTGTTGTTCCCCATGAAAGAATGACTTTTGTAGTTTCTTCTTGTCCATCGATTTGTTATTTTTTTTGTTTATGAGCTATTGTGAAGACTGAAAATGACTGATTGTTCATGCCTCTAGCATTTTATTCATAATCTTCTTCATCTGAATTCTATTCCAAAAATGTATTTACGAAATTGCGACCATGTTCTTAAAATTCACACTCTTGAAGATCTAAATTTTTTGATTCATTTATTTCTTCAACTTCTTCATACCCAAATATTTCTTTTATTTTTAAAAAAACATTGACTAGAGGATTTGTATTTGAATAGGGAGGGACTTCCAATGCAAGCATTTTTTTAGGAGCTTGCAGTCATGGATGATTCCTTTGGAATGGTGCATAATTTCTTCTCGAAATATCTTGGCAAGGAGTAGTGATTGGTTTTTGAAGCAATTATTTTTTAAAGATGTTATATCATTGTCAATTTTTTGCAAAAGTTGTTCAATAGAAGACTATCTTGAACTTTGTGCCTTACTTTTTTATGGTTCTTTTTTTAATTTCCTAGCCATTATCATATCATCTTGCACATCAACGGTTGACATCTAGGCTACATTAAAGTCAGCTATTTTAACTCTTCTCAACTGATAACTCACTTTTAACAATTGAGAATTAATAAAAATAATAATAATAATTCTCATATGTTAACTTACTAGTTGTTGGTATCTTATGAAGTAGATAATTGAATTTAACTATAAATTATATCATGGGTTCATAAGCCTCTTTCTTCATTTGAGTGAGTTGAGCCAATAATACATGTGCATCTTCTATTGATTTGAATCTACTTTCAAATTTAGTTTTCATATCATTCCAATTATAATAGCTCCTAGAGGAAGATAGTAAAACCGATCTATAGCTTCATTTTTTTAGGGTCTCAAAAAATAGCTTGGCTATAATATCTTCATATTCAACACCTAAAACTCTACATGTTATAGATAAGGTAGCGATATGTTAATCTAGATGTTACTAACCATTGCCTTAAAATTTAAAAAAAATCTTTCGTAAACTTTTTGGAAGTTCATGTAATTGTCCCAAAGCTAATGGACCAATCGCATCACCCCATGGTTATGCCATGATTGGAAAGAATTCTTGTAATTGGATATCAACACCTGATAAGATAAGGACTTGACTTATTATCATTCTTCCTTATGACTACTTACCATTCTTAGGAGTCGAGGGAAGAATAACTATTTTCTTGAGTTTACTCTTATGTTCTGGATTTTATTTGAAACTAAAATATTCTTGTAACTGATAAAAAAGATTAGTTTCACCCTTTGATTTAATGGCTCTAATAAATCATCTTTATACTATTTTGGAGAAAATATTGTTATTGTTAAGGTGTAGGTTGAATTTGAAGAGCTCTTTCAGTCGTTCTTCTTTATCATGTTCTTTGTGCAGCTATTGTTTTAGCTCTTTGTGCTAAGGCGACAAAATATTCTTCTTGTTCTATTATTTCAACACTCTTTGAAAATATGTTGAGCTATTTTTATGGTCCCATGCAAATACTCTCAAATATGATGAGATATATTCCTACATCTCACTTAACCAATCAATATTCAACTAAAGTATTGGTGTTTCAACTTTTGGATGGTTATTAAAAGGATTTATTACTATATCTCTTCTTTGAGTGACTCTATGAACTATTTTTCTAGATTTTCTCCTTAAAACAATTTATATGGTTATTCGAAAAATGGTAGTTTTATCTTCTTCTCTATTTATTTCTCTAGTAATAGTCTAAAAATGGACAAGACTTGTTATATTTTCCCTAGCAAATTGACAAAAACATGAGGCCAAATCTTCTCTGCTATTTCTACACAATTTAATCCAAGTTGACGGTTAGTGCTTTGAAGAGTTATAATGGTCGTATGTGATGTTTACTAATTTATAGTTACTTAACGAGTTCTACATTCTTGAATCATCCTAGCCCTTTTTGCACAATCAAACTCCTAATTCAAGATTACCAGAATAATTTGAATCTGAGCTATAGATATTTCATCAGAATCCGAGGTTAATTATCTAATATGTGAAATCATATATAATTATATAAATTATTCTAAATTGAGGTCAGGTTGATAGAGTGGTCCTTGAGTTGATGGCAAAGTCATATGAACCAAAATCTCAGAATGTGGGTTGCATAGGAGTTGTAAAAACATGCCCCATGGTAGACGCGAAAACCTATTGGCATGAAAACTTGTTAGGGGACAAATGTGAGATTTTCAATCAATAGTCATGGGATAGATTCCCTCTCCTATTATTAGGTGGAGTCACCTTTATTAAAAACCAAAAAGACTACCCAAAAGTAGATTATATACATCAAAAATGGTATTCTCCAAAGGGTTTATACTTTTAACCTAAAAGCACAGCTAGGTAGTAAAAATGAAAATTTAAGAAAAATATGTATAAAAATATAGCAATTTGCAAACTTAGCAGATCAAACTCAGAAACATACTAAAGTTACCAAAGAAAAAGGATATTTTTCTAAAAGGAAAAATATTTCATTCAATGGGTAAGAGAGACATCATGTGTTCATATGAACACGTAACATACACCAAAACAATAACCTATTACAAGAAATATGAATATGATAATTGCTTCATATTTCTTTGTAAAAATGAATAAAACTATTGTTTCTACCCCACCAAGATTTCACTATTGTAGAAATAACAAATGTAGGTTCAAAGAGGAAACACGATAATGAAATTTCATTTCCTTGACTAATTAACTAAAATTACAATGATATTTTGAAATCAAACATTCAAATACATGTATATTATACATACGTACATTGTCTAACCATAAATTTTGAACACAAAAATAGAAAATTTCTTGTTTGTAGTGATCTTTGTTGAGTTGTAAGTACAACCTCCTCTTTTAATAGTCTTTGATAAAATTTGACTATAAAAAACCATTGCAATGAGCCCTAAACTTATATTTATAGTTTGGAATGAGTGGTTATGTTGTGTAACCACCATTTTGTAATTTTGGGAGCTTGAAAAAAATCATTAGCTAATTCATACAACTTAAAACTTGTAAAAATACATTAAGTAATTTGCACAACTTGAAAAACTGCATTGGTGTTTTTGCACGACTTGATTAAGTACAATGACAAATTTTCACAACTTGTAACAATGTATTAGCAAATTTGCAAGACCCAAAACTACAAACATGACTTAGAATATTTTCATGACATACAATGTGTGAATTGACTATTACAAATAGTGTAATTGAAAATTGTCAGAATGACCCAGAACTATAAGTATGGAAATGATGAAAATCTCTTACAAAGTTACTTTACTTCTTCTTCCTCACTAAGAACAACTTCAATATTTTCCTTCACTGGTAAACGCTTCTTCTACTTGTATTTATTGAATTTCTGCAAGGTTTCTCTCACCTTTTATTCATCTAGTCCATCTAAATACATGAAAATTATTTTTATCTCACAATACATATCTGTTATTTTTTATGATGTCCAATGAAGTCTTTTTAGCATAGAATCAATATTTTTTAGGTTATTATAATATTAGATCAACTTATGAATGGATTCTAGATGAATGCATATTTTGGAGTTAATATCTCTTGAACATTCTTCTTGAATTGATCAATAATGACATCTTCAATGCTGACTTTTTTATCATCATCCACAAATGTACAATTTAGCTTTCCAATCCCTCATGAGATTTTGAGAATAGAATCACCTCCCATTGACTTAGAGTCACCAATTTTCTTGATGCTCTCTTTGACAATATGAATTAGAATTGAGCACTCCCAAGAACTCGGTAAGTTTTGCAATTTGCTCGACTTGAATGACTCCCTCCTAAATGAGCTCATCTAGGCAAGTATTGGATAAATCATGTAATATGGGAATAATCTATTTCCATTTCTATACTTTTTCTACATAATTATCTTCAACTTCAATTGTTTTATCATATTCTAATTGAATTTTAGAGTATGTAGTCATTTTTGTATTTATTGTGGTGACACCCTGTTGAATAATTTTTTCAAACCATTTTTTTGTTGCCCTACCCATGTGTATGATTTCTTCTTCAACATTGAGTGTCTCTATATAGGTGATATGTGGGGCAAAAGAGGAGGAAAACTAAATTGGCTTGATCAAACTTTTGAGTATTGATGTCAATTATTCAACTTTTGCCTTGAGCTAATCTTTAGTCAACTTATCTTGATCAATCTTTTTAAACAAGCTATAAATTACCAAATGAACTTTTTCTTTCATTCCTTTTGTAGTTACTTCCCCAAATGTACTTTTAAGATCTAATAATATAAAAAAATAACACCATCTTTGTCCTTTTCAACATGAAAAAATTCTACCCATGCATATATGTATCCCTTATTGTTTCTGATTATTCTTGAAAAGGTCTTGGGTTTCTTCATTATTTGTGAAGGGAGAGTTGCTAGAGCACTGAAATCAACTCTTCCGGTTCAGCGATTTTCTTTCTTTTCTTTACTACTTCATTCAACCAGTCTATATTATTTGCATTGGAAGGAGGTTATTGTACAAGGGTAGAATGAGATTCAATTTGAGTCTCAATAGGAGATGGTGTTTTCAAGATTTGCATTTTTTTTAGTGCATTTTCACCTTCTTTCTTTGAAGTATCTTTTAGAGATTTGGGTGAAAGTCAATGAGGCAATTCAGTATCTTCTGGAGGAGTCAGATATAAAGAAGTGTCAAGTTAAAGGGGAAAAAAGGATGGAAGAAATAACAAAGTATTTGATGTAAGTTATTTTTGAGTTGTATTTGTTACTAATATTTGAGATTGAAAAAAATTATCAAGGGTAACATCTTTTGAAATAGAGATACTAAGAGAACAAGAAGATTTTAACCTTTTTATCTTGAGTTTGAGATGTCTATAAACTAGAGTAATATATATAATAGCCTCAATTTCTATTTCTTCTTCTATGTATGTAGTGTTTTTTCTTACATCAACTGCATGTGATGTTTTAGCATTCGATTGATGTTGTTTGTGTAAACTACCAAGTTCAATTTCTTTTTATCAGGATGGAAATCATGTTTCATTATTATTTACTTCTTTACTCTTCAACCACTCCAATTTCCTATCAAGTATAGTCTATGTTCTACATATGAGATAAGTAGACTCTTTCCTATTCCAATCAAATTTTGGAAGTGGTTTTGATTCAATTCTCTCCTTTTGGTATATTAGATCTAATACATCTCCATAATTTGTAAGTTTTTTGGAAACTTTTGCAATACCAAATCCAATGACCTATTTCAAAGAGAACCATGAGTATTTATAATCACTTAAAAGTGGTATTTGGATCCTAAGAGTGACGCTTGAGTTAGCATATTCCTAGCTTATCCCTAGATCTATCCTAGAGCCTTTGTCAAACTTTTTCAGTCATTGTGCAGCCCATAGATAGCAACAATCAATTCAAACACAGTTCTAGGATAATTTTCCTAGACCCCAACCCAGTTTTTCTAGCAATCTACTAGGTGGACATTAGTGCCACATTTAGGACACTACAGCCATTTGGCACTAGTGTCCCCAATTGGGCGCTATTGTCCCTCACCCTAACTCTCCCGAACGGATACTTTTTCAAATGTGTGCCCCTTCTAAAGTCAGCCTAAGTATATTTTCTTATCCGCATAAGCTAAATATCTCTATAAATACAAGTCTATTTGACCTCTATTCACTAGATGGAAAATAGATACAAAATCTTATTCAAATAAAAGATAAATTGAGAAAAATTAAGGTATTTTTTCCCTATTCTCACCTACTTTTGCATATTACCATAAGAAGTAGACTTAAGCCCAAACTTTTAAAATTTCAAAACTCAAGCACATATAAGGCATCTAAGTCCACTATCATTCTAGCATTCATTTAAACTTGCACCAAGCATTAGGTGGGAGAACTACATCGGGCTTGATCCCTCCTCAGAGTATTGGTATGTAGGCAACTCTCCTCATGGTGGAGCATTGAGGATGTCTAGCCTATCCTACTAATGAACACATATTTATTACTCATACCATACTTGTAAGGAGGATTAGGGTTTGCACATATAATCAAATTTTTCAGGCACAACATAGAGTTCTATATTTTGTGCACACAAAAATATGACCTAAAAATACAAGTGCATGTTCTCCCAAAAAATAGAAATAGTCCTGTAAAGAGGACACTAGCGCCACTTTGAGGATACTACAATAGTATGGTGCTACTATCCAAGTAGGGATCTATTTTCCATTGAGCAAATAGATCTTGGGACTTTGTTGACGACACTCAGAACTATCTAGAACCCAATTTTCAAAACTCAAATCATCTACAACAATCACTTTCCAGATAAGTTTCTATTTAAGCATATTTATTACTAATTTTAGAAAATCAAAAAAAGCCAAAATCCATAACAAATTAGTACATAATTATTTCATATTATTTGATTGATTTAGACATCTAAGCCCTTTAACTTAAACATAGGATTTGCATAGTTAAGCCCTAAAAATATTAAATCATTTAATGTACCTGACTTACTTTGAATATTGCTCCAAACCCTAGCTTGCGTTAATCCAAATTTTTATGCAATAAATGAGGGATGCATACTTTTGATTTTTTTTATTTTTTTAGACAACCTAGCTAATTAAAATCAATTTCACATTAGGGTTTCAATTTATTTTACATATAATTTAAATTGTTACAAACAAACCCTTGATTGACAAAACCTTAACCCTAGATACTCTTAGGGTTTGTATCATTTTTCTCCTATTTTTATTCATTGCTATTAATTTTTCAGAATTCATATATCCTATTTTAGTATCTCTATTTCAATTTGTTTACTAAATGCCATCTAAAAAAGCTATCTCTCTTCCATTAAGAATAAGTGCTAGACTAGGTGGTAATCCCATAGAGCATATTCAGATACCTATTATCCAAGCCTATAAAAGGACAAAAATCCTATTACAACTTTAGCTATGGATCCTTCACACCTTGATTATGTGGAATTCAATGACAATGCATTTGAAGATGAACAATATAAACAAGATCAAGATGAGGTACACATTGATAATCAGTACACACTCCCTCCACTTAAAAATAATGACATAATTATGAACAAAGATGAGGTATTAAAAGGCTTCAAAGATAGAATTCGAGAACATCCACTTGATCATGCACAAATCCTACAGGCCATATTTTAAATCAAGAATAAAACAAACAATGGTCAATCTTTAACCCCTCCATTTAATAATGTTGTTACACCTCCAGTGGGGCTAACTCAACCAAGATAGCATAACCGAAGATTTTTATTCAACCATCAGTGACAACTACACCACTTGTGTCTAGTTCCTCCACCCCAGATGTATAATCCCTTATGCATGAGATTCATACTCTACAGTCTAAGGTGTTACATCTTGAGAAGGGAGAAACTAGACCCTCACAAGCCTTAGATTTTAACATTCTCTTGCATACACCTTTGACACATAACTTAGAGCTAACTCATTTGCCATCCAGTTTTATGGCACCCAAGCTCACATTATATGATGGCAAGGGTGAATCATAGCATCACCTCAAAGTCTTTTGTGCAACATGATTGGACTATATGTCCAATGATTAGCTTATTACTAAGTTATTTACGTGCAGTCTCAAGGATTATGCCCTAAAATGGTTCTACAACTTGTCAAATCAATCTATTAATACATCTAATCCTTTAGCTGACATGTTCCTAGCACACTTCTCTATCAAAATCAGTGATAAGATATCATATGCACAAGTGGCATAGTTAAAGAAAAAGTCAAATGTTCATATCATATATTATATCTTACAATATAAGATAGTATTATCCAAATTGACTAGTCCCATGGTAGACAGAGGGATTCAGGATATATATAAACAAAGTCTATTACCAGCACTGCACGAAGCTATCTGATTCAAGAGGTTTCTTACATTTACCAATTTGTGCCACACAGTCAAGGAAAAAGAGGTTATGCTCTTATTAGTGGGAAAAATCAAGTACATAAATGGATCAGAATTAATTATTAAGAGTTCCAACAAGCCTCCATACAAGGTAAGGACCATAGAAACCAAAGTGATCAAAAGGCCACAATCAATGTAGCTTTTAAGCCATCTCTTAGATTCATTTTATCCGATCTTCAATGCATAGTCTTCACTATAATCTTCCAGAGTCACCATCACGGGTTCTATAATAACTATTAGAATGCAATGTCATATCTCTCCTTCTCATTAAAGAGGTTGATACGAAATGGCCTCTTCCAAAGAGTTATGATTCAAATGCATTATGTGAGTATCACAGGGCACTAGGCCACATGACAAACAGATGCATTAGCCTAAAGTACAAGATACAAGATCTCATTGAGGATAGTATTATTGATGTGGCCACACCCATAGAGACACTAAAATAACAGCAAATAGAGGCCAAAGCATTAAATATATTTTCATATCCATTCCCGAATCATACATCGAATGAGGTAGGGGAACATCAGGTGTTCACTATACATACCAAGCACATCCACCACCATATTCCTATCACATAATTACATAAGAGATACATCCAATGCATAACATTATCATCACTACAGTACCACCTATACCATTTATCACATTTTTAGAGCATGAGATTGTGGATGATGACACATATTTAGATGTGCTCTTCATACGAGCATATATATACCACCATGATATTCAAAGTATTATGGTTGATAATGGGTCAAGCATAAGCATGTGCACCATGACACTCTTACGACACTTGGGCTACATACAATGGAATATATTCCTCACAGATACAGCCATTAGTGGTTTTGATGGCCTCATTCAGAGCTCCATCAGAGAGATTGTGCTTCCATTACAGGTTGGACCAGCACACATAACCACTCGGTTCCTAGTAGTACCTAGTGCAGGTGTATTCGATATATATTATTGGGCAAGCCATGGTTACAGTAGCTTTGAATCATCCCATCTACAATAAATCAATGCCTGAAGTATATACATGTTAATCAGGTGGTTAAGGTTGAGGGTATCCCATATGAGTATCCTCTACCCATCCCATAGGAATTCTAGCATAATTTCCAGTTACAATACCAACATAGACACCAGTTACAATTTTGGCACCATTACAAAATATTGTATAGTTATCAGTTACAATAGAGAGTATAGCTCCTATGCATACTTCACAATGTTCAATAGAGGCATCAGTGCAAGCCAGGTCTACTACAGTATCTACATGTATGCATAATCTCCCATGGAGACCATTACCCCTGCATTAGAGATACGTTATAGATTTTAGAAGACCTTCCTCTACTCAGTTTATGCTGAGATCAGTTTTATTGGGTTCTAGGAGTTCTCAGCACAGGGCACCTACATCACCTATAGCTTTTTCTACCAGACGGGTTCCTAAGACCCCTATAGTCTACAAGGCACCATAGTCAGTGCCACAACATTATAACATAACTAAATAGGCAGTTTCAGACACATTATACAGCACAGAAGATCATGGGCTCACAGTTGCCCTTTCACATTGCACACACAATCACAATTTCCTTATTCGACACAGGTCATGGTGATTACAACATATATCTTACATTACCTTCTTATGCTCATATTCATTTACATTCTGATGTTATGTTTGTACATTGTAGTGGAATATCATGCATGTGCTTTGGCTAACACATTTTATAGAGCTACTTATTTTGAGGACAATTTTTCCATAGGTTTCACAACTACCCTCAAAAGAGGGGGTATTCACAGGGGTTTCTCATAGAGATCAAGCTCCTACTTTACTATTCATAGATAAATTATAGCACACAGGCTCAGTTTTAGAAATCAGATACAGGGCAGACAAAAAAGAATAGAGGTTTACCAAGGAGTTCAGATCACCCAGATTTTAGACAAGATAGACATTGGTGCCTAGATTGGGACACTAGTGCTATAGGGCGTTACTATACACTACAGGGCACTACTATCTAGTAGCCCCAGCTTCAGGATAGTCCAAATTAGCTAGACCAGTACACCAAGTATAGTACAAATTTGCATAGATACAGTCACAGATTTGACAATTATGTTCAAATTTTACGCATATAAATTCATTTTAGCTCAGATTCATATCATTTAATCAAATTTATGGGCATCATGTATGGCATGATCACTCCCATATTTAGTTCAGTCACATACATTCAGTTGTTACATACTCAGTTCTGAATTAGTATACTCAAATATTAGATTGGGGGGCATGTGCACGGCACATAGTTTTCATATACTCAGCTACACACAGGTTGATCAAATGGAATGGAAAACTCCATGTCATTTTCTACATTATATACACTTGCTATCACATCCCATGTTATCACCAGATTCATGCCTTACTCTATCTGCAGTGGTTGGCATTCCTGAGTGGCCTAGAGCCACCTAATATACCTGAATGGTCATAGAGCCGATATACATGGTTAGATATACCCAGTTAGATACTTTCAATACTTTGTGAAATTCAATTACAGATACATCTACTTCATATAGGTGAGAAATGATGGGGTCATAGCCTTCTTGAGTTCTTGGGCCACCCACATGAGAGGGTTAAACACACTTACAGTCTTATGTATGTTATTCACATATCAAGATCCATTGGACAAGGGTAGGCAATGATGGAGTCAAAATTAGATTGAGTTCTTGAGCCACCCATATGAGGATTGAGCAAGCTATAAGCTTAATCTAAGTTATTCAACGATATGATCTATATGTACACTCACACACACTTGTCACCAGGGTTATGCATTGGTTTACGTGCCCAACGAGGTGTATGTATTCATTTCCTCTCTCTTTTACTCAACTTTACTCAGTTACTTTATTCAGCATAGTCTTTTGCTTTTGATTATCTCTTAAGCAAATATTAATTTTTACATGTTTCACGACAGGTCATTGCTTTAGATCATGTTTCACTTACACAGACGCAGATTCACATACTCAGACTCAACTACACGGGCTTCACTTCCAAGGTAAGTCTAGGTATACTTGTCTTTTCTTTATTCCAGTCATTTCACTTTGTTGCATTTTTAAAATAAAGGGGGGGCAAATGTAATCACCTAAAAGTGGTATTTGGATGCTAAGAGTGTCGTTTGAGTTAGCATATTCCTAGCTTTGCCTTAGACCTATCTTACAGACTTTGCCACACTTTTCCAATCATTATGCAAACCACAGATAGCTACAGTTAGTTCAAACATAGTCTCAAAATAGCTTTCCCATATCCTAACCCAAATTTTTCAGCAATCTACTAGGTGGACATTAGCGCCACATTTGAGACACTACAGCCACATTGTGCTAGTGTCCCCAACTAGGTGCTAGTGTCCCTTACCCTAGCTCTCACAAATGGATATTTTTCCAAACGTGTGTCCCTCTTAAGGTTGGCCTAAGTACATTTTCTTATCTTCACAAGATATAGATCTCTATGAATACAAGTCTATTAAACCTCTATTCACTAGATGGAAAATAAATGCAAAAGCCTATTCAAACAAAAGACAAGTTAAGCAAAATTAAGGTATTTGATCCCTATTATACCCTACTTCTACATGCTACTATTTACAGCAACTCTAAGCCTAAATTTCAAAGATATCAAAGCTCAAGCACATTCAATGCATCCAAGTCCACTCTCATTCTAGCATTCACTTGCACTTGCACTAAGTACTAGGTGGGAGAACTACATCGAGCTTGATCCCTCTTTGGAGTATTGGTATATAGGCAACTATCTTCATAGCAAGGGGTTGAGTATATCCAGCCTATCCTACTAATGAGAAAAAATTTATTGCTCATACCATACTTCTAAGAAGGATTAGGATTTGCACATTAAATCAAGTTTTCTAGGCACAACACAGAGTTCCAAATTTTATGCGTGCAAGAATAAGACCTAAAAACATAGGCATAGGTGCTCTCTGAAAATAGGAATTATCCTGCAAAGAGGACATTAGTGCCACTTTGAGGACACTATAGTAGTATGGTGTTACTATCCAGGTGGGGCACCATTGTCTAGTGAGAAAATATATCTCGAGACCCTGTTGACAATTTCAGAACTATTTAGAACCCAATTTTTAGAACATAGATCATCTGTGACAATCACTTTCTAGATAAGTTTTTATTTAAGCATATTTATTACTATTTTTAGAAAGTCAAAATAAGTCAAAAGCCATAATAAAAAAATGTTTAATTAATGCATTTTATTTGACTGATTTATACATCTCATCCCTTTAATCTAAACATAGGATTTGTTGGTTCTTAGTTGTACACCTCGTACACTCAACCTTGCACATTTGAAAAATATAGAAAATAAAGATGAAAAACCTGCTAGAATGTCATTGTAGTAAGGGAAGGGTTTTGCATCAAGACTAGACCGAATGTATAAAATTACTACGAGGCACCTACAAAGGGTATGGTTAATGCCCTAATACTTCTAGCTCTACCTGAACCAAGGTGAGAGGACTTATGGGGTAGTTTGCTCACATGAAGAGATTCTGCAATTCAATCTCCATAGGGATTATTGGCACAGAGAGACACAAATCTGATTGGAACACAACCAAACTCGCTCACTCCACCCAAGAAGGGTTGTCACATGGAATGAGCAAATGTTCTAGGCCAAATACAAGTTACTGAAGACAAATATAAAAGTGACTACAATATTCATTTGAAAGAATATTCAACAACACAAGGGTTGAATAAAAGATTACAATATTGGGCTTCAAAGCACAAAATGTAGACACATGTTAAATATCCAGTGTTTATGCATCTGTAGACAAATAACACTTAAGATATGCAAAGGAAGTATTATTTGCAGGGTAAGACAGATATTTGTAAAAAAGGAGGATGGTGCGTTGGTGGTCTTCAAACAGCAGGGATTCTTTCAACATTCATGACATCACCTATTGCAAAGATGCAGAAAACTTAAATGCAAGCTAATAGAACTACCAAGAGTGATTTATCTTTTCCCATTGAATCCATAAACCTAAGGTGCCCTAACAAGTTATTCAACAACATATTTCGAAATATAACGTAGAAAGGGATTTATAATCTAGCTCTAAGCCCAAGATGACAACCAGTAATGAGCAGAGAATGAGATGTCCAATCAACAACATTTTTAAAACATATTATTGCACTTCATCAACAGAAAATAGCAGAGAACCACAAGCATTTTCATTAACTTGAAATAAAATATTACATACACCAATGTTTCAAAATGTTTCCATGGGGACAAGCATGATAGATTTTCTTCTTGTTAGATAGGGGAGACATATAGAGATGCTCTCAGATTTTATTAATGGTTGTATGGCTATAACCACCTTAGCAAGAGATACAAAATGCACACAATAGTGATCCCAAAATGTGGAAGAGCCTAGATTAAGGAAGACACAAACCAACACAATGGCCAACCAACCTCTCGAATAGAAGACAAGCCTTTTATTTATATATTTTTTACCCATTTCAAATTTGCAAGTGCCAAAGTCCCACCAAGATGCTCCTAACTGGAAAATATTCATTTATCAGGCCTGCAATCTTCATGTAACTGCATGGAAAATGATCATTACAATTGTCTCTCCAAAAAATGATGAAGACATGGAACATATCCTTTGATTTTCATGGTGGGAGATGCCTTTCACATGAGTTGGAAAGAGAATATTCATTTGAGGAGCCAAACAGACTTTGTCCTCATGTGAAACTGCCTAAAGATGCTTTTCTATCAATCGATGGAAAACTTGGAATCTTATGGATAGTTGCCCTTCATTTATGCACGTCATGGAATAACTTAATCTTGCAATGATGGCACAAGAATATTCTGGATCTATGGTTGCTTAAGAGATCTTCTTTGGAGTGGTCCACCTTGGATTTGTACACTTGTAATATCTCTTTCGTGGAGGAACTTAGATTGTTTTGACTCTTGTTTGCAGTCAGATTTTGCTTGGGCAGGCGAACGCACTCCGTCGGATCATGATCCAAGGCACAGAACGTCATTAGCTATTGTTTGCACTCAGCCCAAAATTCTTGTCACTTGGTAGCCTCATGAAATTTTTGTGTACCTTGTAAATAGTCTCTATTACTTCAAGCACCATCAAACCACATGGCGGTACCTCGCTAGATATCGAACCTCATTGAACTGGTAACTGTTTGCTCACATCATTGGATCTTTAGAACATGCTCAAAATTTTAACCATGCCCCACAAGCTCGACACTTATCATTCTTGCATTGGTCCTGGGTTAAAATGTCTGGAACAAATAAGGACTTTACATTTTTTCAAAGGAATTTAGACTTTTCTATCTCAGCCCTTTTGTTTTTGGCACTTCAACTTTGTTGAAAATACCCTTCAGGCTTTCTGCAAGTACCCTTCGGGGATTTTGTAAAGGCTTGCCCTATGGAATTGCCCTTCGGCCTTTTAGAACAACCCTTTAGATCTTTTGAAAGTGCCCTTTTGAATTATTGAAAGTGTCCTTTGGATCTTCTGAAAGTGCCCTTCGGAAATTTTGTAAGGGCAAAATGACCCCTTAGAGATTTTTCAAGGGCAAAATGCCCAAAATAAATGGCCCTTCAGGGATTCTGCAAAGGAAAAATGACCCTTCAAAGATTTTGCAAGGGCAAAATGACTGAAATAAATAGGGTAATATGTTTTACTCGAAACAAATAGACTTTCTCAGGTTTTTTGTCGCAGATAATTTGTCTAACAAAAATAAGTCTTTAGACTTTTTGCACGAACAAAAAGCCCAAAGACATTTTCATCAGGCAAACTCTCCCAAAAAAAAACCTGAATACCCTAAGGCTTAAAACACACTAAGTAAAGACCGGATTAACATTTAGTTGATTAATCAAGAAACTTGAATTTTGAAGGAACACTTTGAAAGTAGGAATTTGGGCTAAGGAGTTAGGCTTTTACATTTGACAAGGGCCCAATTGCTTCAGTGCAATTTTGGGCACTAATAGGATTTACAGAGGTAAACCCTAAAAAGGTTAAATCAATATTCTTGGGTCCTTACTTCTCATCATCATAATCCAACCAGTAGTCTTCAAAATGAGACACATGTTGATTGTATAACCAAAAATATTCTCTATTAGACCTTGAATGTCCAATAAGGCCTAATTTTAAATGGTCAAATGGTAGCATATGTCATCTCTTCTTCAACATATTTTGCTTTTATCAGTGATGCACACATGTGTGTTCTTATAGAGATATGAAATTTCACCCCAGCTTTGTGTTTGCTTGCCTAGAACATGTGTGTCTCAGTTAATTGTCTAACCAGCTCTATCAAAGCCCACTTGTCATTAACATATTTTGGGAGCATGTATGGTGTAATCTCATCCACAAACCCACAAATAAGTGAAATTTGGAAATTTTATAAACCATGCTTCACATCTAGCAATTTATGTAGAAGCTTCCATAAATATTCTCATGTTGTAGGGATCTTGTTTGAACATCTCGATCACATATTGCAAGAATGCATAATTTACTCTATGAAAATGATGAGCACTCTCTTTTAGAGTGAATTGAGGATATAACTCATATCTTTGAAGTATTGATATTTCCTACCATATTCAATCCATTATAAAATCTCCTCCTAGCAACAACATAGACAAGATAGGAAGCCATGTAGAACTTAGAATTCGTGTTGACTTATGTCAATTGTTTGTGAATAGAACCATTGATGAGTTGTCCACAATTGATGTATTATTCATTCTTGTGAATGATCTAGATATATTTGTGCATCTAAGTTTGGAAACTCCATGCAACTGGACTTTCTACCACTCTATGAAAGAGTGTGATCATATCATTAACCTCACATGTGAATTCTAACCTGGAAATTAACTTGGGAAGTCTCATCACTGAATGCTTTGATTTTATCAACCATTGTTTGTTGACCAATTTTGAATAAGAACCAATATTATCCTCCCATAATTGTTGAGCAGAAGCTAGAGTTAAGTCAACAAAGGATTCCCTGTCTAAAAATTAGAGAAAATTATCAATGTGTTCTTGTGTTAGGCAAAGAACATATTATCCTCTTGAGTTCTTGACTTCTCTCCTTCTAGGATCATAATGTTTGGTCATGGTTAGAACTCATTTTGGGCACTGCACTGATGTTTGGAAGGTAGATGCTTGAGCTAGTCCACTGTCGTAAATACTTTGACCATAGTATGTTTTGTGGACCTCACTGATTATATTCTAGAATTCATCCATGTCAATGCAACCCAGGTCAGTGTCAGATATGTTTTCCATAATGGATTCCAAGTGTGATGAAGGAATGACTCCTTAAAATTGATACTTCATATTTATACTCTCTTCACCTTAGGGCCCCTTTTTATGAGGACTATTATTCAGAGTATTTTTTTTCAAGTTCCTTCGATTGGAGTCCTAGATGTTGACATCAGATGTAGAAAAACTTTGTTTGAGAATCAAATTAATGCTTGAATTGATCTTATGAAGAGGTGTAAAATAGAGTATGTTTAGACAAGGGGCAGAGTTTGCAGATGTCTTTAGTAAATGATCATATCTCCTAGTGTTTGCTAGTAGGTTGGACAATATCTGAGAGGTGAAAATCACATTGTGGGTTCCAAAGGATGAAAATTATGTTGCAAGATCTGAAAGGTGCAAAGCACATTGTAGGATCCTAAAGGTGCAAAGCACATTGCAAGATCCGAAGGGTGCAAATCACATTATAGATGTTGATGATGTTTAGAACAAGTTTAGAGTCCACGGGAATGCCAAGCAAGGTAGTAGAATCTATAAAGGGTTTGAATAAGACTTTGAGCCTTATGAAGGTGTATACCAAACCCAGAATCTACTATAGTGAGTTATTCAACAAATACAAGGAAATATGAAATTTGCCATGTGTTTTGAAAAAAAACCATAGTTTGGAAAGGTTTGAAAGTCATGTAACAATGTTGAGTAGTTATGTGTTGGATCAATGGCACAAACCCTAGCTTTTCACTTCTAGAAACAAGTCAAAATAAAGAGTCTTGTTGTGTTAATGATCACACGAATGTGAAGATTGCAAGCAAGAGTGAGAAGGAATGAGGAAAAATGAAAAGGAAAGAAGGATTTAAACCTAAGTGTGAAAACCCTGTGTGTGAAGGGCAAGGTCAGATGAATTGCAAAAATTAAAGTGTGTTTGAACAAGTTGTGTATTCCCAAGAGTGTTTATGTTGGCTTTAGGATCTGATACGTGTAGAACACGGTTGAGGATCCAATAGGATGTGTTTACAAGGATGTCAGGTTCTAATGGGCGTAAAGCACATTGCGGGATCCAACAAAGTTATAGACAAGGGTGTTAGACTCTGCCATGTGT
The DNA here is from genome assembly GCA_037957365.1 of Torreya grandis. Lineage (NCBI taxonomy): Eukaryota > Viridiplantae > Streptophyta > Pinopsida > Cupressales > Taxaceae > Torreya > Torreya grandis. The sequence goes on from JARHVA010002272.1 coordinate 1,469,631, forward strand.
AATGCCCAAAATTTTTGTGTCAAAATTTTAGTAATTTTTTTTCCCCATAAATCTAGATTATTTTCTCTATTATCATTATTCTACATATATAATTATATGAATCCTATTCCCTTATTTCTTAATTTTATCTTTTGAGACACGTGTTTATTATGTGTCTTTGTCCATTCAACATGATATATCTAATACTAATTTTAAATATTTATTTAAAACTATGTATTATTATTACCACTTAAAAACCTTTTCTTATTACCTTTAATTTGTTAAATTTATTTTAATCATCCTCACTATACTTTGAGATACAATTACGAATACTTTCTTATCATGTTGTATTCACAACTGAAGGTTCAAATCACTATTTTTGTTATCTTCCTCCCACAATTTTACTAACCTCTATAGCCAAATTAGTTGTGCCCTTGTTGAAAATATAATTTACAAAATTATCCATGGTATATCCTAGAGTACTTAAACTTCTTTTAAATATAGCTAAATTCATTTAATATACATGTTTATTTTGTATTACATTCTCCTTTAATACGTTCCTTTATGTCTATAAAAATCTAAAAACATATTCAAATGTTACTCATTATTTGAAACATAGCACATTGCAAATAACTTATTTATACAATTATAACATTTATATTATGTTAATTATATTTAATTCCTCCCTAATAGTAGTCCAAAGAGAGTCCTTATCTTTATCATTATGAATTATTTTTTATTATGTTATGGAGTCAAACATACTCTATATTTGATTTGTTACAAATAAATGATTTAGATAACATATATCATATACACATTTTTGTTTCACTTAATAATTTATTTATTTAAGTACATCATAACTTGTCTATAATTAATTATTTTCTTTTGATAATTTTGCCTCTAAAATTTACCAAATTTTACCTTTTAATTAATTGTCAAAGATACCATCATTGGTATGTAGATTTTAACACTTAAATCTACATTGTTTCTTATAAAAGAATACAATTGTTAACTATTTAGTTTATTAAATCAATAAAGTAATAAAGCACTTTCATCCTCAATTTAAATTATGGGTGGTGGAAGTCAACTTCTTATTTAATGATCATTTAATTTTCAAATTAAAGCAAAGTAAATTAATCACTTATTGATAATGGTTTACAAGGAGTTAAATTATCGTTCTATGATTAACCTATTAGTGGCACTCCAAGAACCAAACATTAATCTTTGTTAAAAAAAATAAACACACTCTTTAAATTACATCATGAACAAATTTAAAAATTGTCATATAATTTATCTAAGTATAAATAAAGTTAACTTGATTAGTTACTAAATTAACGTTCACTATAAGTATTTTAACAGTCTTAAATTATTTAATAAATCTTCATCATTATCAAATATCGTCTTGTTCAAATTAAGATACTTACAGTACAAAAATATTAATATGAATTTATTTATAATCAATACAAAATCATGTTAAAGCTACCACTGTAAGGATTATATACTTACGAATACAAACAAGACTTACACATATATCCACTTTGGTTTATTGGAAAATTTTGTTATAAAACTTTGGATAAGAAACTAATACAACCAAACAACACAATTTTATTCTACAATCATAGCTAACAGTATTACTAAATTATATCACTGACTGTAGTATTGGAATTCTTCCACTTGCATTATGACATGGTTAACAAAAGAGGAGTCGGTTAAAAGCTGAGCAAGGAATTTCTACCCCCTAAACCACTTTTTTTTTTTAAACTAATAAATAATTTTAAGTATTGGTTTTAGCAACTAATGATAACATGTTTATGACTAATCAATAACAACTTACTATTACACATCTATCAATTGTAATTATTATTAAACTAGTAATAACAACTTAACAATGTAAATAATTACACAAATCAATAAGGTCAATAAATCAAACTGGGGATCCTATCCATTGTATAACTGGTTACCCTCTAAAGCTTTCATCAACTATGACATTAATATGAATATTACTAAGATTATTTATAATACTTCACAGATTGTATATTATAATGTCAAATCATTTATAAATTTACTAGTGCAAGATCTAGTTTTAACTTCATTATAAAAAAATTCTCAAACAAATTAAACTGTCACAAATTCATTAAAATATTATTATTGAATTTATGTACTTGTATAGTTAAAAATCAAAATAAACTTTTAAAAATTTTCACTGATTAAAATTCATACCGAAAGATACATAGAAAGAAACCATACTCGAATACTTTACATTAAAATAGATAAGTGTTTTAATTCTATAACGTACTCTCATATCAATTAGATATCTAACCTTATAGATATACAGGTTTACTTCTGTATCAAACTTCTATTTTACATCATATAAAAAAAATTGCATTAATATATACTTTCAAATCTAATACCTTTACAGTGTTAAAGAAGTGGAATTGACAGTAGATCTATAGTATAGACTCTACCAATATTCTGAAAATGTAAAAATATGAACATATATTATATGTGCAATCATCCATTTAATATTTATATAAAATTATCTAAAATCATATTTAAAAATTATTGTATTTATCTATATACCTGTATATAAATAATTTGATTGTAAACTCACGATTAATAACACTCAAGTTATTAACAAGAAATAATATAAAATATTATTTTATTCATACATATATTTATACATTTACTTAACATAGAAACATATAAATCTATATAATACCCAATTTAATAACATACAAATGTTTAATATATAATATATTATTTTTATTTATAAATATCACTTAATCTAATATTATTATAATTCAATATCATTTTACTTCTTCTAAATATATATTATTTCTTTTTTTTTCTTCTTTTTTTTCATTAAAGTATATATAACTATATGTACTCAATAACAACAAAATAAATTTATCTGTAATTAAATATTATATTTATTCATTCCCTTTCGAATTAATTCTCAACTTATATTTTTGAATATAAAAAATTACGAATTTAAATCCCTAAATAAATTTTGTCATACATATACGTGATATAATATTTGTATTTAAAAAGTAATAATTATAATATAAAATACTAATCTAAAATACCAAAATATAAGACAAAAAAATTTAAATTCTCATACAAAAATATATCATATATAAATAATAAAATAAAATATAATATAATATAATATGAATTTCAAATTTACAATATAAAAAAAAAAGAATAAACCAACAGTTATGAATTATTAAAAAAAATGTAAAAAATTATAAAAAAGTTTTCATTTAACTTTTTTTTGTTTGTGATATATATAATTTTTTTATGAAACCCTATCCCATGGTCGTCGGCCTCCATTCCAAAAGGGTTTGGGGGCCCTCACCCCCTCCCCCACAACAATATATAACAAAACATTTAATTTTTTTTTTTTTTAATATATATTTATTTCATTTATATATATATATATATATATATATATATATATATATATATTTTGGATAGCAAAACAGTGGTTTATGAATTTGTATATATATGTTTATATATATATATATTATTTTATAGAATTTTTATTTTTTTTAATACAAATATATATATACACATTTTTTTTTAAATAGAAAGAAACAAAAATTCATTATATTTATTCCAAGAATAAAAGAAATAGATCGGGTGATTTTTAAGAATGTAGAGTTTGTATTTTTATCTATTTATTATTTATTTATTTTACAAACAAAACATTCCAAAATATCTTTGTTAATTTTATTTGCTATTCATTTTTAAAAAATAAGAGTTTTTTAGAGAAAAAATCTTTTGTCTGATCCATTTCATTCTCCATTTTTTCTCTTCCATTTTCTTCTTTTCCTCTCTCTTCTTTTTTTAGTTGACTTTAAATGGAGAGATGTATTATTTTATTATTATTTTTTAAGTTAAGGTTGACACTTTTCTTTTTTTTCTTTTTTAATTATTATTATTAGTTTTATTATTCATAATGGCATAGTCATTAAATTGAATTTTATTTTGTTAAATTAATTAATATTTTGAGAACACTAGAGAACTAAATAAAATAAGTTTATTATAGAACTAGAGATATTATTTTAACTTTTATTAATATATTGATACATACAATTACAAAAATAGTTATATTTAAAACTAATTATTTATTCATTTCAAATTATAAATCAATAGACACGTCTATTTATTTAACATATGTAACCACTTGATATCATTTTAATATTTATTTATATCAGTATATAATTATTTATAAATTTGTTCATGTTTATTATTAAATGTTACTTGGGTTCAATCGTCAAAGCAACAAAATTATGATTTCCGTCTTAAAACTAGATATGTTGTCGAATACTAAGAAAAATAAAGTTGACTAATTGAGACCAATCATATGTTTATTTAATATTATGAATAATAAATTCGTTTATCTACAAAATATTAGTTTAATGACAATTTGTACAATTATTTACAAATATATTTATGTTTATTAATAAATGTTACCTAACTTTCGATACAAATGAAACAAAGTTATTATTGATGTCTTAAACAAGGTTTTATTGTCAAAGTACCTAGATGATACAAGTCGACTACTCGAGACCAAATAACATAATCTCGCCTTACGATAGATTCAAACCAACTGTTAAAATAAATAAATAACCAATTTTAACAGGGTAAAATTGTAAAAAATAACACATCGGACCAGAAACCCCCAAAGACCAAAGTGACTGATACTTAAAAAAAAATATGAATGTTACAAGAGTCGACACACCAAGCCCAAGACAGTCCTATAAGAGAAATAATGCGCCTAATACTAAGCTAACATAACAAGATGGCCAAAACAACACCAACCACTCACTATAATATATCTTTCTCACATGTCGAGCTTATTGACACACTTGACACATTGGTCATCTACATGATGACACATCATTGAGAGTAATCTAGTGAATCTAAGAGGGGTATTACACCATGTCTATTTGCCAGCGCATAAGGATCTGCTATGTGTCTATCACACAAACAAATTCTGCCAAGCTTAAACAATTAGAAAAAAAATCTTAATTTTGACCAAATCTGACTTAGTTTTACCTTGTTTGACCAATAATGATCAGAAAACAAAAAAAATAACATTTATTCAAAAACTAGTACAACAAGTACTCTACCTCCATGGACAAGATGTACATGCTTCTATACTAACCCAAGGAAATGAGTTATTCTACTAAGGTCAGTAATAAACTTATAATAGCTATTATTATGGATCAAAAAAAATAGACTTGTCATACATTATATGTTACAATAACATCTCAAACAACTATCAAGTATGCCCATTTAAGGTTTAATATCTTACACTAATTTATGAATTATAATAAAAGTTTTATGTGTTTCCCTACATTATCTCAGATGATTCTCATGTGCCATAAAATATGATTAGTGGTTCTACAAGAGGATTAAATTTCATAAGGTTCATGATGTATCTTGTGGAATAAGATTACAACATAATCCAATATACTAATGGTTTTCAAAATCCTTTACAATATTTTTAATATATTACACATTCTAAATAATCATACTCTACTTATCATAGCATGGGGAAAACTATCACAATTCCCAATGATTCATAAAGATTCTATAAACCAGTCAATTCATATGAGAATAACAAGTATGAATGTGGGTTTAAGACCTTTTTAAGAAAATAAATGAATTATAAATTCAATTTTACAACTAAAATTGGTAAATTCTCTTCTTTTCAGAACAGTTTGAATCATAGGTTGAACAATCTTGACCCGTAGTCATTTTAAATGATCGAGGATTACTTGTCTTGTGTGAAGGATCTTATGTTCCAATTAGAGGAGTGTAACAAAGAATAAAAGAAGAAGACTTATTAAGATCATCTTGGATATAACATGAAGCCCCCATATGATATGTTTTTTTCCACATATTATTCTCAGAGTTGCAATGAGAAAGGAAAGAAACATGTCTTTTCTAAGGGTATGCTCCCAATTGATTTCTAAACAATAAAAGTTCATAAAGATGGGTGGTATTGGTTTGAATCAATAATCTCTCTAAAATAAGGGAAATGAAAAATAAGGTTCCTAGCTAGATGAAAATCTTGAAGAAGATGAGAACAAGAGTGTGATCAAAAGCATGGTCACAAATGAGAGAATAAGAAGACAAGGAGTGTGATTACATTGGCAAGCTACGTCATTTGGATAACTCACGTTAGAAGAGGGTGTGGGATTTGGAGAAGGAGATCAATGATCTCAAATAACATCAAAGTAATCCTAGTGATGATGGTAAGGGTAATGAGCTTCTTGTACACAGTTATTCATTTCACACACTCTTACAAGTATGAGTTTATCGTGGATTCAAGGTACTCTTCACATGGACAATGATGGTATTTTATCTAAATGATTAGTAAGCCAGATGATTAGAAGTTCCACTAAGTAGATGATTCTATTTTTCCTATTATTGGTATTAATAAATTTGTGCTAGAGGATGGAATTATTAAAAATGGATAGAATGATTGGAAATGTGTACCGCATATGGGACATAAGTGTGAATTTTGTATTTGTTTATCAACTAAATCAATAGGGAAATAAAGTTGAGTTTTGAGCTCACAAGTTTGTTGTGAAATATAAAAATAAAAAGTTTTATATGGTTGTTATTGGTTTACTTGATAAGGACGATAAGTGATGGTTCAAACATCTTAGGAGTTATATGTCACTCCCGTTGAGCATGCACAAAAGTTCAAAGATGCTTTGATTAAGGGTACGGATGTAAATAAGAGAGAGACACATAGTTATTCTTTCCCAGGGTATTTAGTTAAGAGTTATGATATTCCTACAATGGATGATGCGGTTGTTCTAGGAGATTTTGCATCGTTGATGGCTTCAGGGTAAATAAATTTTGGTGTTAACCTCATTTTTTTTAAGGTTGTAGTTCTGACACATAATTTTATTCCTTATTCTAAAGAGGATGTTTAGATCCTTTGATAGTTAAAGAAACTAGTGTGATTACATAATTATGGATCCATAGTGGGATTGAACTCTTGACTAGAGTTTTGGACACTTATTTTAAATTTGAAGATAAAGAGAAGTGAGAAAAGATGGTCAGCTCTTTATTGTTTTTAGTGGAGAGGTGGTCTAGTGTGAATGGGTGAGTTGCCATTCCACATTATGTTGATTTCATGTTTGATTCTAAGATTGTAGATCTTGTGTCCCAAGATGATTAACATCATTCTTTTTCCAAATAACATTTGACAAAAGAGGATATTGAGATGCATGAGTTAGTTAAGGAAGACATGAGGACACATAATTATAGATCCATGGTGGGATTCTTCTCTTGATTAGAGTGTTGGACATTTGCTATAAAGCCAAATATAAAGAGGAGTGGTAGAATATGATGGGATATTTATATTTTTCAATAGAGAGATGATCTAGTGTGAATGGACCATTCCACATTATTTTTATTTCATTTTTTATTCCAAGAATTCATATGGAATATTTTTGGAGATTCTGTGTCCTAAGACAATTCTTTTTGTTTTTTTCCAAAAGATTTTTATCCAAATAGGATATTGAGATCCTTGAATTAGTTAAGCAAGATAGGGAGATACATCATTGTGGATCCATAGTGGGATTTTTATCTTCACTAAAGTGTTAGACATTTACTTTGAATTTAAACATAAAGAGTAGTAGGATATGATAATGGGATCTTTCATGCTTTTGATGGAGAGATTGTTTGCGAATTGCCGATTCCACATTATGTTGATTTCATTTTTTATTTAAATAATTGAGTTGGAAAATAATTGGATATCTCATGTCCCAAATTTTTCAAAAATACATTTATCGAAAGAGGATATTGAAATGCTTGAATTAATTAAGGTATATAGGGGGATACATCTTTATAGATCCATGTTGGGATAAATTTCTTGATTGGAGTGTTGAACACTTACTTTGAAGCAAAAGATAAAGAGGTGTGGGAGAAGATGATGGGATATTTATTATTTTTATTGAGACATTGGAACAATCACTATTATGGATATCAATGAAGAGATACCTTCGATTGTGCAGCCTAAACAAAAAGAACACTATCCTTGCATAATGGAAAACAAAAACAAATAAGAACTTTATTTATTCAAATAAGAGATTACAAACTCATTCACTCATTCACACACACATTTCATAGAATTAAAAACACCACAATGTTGCAATTCCCATAGTCCTTGCAAAGACAGGATTTAACTTTACAGCGATTCCCCAGATCTTCACATAGATATCTGATTTGTTGTGTCCTCTCTAATGGCCACACTTAGAACTATTTCCTCACAAATTATTCCCCAAATCTCAAGAGTAGGGATTCATTTTTGGATTAATGTAGTCTATTAACCCTTAATTAGATAGAACTATGTAAATGAATTTAGATTACTTACAAAGCTAGATCCATGTTGGGATAAATTTCTTGATTAGTGTGTTGAACACTAACTTTGAATCAAAAGATAAAGAGGTGTGGGAGAAGATGATGGGATATTTATTATTTTTATTGAGACATTGGAACAACCACTATTATGGATATCAATGAAGAGATACCTTCAATTGTGCAGCCAAAACAAAAAGGACAACACAATCCTTGCGTAATGGAAAACAAAAACAAAATATAACTTTATTTATTCAAATAAGAGATTACAAACTCATTCACTCATTCACACACACATTTCATAGAATTAAAAACACCACAATGTTACAATTCCCATAGTCCTTGCAAAGACATGATTTAACCTTACAGCCATTCCCCAGATCTTCACATAGATATATGATTTATTGTCTCCTCTCTAATGGCCACACTTCGAACTATTTCCTCACAATTTATTCCCCAAATCTTAAGTTTAGGGATTCATTTTTGGATTAATGTAGTCTATTGACCCTTAATTAGATAGAACTGTGTAAATAAATTTAGATTACTTACAAATTTATATAATACAATACAAAGCTAGATCCATGTTGGGATAAATTTCTTGATCGGAGTGTTGAACACTTACTTTGAAGCAAAAGATAAAGAGGTGTGGGAGAAGATGATGGGATATTTATTATTTTTAATGAGACATTGGAACAATCACTATTATGGATATCAATGAAGAGATACCTTTGATTGTGCAGCCTAAACAAAAAGGACAACACAATCCTTACGTAATGGGAAAAAAAAAGAACTTTATTTATTCAAATAAGAGATTACAAACTCATTCACAAACACATTTCATAGACTTAAAAATGTCTAATCCCTAGATCTGATGATATGCACAACTCCCAAAAATGTATCTCATTTACTTAAAACCCTAGATCCAATTGTAATAATAAAATTAAGAATGATAAAGGTGAATAAGTGTGGCTTGAGATGACCCCAACCACTTCTCATTGAATAGTTGAGTGTTGCCTATATATCCCATACTTTAAAAAGGGAATTCAAACCATATGTAATTCTCCTTGTTAGGTGAATGTGTAAAATAGTATTTGTTCATTGTATGCAACCTATAATATATCCCTTGATACTTTGAAATTTGAAACTTTGGATTGGCTCTTCAGTGCTTTAGACTGAACTAAGACCTACTCCTAGTGACTGATTGATAAATTGGGAAGAATAGAGCAGTCTTCTTGAATGTGTAAGTGTTTAAGAATGCTTGGTAAGTGTTTTCTAGGTAATTGATAGATGACTAATAGGATTATACCTATTTTGTAATTATATAGGATTCATTGGGTACTTTCTCATGCCACTGACATGTAAAACATACAAGCTGGTCCATAGGAATGATTTGAATTTTAAATATGACTATTGCTTGGCATAGGATGAAGTTATCAAACAGTTTGTTTTGATTTTGATATTAATATCTAGGGGACAAGAACACAAATCTAATGTTCTAGATATGTCTAAGTATGATAATTATTTGGTTTGACACGAACTATGGGAATTCTTGTAGGTGGTTGATAACAACTTGGGAGGGTTAGATTCGTAGAAAGCATGTGGATGTGAAAGAATAGAAAATGAAAGTCGTATGTGTATGCATAAGTAATGTAGGGTGAAGGTAAGTCAAAACATATATATACAAGTATCAATTACGATATTTTAGTGTATAAAAATGCCTCCCTTTTATTCTAGTATTGAAATGAAATACAAATACTAGAGTAAAAGGATAAAAAAACATACTTGAATGTGTACAACACATTATGTCTTTAGGAGATGCTCCAAACATGAAACCTATTCCCTTAAAACCAACAATGAATATGTGGCAGTCAATGTCCACAAAATGACAACTAAAAATGCATAAATTAAAACTTGAAATTTAAGAGCAATAAAAGAATATGTGTAGGTGGGTGAACTGTGTTGCCCTATAACTTGTTGGGGATGATGTTTCCTTGTTGAAGTATTAGATAATTTTTCTTCTTGTTGAACCCTTTATATAATTTCAAGTTATTAAGTCTGAATTTGTCTAAGTAAAGTCTATGATTTTGGAAGAAAAATGCCCCAACCCTCATTGGAAAAATAAAGGGAATAGTGTCAAGGTTGTTCAGTGTCACAAAAACCTCAACCACACTAACCCGTGTAACTAATCTTGCATAGATCTTGTAACCCCGAGATAGAAGGTGGAAGCCACATATTGGGCTAGTGAAATAATTATAATGTCATTGAAGGAGTTGAATCTCGGCCACTAGCAATGGACTTATAGATTTGAACGGTGCTCATTGCTAGGTGTAAACACCTAAAATCGGACACCCTATGTTGATTTTAATTATCATCACCTTATTCACTAATCACACTTACAAAATCCTAATCCTACCCGCCATCTCATTCTAATCTTGTCATTAACTAACATTCCTAGCCAATCTACTATTCATTACTATTCCCCTTTATTAAATTAATCAATTCTATCCATAGCCTTACCCCATCTCAACAACGATAAAAAACTAGATTAATCACACTAATTAATCATGTTAATTAGTTGATAATATAATCCATGCACATTCCATATTTCTAATAAATCAAAAAAATACATTTTTCATCTCAAATATATGATGTCATCATATCACATCCCTAAAATTCACATCATTAATCTTCTCCAATCCCAAGGCATATCAACCCAATCCCTAAATCAATCTCAACCAAATCCCTATGCAATCTCATCACATCCTAAGGAAAATAAGACAACCTCTTATCAATCCCATTCCTCATCTTACACACTCAACCCCCAACATTTATTGCCCATCCTCTCTCATTCAATGAGATGTAGGACTCATCCTCCACCATTAAATTTTGAAACTAGATCAACGATTGTCATTCATTCACAAATCCTATAAATTGAGAACTCCCCCTCTCACTTCAATAAGTCTTCAAGGCATAACAAAGTTCTATCAATTTGGAACACAAAGCCTCTCATCATCCCATCATTTCATCAAGACATCAAGACATCCAACAAGGGGACATGTTGCCCAAATGTTTTTTCATGGCCTATTAAGCACCCACATCCAATAATCAAAAAGGAGCAAATTGACACAATGATGGATAACTTCATTGGTAAGTGAAGGTATATTCTTCCCCTCTTCGCTCTTGTCTGAGATGCATTTGCTTAGTTAGTGTAGAAATTTCAAGTTATTTTGAGTTTTTATTTGTTTGCTAACTTTGGGCATGCATACATTTGGCATGCCTAGTGGGGCTCTCAAACCCACAAACCCTTATCTATTTTCCTTGATTCATCTTATGTTTGTAATTGCACACGAGTAGGGGTCAAATTTTGAACAATCCTAAGCTAATTTGAGTCAAAAAAATATCAAAATTTGTCATAAATTTTATTTCCATTTGTCTTGCAAGTTTTCCCTCTAAAGTGGACACATGAAAACAACGAATTTACCCTGAACTTTAATAGGATCGCCTTTGTGTCTATCTATAGCTATTTGATAGTTTTGCAATGTTGTTTGGTAGGGCCACCCTATTTTCTGGCAAGTTCACCTTTGTTTATATAGTCTTTATAAATTTTACCCTATTAGATGGTAGATTTTCCCTAAACATTGGTGGGTTTGAACTTAGTAGTGTTTCTACACCACCTACCATCTAGAAGCCATAATAGTTGACTTGGGTGTCCATTTGACCTCTCATTTGCACCAAAATGAAGATATTGAAAAGATGCACGTAGCCATGATCAAATATTAGTGTTTTACAAATGCATTGTGGTAATATTTCCCTCTATTTTAGAAAGTTTCCACTTGTCTATTTTCTGACAGTATGACATCAATGAATTTTCCATGTTGTTTGGAAGAATTGCCATGTGTTTTAGCGGGATTACCTTGTCTCTTATTTTCAGGTATTCAGTGGATTCATCATGTTGTTTGGATAGATTTCCCTCTACTTTAGTGGCATTTCTCTATCTCTCATTTTCAAGTCTTTAGCAGATTTTCCCTATTGTTTGGTGGGATTACCCTCTGTTTTAGTGGGATTTCCCTATCTCTATTTTCTATTTGTAGGTCTTCAACTTATTTTCCCTATTACTTGGCAGGATTCCCTTGTTGTTTAGTATATTTTCCTTGTGTGTTATTAGTTTTCATGCTAATATTTTTTTTAGGTTTTCTACTTGCAAAAGACATTTAATATCAACTAATAATTCACTTCTTGCATGTTTGGAAACAAAGAATCAAATCAATCAAACCCCAACTGCACACACTTAAAAAGTTAATGTAAATCATTTTTTATTTATTTTCCAAGTTTCTTAATTGTGTGTGTGTGTCAAGACTGAAAGTCATGTGTGCACTCCCCTAATGGATAGTTTGTGTATGTTTTTCCCTTGCACCTATAAGGTAGCCTTGGGAACCAAAAATAACTATCATCTTTTTATTTTTAATTTTAGGTTTTGACGACTAGGATTCATCACCGAACATTAGAACCAACCTTGTGTTTCAGTGGGGTATATAACTTGAGAAGCAAATGTTGTTATTGGCTAACCGGTCATCTATTTTACTGACAACATGAAGTAAGGGGTTTCATCCTCTAATACCCAAGCCCTAGGCAACACTCTCAAGGATGAATTTATTGGTAACACTCTAGTGATGGTGACACATGGAGTGTAGCAATATTTGGATTTGACCATTTTGAGCAAACCTGTGAATCTCCCTCTTCTAAGGAATTGGGCCTCACGTATTGAAAAGTATACAAAGGATGCCCCTAGATCACATTGTGAAGCCTAGCTTAAGATCTTTTAGTCATATATCAAATAGTAGTGTAGGGAACACAACATTCCCCAAGATCACCCACCACATACCTTTCAAGATACTATTGGTGGGCTGCTAGTGAGTTATACTTCTATCTGAATAATCTAAGTTGTTTAACCCTAATTTAGATAAGGATCCTACTTGGGTAAATAGGGTTAATAATATATAAATAATAGGGCACAAGGGTGAATATAAAATGTACATCAGGCCAATTAGATGTTAAACACATATGTACCATATACTAAATTTATTAAGTTGAGATAAGTTATAAATGGAAAGTATAACTATGCTAAATATGGAAATGACATAGAACAAGGTACTTAGTTTGCTCTGATGTTAATGTAGATATAGATCTAGAACAAGCTGAAAACAAGTGGGAACATATTTCTAGAACAATAATCAGATCCTGGATCTAGTGCCTCTGGCTCTCTAGATAGTAACGTCAACATGGGACGATTGTCTCGGCACTACTATCTGGGTTTGATGCTAGTGTCATGTACAAAATATCAACTAAAAAAAGATGTGACCACTTGGATACTTCTGAGTTTGATTTTTCTTTCTCTCTGGTGCATTCAGATATGGGTCATGGACTGTCACTCCTTGTGAAATGAAAAAAACCCTAGCTTTTCATCTTTAATGTAACATTGGATAAAAATATATTAGTGGGCACACTGTGTTAAGCTGACCTGCAATGACCCCATTGTCAAATGGAATTGCTTACATAGATAATAATCCAAAAGAGGGCCTTAGACTCATGTAGTTTTCTCTTACATGTTGGCTTGGGTGTGAATCATGCAATGTGTCTAAAGCAAGTACAACATTGGTCTAGCTTGTAACTTGGAAAATATGACCTTATGACTGCTCCTTTAATACTTCAAACATGTAGATGAGTTGTACCTAAGACTAGTATGGAAATAGAGAAAATTTTGATCAATTGATTGCTTGATAGAGTGTTTTTGATAAGTGTTTTCATCTTTTGGTATGAATGCTAGGTGAGAAAAGAATGAGAGTTAATATTGTATTTATACTAATCCTATCAGGAGATACTTGCATTAAATCACTTAGACTGACCATTGTGATATGTTTTATTTATAAATTGGATGACTTTAGGGCACTAGACACTTGCATCAAGGCATGACAGTAATGTCGATGTTATTGTCTATCATAGATGTTAGTGTACAGGGAGTAGGAGAGCGGGTACAGGTTCAAAACTTACAAAAGTTTAAGTACATTTCAAGAATTTTGGGCAAGATAAGATGTCTGTGTTATCAATATAATATTGTTTAGACTAAGAGATAGGCCAAGGGGCACAAGATACAACATATGCGAGGCTTTTGAAAGCAAATCATATGTAAAACTAAGAGGAATAGCTAAGGTCTGAGTTTGTCAAATGTACAAGATTGAAGTGTTGCATAATCACAAAATATCATCTAAATTTTCCCCCTTTTAATCTAGTAATAAAATTTTCAGTTTAAAGGAAAGGAATAAGTACCTAGATGTGTATGCATACCTTGTCTTTGCTTGAGTTTAATTTGAGTGCTTTGTTGGTGACTGACCTATAGTTAAGAGTATGTTATAATGTAAAATCAATGCATATAATCTAGGTTAAAAGTACTTGAAATAGATTTAAAATGAAAAATCAAAGTTTAGGAGTACACATGTGTGTCGATGTAATTGTCTTTCCTATTGGCAAGTTGTTCTACAAAAGACATATCATTGTAAGGATCTAAAATTGAGATTAGAATAAATATAGATAAATCTTTAAAGTGCATATATCCAAGGGGAGAGAGAGAGAGAGAGAGAGAGAGAGTGGAAGGCACATGCCTCCAACCTTGGAGCAAAAGTGAGTTGCCACATAGCAGTTGAGATTAGCTCAATCATGTAACCCAATGATACTTATAATCTGGTGAGGTTAGCTGATACAGTCAATCCAACCTAAGAACTTGGCAAGATTGAGTGATTTAATTACCTCAACCATACTAAAAGGTAGATTGGTTCGATAAAGTTTGTAAAAATATGTGGGGTATCAAAATATGCAATGGTTTTGGAATCTGAAATTGATTTTGAATTTTTTAATATTAAGCACATTTTACATAGCATATGCACTTATATATGTCTCATGTTGAAACTGTGTATAAAAATGGTATTAATGTATAGAATTTTGTCATATTTGTGAATCTTAATCATATAATTGTGTTTTGGCCAATTTGGATAATTGTGTGTAGGACATGCGTCCAAAGCATGCCCCCACTATATATGGAGAAATATGAAACTGATATAAGTATCAATGTGGAGGACATGTTTCTAAAACATGCCCCCACTATATATGGATAAATATGAAACTGATATAAGTATCAATGTGGAGGACATCTTTCCAAAACATGCCCCCACTATAAACTGAAGATGATGAAAACTGAGTAGGTATGGAGAACATGTTTGCAAAGCATGCCCCCAATGAATCTGTGAATTGATATAAGTATCATATTGAATGAGTGTTGAGAACATGCTTCCAAAGCATGCCCCCACTAAATCTGTAAACTTCTATAATTACCAAATACTAAATCAGTGTGGAGAACATGCTTCCAAAACATACTTCCATTGAATCTAAAAATTGTTAATGTGTGGAAGCCATGCCCATATGACATGCCCTCACTGAATTTGAGCACTTTGAAAAGTGTGGAGAAAATGATTCCCAATCATGCCCCTACTAATATGCCCCCCTTTGAGGTGAGGGAAAAATAGTGCCTAAAAATTATCTGACCTCAAAAGGGTAAGACAACTATAAATTTTGTGACTGAACCATGTAGTATGTAGAAGCATGTGCATAGATAAATGTATCGTTGAAGCACATAGAACCAATGTGATAACATGTAGGCCTAAGATGCATGATAAATATCATATCAAAGTCTAGATAGCAATAGTACAAGCTCAACAAGTAAATAAACATACACATAAGAGCACTCAAAATCAAGTCAAAAGGCAATGGTCCAAAGAGACTGCAAACAAGGGGCATGTTCAAATGCCATAAAATCGAATGGACATGACCTAGTCAAATGTTCACAAAGCAAAAAATGACATATTCAAATATCCATATAACAAGTAATGACATTCAAATGTCTAAGATGCAAACATAAGCACAGGGCCACATACAACAGAGCATATTCAAATGCTTGAATAAGCAAGATAATAGCAAGGCAAAACACTCAAGGAAGTGTATAAAGGAACAGTATAATAAACTAGCATAAACATATCATAGTAACTCATGGATCAAATGTGTTAGCAAAAAATTTCAAGTACATAGCATATCAAGTACCATGTGTAAGATATAAGCATGGATAAGGCATGTATAAGTACATAAGCAACCTAAAACATGATAGTGTAGAGTGATCATCGAATCATATAACTTGTGTATCAAGATCATAGAAAATAGATGCCCCCAATGTCCTAGCGAAGTGGGTAGAGGAAAAGCCTAACAACCATAAGTGCATAAAATCATGTATCTGTGTATGCATGTATATATGTATGTAGAATTAAATGATATGTTAGCCCTCAACATAGAACTAACACATAGATGCCAAGGATCCAATAGAACATGTAGGTGATGAAAAATATTTTTATATTGTTGAATGTTTTAATTTTTTTGATATTTTTGGTAGAGACGATAATCCTATGATCTCATCCAATGGATGATTATAGATATCTCCCCACTTAGAACCTGGTGTAAAATATCGGCGGTACTGCCAAGGAGTAAATATAGGTAAAAGACATGTCATTGTAGAATTTGTGATGCTCGACATATATATAATAGGACTCTGAGGTTGTGAAGTACCAATAGAAGTAGAGATTTCTAGAACCCATATTTGTGTACTCTATGGTTTCTTTGGAATAGCAATAGTAGGAACATATTTAGATGATCTGGACATGTGAATATGGTGCATGGAAAATGAGGATTCTGTGGAACCAATTGTCCTCTTATGTCAATCTTTCTCAAGTATTGGCTACCCAGTAAAGGGGATTGCTTGTTGCTTACCCTTTTGTAGTGGATTAACCTTAACAGGCTTGATTATTAACTATTTGGATATGAATTTCTCTTGTTCAAGAGGATGTTCATATGGAACACCAGAAACTATAATTATCCAATTGACATGAATGTATTTAACACACCTATGCACTATAGAAAGTATTACTCGAAGAGTATGTATTAAAGGTCATCCTAACAACATGTCAAAACTCGTAGAAGGTATAAATAAGAAAGTAGTAACCACATGTGTGGGACCGACCTAGAAAGGTAGATCATTCTCACCAAGACCCTTATGAGAGGTCCCATCAAATACTCTAACTAATTTAGTAGAGGGGTGTAAATCGTGTTGAGTATAACCCAAATGCCTCGGTAATGTCATGGTGCAAGCATTTTTGCTTGCACCATTATCAATTATAACACTGTGTATGGGGAGTTTATCAAGGTATGCTCAAATGAATATAAAATGAAGATCAAAGTCATTATCTTTAATTTCATTATCATCAAAGGAAATGGGAGGTTTTTAAACCATAGGAGGTATATGTCGTGCATAAGTACCAATAACCCCATCTAGTGGATGTCCATAATATGATGGAGGATTATGTGCATTATATGCTATTTGGACTTCTGGTTCATTCTTAGAATGGTCTTACAAAGGATTGTTAAATATCTTCTACTTATAGTGATCACCAAGTTGTGAACCTAATTCCTTTAGAGGATCATCAAATGTAATTTATTAATCATCGATGAGGTTCTAGATATTATGCTTCAAGGTAAAACATTTGTTTGTAGAATGCCCAAGGCCTTGGTGGTAGTCACAATAAACATTTGCATCATATCCTTTGGATAGAGGTATATTTATATCAACCTCTATAGGAAGAGGGAGAGATATACGATGACACTCCATCAACCATGGGAGTAACAAAAAAAGAGACTTAGGTAAACATATAAATTGTCTTCTCGATGCATTGGATAGGACAAGTCAATTAGGTTATTTTTCAACTGTGTTAACCATGGTGGTTGTTTCATTTGTAGGCTCAGAAGGTGTTACATTATAACTTGGTTTAATTATAAATTCTGTACTAGATGTAGATGTAGTTGGTGTGTTTTCTACATACTTGAGCTTATTCAAATATATAAGTTTCATTTCACAGTCCCGTACAACATGCCATAAGTCATCGAAAGATTGAAACTTTTTGAAAACAATGGACTCATGTAAAGGAGCAAGCAAACTTTACTTGAATATGCCTTGCAACTCTCTGTCTGCCATAGGATTGGTCATTTTGGCTAGCATTGTCTTATATCTTAAGACATATTCATTGATAGGTTCATTGGTTCCTTGTTTGATCTTTGCAATTTGAGCATAGGAAACCTTTTTGGTAATGTTAATAGAAAAGTGTCAAAAACTGATCTACAAGAGGTTTGAATACCTTCACATATTAGAGAGGTAAATCATAAAACTAGCTCAAATCATAGTCATTGAGGCTCTTTGGAAATAATTTGGTCAAAATTTTATCATTAGAGGCATAGTCAAAGCAAGCCGCATAAAAGGTCCAAAGATGTTACTTTAGATCACACTTGTCATCATAGAATTTGAATTTATGTGCAACAAAACTAGTTGGCAAAGGGTGTAAATATGTCTCAAGTGTAAGAGAGTTATGCAACACATCTTATGGATCTATAGCATGTGAAGACTTTGAAGCCTTTAGTTCAATGTTTCTAACCTTGTCCTCTAAGGTATTTATGACTTGACAAAGTTTTTGAACTGTAGACCCATTACAATTTAGATTATCAATTTGAGTAGTCACCAAAGGGGATGAAAACATGTTTTGAGTAGTAATAGGCATTAAAATCGGTATTTGTGTTGAAGCAATGGGTAAGCCCATAATTGATGTATCACTAGTAGCTTCGGGAAACAAAGGTTTAAACACAATTTGTGCCCCCATTAGATGTATTGAGTTGTAGTGTGTTCAAGGGAAGGGATGTATCCACTAAATTTTTTAAATTTTGGGCTTCAAGTATAATTTTTAAGATCTTATCAAGATCCTCATGGTTGTGTCGAATGCACTCACGAAACATTGCAATTGTATGCACATGATCATGGTTTATTTGCTCATTTTCATTTGTTTTCATATTTTCATTATCATTATCTTCTTCTATGATAACCTTATCAACATTATTTTCATATTTAACATGGGTATCATCATAATCCAAGGTATGAAATCCCTCATCGATTTGAGACATCTTGGATGGGTTGAGGGGAAGCTCAATATGTTCAATAGACACACCCCCAAATCTAAGACTATGCCTAGGTTACATGCAAAATAGTACCAAAAGAAAATTAAAAAGTATAGCAATATGAAACTCTAGCTAGTTTAAAACCCTATGAATCAAAAAAAATGTATTCAAATAATTTGGATTCACCAAATGTTTAACCCTAATTTGGATAAGAATCATACTTGGGTAGATATGGTTAAGAATATTTAAATGATAGAGCACAAGGGTGAATATTATATCTATAGTAGACTAATTAAATGTAAAACTCAAATGTACCATAAACTAAATTTATTAAATTGAAATGAGTTATAAACGGACAGTAAAACTATATTAGATATAGAAATGAAATAAAATAAGGTACTTAGCAAGCTTTAATGCTAATGCAGATCTAGATCTGGAACATGCTGAAAGCAAGCAAGAAAACAATTCTGAAATAATTGTCAGATTCTAGATCACCTGCCTCTGACTCTTTGGACAGTAATATCAACCTAGGACAGTTGTGTCAACGTTATTGTCTAGGTTCAACACTAATGTCCTATATGGAGTATCAACTAAAACAACATGCGACCACCTGGATACTTTTGGGTTTGGCTTTGTCTTCACTCTAATGCATTCATATCTGGATCATGGATTGTCATTCCTTGTGAAATGGAAAAAAATCTAGCTTTTCATCTCCAATGTGAACTTGGAGAAAAATGGGTTAGTCGGCACACGATGCTGAGTTGACCCGTAATGACTTCATTATCAAAAGGAATTCCTTATATATTCAACAATCTAAAAGAGGGCCCCAGGCTCTTGTAGATCTCCCTTGCATGTTGGCTTGTGTTTAAAGCAAGTATAATAGTGACCTAGCTTGTAACTTGATAAATAAGACCTTGTGACTGCTCCCTTAGTACTTTAGACCTATAGGTGTGTTTTACCTATGACTAGTATGGAAATAGGGAATATTTTGATCAATTGAATGCTCGATATAGTGCTTTTAATAAGTGTCTTGGTCTCTTGGTCTGATTGTTAAGTGAGGAATGAATGAGGGTTGATATTGTATTTATACCAATCCTATCAAGAGATAACTCGCATTAAATCACTTGATTGATAATTGTAATATGTTTCATTTGCAAATCAGATGATTTTAGGGCACTAGACACTTGCATCGGGGTAGAATAGTAACATCAACGTTATTGTCTATCTTAGACGTTAATGTTTAGGGAGTATGAGAGTAGGTACATACTTAGACACTATAGAGATGTAAGATAAGTACATTTTAAGTGTTTTTATCAAAATAGGATGTTTGTGTCATCAATATAATACTGGTCGGACTAAGAGATAGGCCAAGGGGCACAAGATAGAGCATATGCAAGGCTTGCAGAAGCAAATAATATGTAGAACTAAGAGGAATAACCAAGGTCTGAGTTTTCCAAGTGTACAAGTCTAAGGTGTTGCATAATCATTAAATATTATCTACAGTTGTCTTGTGTGATTTAATTGATGCCTTTGTGTATAATGAGTTTGAAACCAAATACAAATCCAAATCAAATGCAGTCAAACCTAAGTCTAATTCAAACAAGTCAAATCTAAACCAATTTCAACCTAAATCAAACAAATCGAACAAACAACTAGTTTACATCCAACACTAAAACCAAAACCAAATCAGTCCAAACTTAATCCCAAAACTAAGTTTAATCCAAACATCAACCTAATTCATTCAAACCCCATCTAGACCTATGGCACCCAAAATTGAACCATGTAGAGCCCAAATTAAACAATACATACATGCAACAAGGATGATGTCCTTTTATGGCTCATAAAACTAGGTGTCTAACTTCATATAAATTACGAACTCATACATCTAAACTTAGTCCTAAGTATAAAAAATCACACCTTTTCACATCAAAATCAGCCTATCTCTAGCGACAACGCTAGCCAATATCAAGTAAACCTCTCATCCACTAGCTATCATCCCAATCATGATGTCACCCGTATCAACTACAAAGGGAAACCCATTATGGCACCCCTATCTCAAATTCAAACCATAGTTGACCAAATTTGATAGCTTAGTCAACACGTGGATGGCTTAGTATCCACCATCAATCCAGCTCTTAAGCCACAATAATCAAACAAACAATCCATATTCGATGAGCCCATCCTTGGTCAACTCATCTTCAACCAACCAACCATCTTTGATGCACCCATCCTTGATGAACCCTCATTTGACAAACCACCCTTCTTTGATGAGCCCATGGATGACCATCCCATCTTCAATCTGTAGCTCAATATCTCATCATACATTGAAACCACCATCACCCAACATCGCATGCCTCTTGGGTCAATGGTACTTGTAGATAACAATAAAATCTAGATGGCCATCCATACAAATAACATTCTTAAATATCCTATCAATAGTAGAAAAACAATGTTAGCATCATATCAGTTCAGTAGAACTACATTTGTCAAATTTGACCTCCTCATAGAAGAGGAAATCAACGGTAACACTCACTCATGGTTACATGGAGATAGTCTCGTGGTTTGTTTCCAAATCAACAAATATCCTATAGAAAGAAAAATCCTCAAAAGTATGAACTACAATGGGGGAGGCCTCAACCTCCATGAAAATGGAATCATCAAACCCATCCATGTATGCACACACAAAGGATATCATGACATCAACTAAAAACTATCTATAAATCCACATAAATATGTTTGCGACACTTTCACATTTTCAAGGAAGCCTCATCCAAATTTGAAACAGGGTCCATTCATAGTCCTTACAAGAACTATGTTTCCACCTATCCTCTTATCAATGCCACCACTCCTTTCCAGCATCTTGCTAATCAATCTCCTACACATGTCAATTCGAACTAATAAAATCACAATATCCATCCTTTATCTTATCCTAATATTCAATCTCCAACACTCGTCGATTGGAATTGAAAAAATCACATACCATCAACTTTCTTTCACAACAATAAAAAAAATGTAGAATTCATGACTAGCATCTGGCCAGAAGAGCATAAAACATGCATACATTTATCCCAGGGAATAGCAAGTGTTATATAATCAAAATAAATCCAAGAATCTAGCAAATTAAAATCCAAATCAGTGCCCCCTAGTGAAAATCTCTTTGAGGCCATATGGTATAATCTAAATCAAAATAAAAGTCCATAAAGTCAAGAAGATAAATCCCTTGGTGAAAATTGTTTCAAGGCAGTAAGGGATGAAGAGCTCAATCTCCCTCTTATGTCGGTAGGATCGCACGATGATTTTGTGTCACAAGTTACAGACACCATCAAAATAGTATAAAAAGTCCCAACCATCCCACTTGCGGCTACTCTCGATTTCATGGAACATGAAATTGTTGGTCCTAATCACCATTCACATCATGACACCTACACCTATCTCTATGATTGCAAAATCACTCCAAATGCTACACATAATACATAAACATCCTCCATCCAATATGCCTTTTTCTTCACCATCCTTGGTAACACCCTCTATCATAGGGGCTATTCATCATCCTAATCAATTTGGCAAAAGCTAACTTAGAAATCAACAAAGTGCACAACGACATCTCTAGAGTGCATAGTTGAAGGATCCAATTATTGCAATAAAACTAAAAAATCAAAAATTAAAAGAGAAATAAAAGTGATTTGTCCAATGGTGAAAACCATTCTTATGGTGCCTTGGGCAAGTACCATGATGAAAACCAATTTTTGACGTCATATGTAAATAATTAATTTTCTACAAGTACCCTACACTTGGGGGTAAAATCCAAATTCGCTTCACAAAATCTACTCAATCTATTTCCCTCCAAATCCATCCTTATCCAAATCTAAACCCATCCAATCCTAATCATCCTTCCTTCATTATCCATTCAACCTTCTCTATCCCTACCATCCTCATATCCATCTTTCCCATCGTGCCCATATTTCTTCTCATCTGACATTAATAAGGAAGTGGAAGAAGTCTTGACACCTATTCTAGAAACATCTTCGTATATCCCTCGAATAATACTTCAACGACTAGACACGTTATTCTTACATGTTGTGGTCCTTCAGGTCCATCACCATCGCCATCATCATCCATGATCTTCATCTCCTTCATCATCTTCATCTTCACCATCACTCCATAATCCTCCCATATCCACTTGTATCAATCCTTGTACCACTTACAATCATCCCTAATCCATCTATATGCATCCCTATTTATCCCTAATCCACCTATATCTATCCATATTCATCCCTAATCCCCCTGTTTCCATTCTTAGTCATCCCTAATCACCCCCATCATAATCCAATGTCATCCAACATCATCATAAATCCTGTCCATCTGCTATCACTTCCATCCCAGGTGCTAGAACTAGTTCCCCCTTTGCTCTTAGTTCCATTAAAAATCCTAAAAAATCAAAAAATTAAAAAAATAGAAAAATACAAATAAGAGATATAAAGCCACAATATACAAAAACATCAAAAAACCAGTAAAATGCCAAAAAATAGAAAATCATAAAAAACCCTAAAAATATGGAAAAAAATCCAAAAACATCTAGAAAATTTAGCAAAAATCTTAAAAATCTTAAAATCTAAAGAAATATTCAAAAACATCAAAAAATCCTAAAAATGCAAAAAATCATGAAAATTTAAAAACCCCAAAACATCAAAAAGTCTCAAACTTATAAAATCCAAAAGCACCAAAAATAATATAAAATCAAAAATAATGTAGGACATGCATTTACTTTTAAAGTTTTTGTGTGTGTTTTTTATGGCTTGATTTTAATTTTCTTATTGAGTATTGATTCAGTCCATATTTTCCAATAGTGTAATCATGGTTTTTCATATCATGGTGTATATTTCCATGCACTTGTGCTTGAGTCATTCCATCAGTAGACAAAAAAAGTGTCACCATGGTTTTTCCAAGTTGTGGTTCATCCTCTCACATGTCATATCAAAATAAGGTTGCTCAACCAATCAGAATCACTCATAAAATGGTGGCATTGTCCATGCCCATCATCTACATCAATAATCATTCCCTTGTTAGCAACAGCATCCATCTTTTAACATTGATTTCTTCTAATTAATTATCCATATTTAACAATCATCCTCATAGCCCATGTGTGCAGACATCAATTTGCCACATCCTCTATCCAATCCTATCTAAATCCTTTCCTCATCCAAAATTTATCCAACCCAATTTGACTTGATCTAATCTAGATCAATCCATCATCATTCAATCTTGGGGAATCCTCATGTGCCATGTTTTTTTATGACTTCTTCATTCTTTGGAAAATTGTTTTACTATCATCACCGCCTTTACATCTCCTTGTTGAACCCATGATATCCATCTACATCAATGTGATCATCTCATCATTAATCCATGCACTCGATTAAATCCTTGATCTATGCTTTCAAATCAATTAATCACTTACCCATCCAATCCAAGCTCGTAACTTCCACTCCCTTGCATATATCCTTATTGGGGGAAATCAAGAGTGTAGCTTATCATTGGGATATATCATTCTCAATCCAAGCCCATAGCATTTTGGGGCTATACCATTCCCAAGTCTACCTCCTTACATATATCCTTGCTTGGGTAAAATCAAGTGCATAGTTTATCATCGAGATAAATCATTCTCAGTTCGCTCTCTCTCATGTATTGTTGCTTGGGGAAAACTAATCCATCATCATTAAAAATTAAAGTGCGTAAACATTAGCAATATTTGTTTAATCTCATCCATGATTTGATCTCATCTTTCAACAACATCCATATCCATCATCATCCTACTATCCATCACATCCTACTATAACCCGACCCCTCTTTTCCCATCACCCACCCCTTGATCCTTTCCTTTTAATCCCTTCCTCTCATTTCAAGAGCCCATATGTGTCCTTCATTCCCACATGCCCTCTCAAGTGGGCATCATCTCTAACTAACTCTTCATAATCATCATTTAACCTTCACCACACCACTAGAGGCATCCTCGTGTGTCCATTTTTCTCAACTTCTTCATTCTTTAAGAAGTCACTCTACTTAGTATCTCACAACGCCCTTTCAAAGAGGGTGAAAATGTAGACACCTAAAATAAAACACCCTATGTTGATTTTAACTATCATTTCCTTTTTCACTAATCATATTAACAAAACCCTAATCCTACCCGCCATCACATTCTAATCATGCCATTAAATAACATCCCTAGCCAATATATTATTTATCACTATTCCCCTTATCACATTAATTAATTCCATCCATAGCCTTACCCCATTCCACCAACAATAAAAACCTAGATTAATCACACTAATTAATCATGTTGATTATTTGATAATATAATCCATGCACATTTCATATTTTCAATAAATCAAAAAATCCATTTTCCATCTCAAATCTATGATAGCATCACATCACATCCCCAAAATCCAGATCATCAATCTTTTCCAATCCCAAGGTATATCAACCAAATCCCCAAGTCAATCTTAACCAAATCCCCATGAAATATCATCATATCCCAAGGCAAATAGGGTAAACTCTTATCAAAGCCCATACCTCATCTTACATACTCAGCCCCCAACATTTATGTCCCATCCTCTCACACTCAATGAGATGTAGGACTCATCCTCCACCATTGAATTTGAATCTAGATCATTGGTTGTCATTCATTCCCAATTTTTACAAATTGAGAGCTCCCCCTCTCATTTCAATAAGTATTCAAACTATAACTAAGTTGTGCCAATTTGGAGCACAAAGCCTCTCATCATCCCATCATTGCATCAAGACATCCAAAAAGGGGACATGATGCCCAAATGTTTGTGTGCAGCCTATTGAGCACCCACATCCAATAATCAAAGAGGATAAAATCAACCTAACGAGGGATGTCGTCATTGGTAAGTGAAGGTATATTCTTCCCATCTTTGCTCTTATCTCTAGTGCATTTGCTTAGCTAGTGTAGGAATTTCAAGTTATTTTAAGTTTCTATTTGCTTTGCTAAATTTGTGCATTCATACACTAGGTACCTGGAAGGTGCTTGGAAAATATAAATTACAAAAGGGTGCATGAACAAGATTCATGCCCTAGAATCAGTCTTAATTGTAAACTCTAATGATGTGTGTCCATGAACCAATTTCATGTTGCATAATCTAAACTACTCAATGCCAATATGATATAGAATGTCATGCATCTATATGTTATTTGTGTTCCATATCTAAAAAATATAAAAACATCTATCTCATGTACTGTAAATTAAGTTTATATGCCTTGCAAATGCCCCCAAATGTATATGAATATGTGCATATTGAAAAATATTGTAACACATGTCATGTAAAATGAGTGCATATGTATGGCACATGCCCCTAAAATCTATCTAAATTTCGTCAACTCTTTCGAAATCTTTGTAATCTTTATAATTTGTTCCAAATTTGATATTTTATGCTCATGGAGGCTTAATTCTATATGGCAAGCCCACTAATATTCCTCATTTTGAAGTAAAAGATGTAGCCTACAAGGCACTCATCTCAAAAAAAAGAGTGAATTGTATCATGTTATATAAATATATAATCATATATGGTCATGTCAACATGTTGAAAATATGTCATCATAGTATTGAATATGTCATCAAAGCATGTATGAAACATATGTAATGCAAGGCATATAAGTGTTATGTCAACACATATATAGCAATTAGGCATGTTGGTTGGAATCATCACTAATAAATTTATTCAATAAGACTACACAAGAAAGGTGCATGATATGGATCATGGCACTGTACATATGTGAGGTGTGTGGTATGAATCATGACACCCACAAACTCACAAATTGCAATGAGATCAACAAGAAATGTCATGTCCATGATGCACATAACAAAATAATACGCAATAACACATGATGTCACACATAAGGCCCAGGGGTTCACATACATGGGGCATTCAATGTCATGCGAACAAGGCTAAGGAGCCACAAACAAGGAATAATTAATATTACACACACAAGGCTAAGGATCCAAAAATAAAGGACAATAAATGTTTCACACATAAGGCTAAGGAACCAAAAATAAAAGACAATAAATGTTTCGCACACAAGACTAAGGAGCCACAAACAAGGGACAATAAATGTTGTGCACATAAGGCTAAGGAGCCATAAACAATAGACAAGCAATGGCTAGCCTTATAAAAGGAAACATCATCCAAGAAGCATAGAAAATATAAGATAGTCACACCATACAAGTATGTAAATGTCACAACATAGTAAAATAATAATTTCGTGTAACATTGTATAAAGTATAAGTAATAACAAGGCATGTGTAATCAATCCAAGTAGTTCAACATGGTAAATGGAAAGGTCATGGAATAATATGCCCTTAGTATTTTCATGGCCATTGGGTATAAGAATGGTCTAGCATCTGTGTATCCATGTATCATGTATATTTATATGCCCTGCACATCACTTAGGGTTATTGTGAAATGCATGTGTATATAGAAATAATATGTAAACTATCAAGCATGTGATAAATAACCTATATGAAAAATGTAACTAGTAGTCAAGTCATGCTTAAGTCCTAAT
This sequence comes from Torreya grandis, assembly GCA_037957365.1. Classification (NCBI taxonomy): domain Eukaryota; kingdom Viridiplantae; phylum Streptophyta; class Pinopsida; order Cupressales; family Taxaceae; genus Torreya; species Torreya grandis. The sequence continues at coordinate 1,497,663 of JARHVA010002272.1, forward strand.
TTGTGATTTTTTGGAATATTTGAATGTTCTTTTTATTTTTGAAAACATATTAATTTTTTTGTATTTTGAAATATTAAAAGTATGTGAAGTAATATGCTTATGTGAAAATTGATGCAAGTGCATGATGTTCATAGGGTTCCTCTCAGTTTTACCTTCAAGCATATCCCAACAATAGGCTTATGGCCCCACATTATTTGTTACCACAAATAGGCCGAATCAATTGGGTCTGAATTGGCCTTTGTGCTCCTTATCTGTATTAGTATTCTTCTAATTCTCCTTTATACTAAGACACCAACTTTAAATTCTCAATCTATAACCATATTTTTGTATGCTCTCTTTATATGATCTTGGTAAACCTTGAGTTGTCTAATAATATGTATGTGTTTTTCATCTAGTATCTCTAACTCATGCAATCATTTTTCTCGATATTTTTTGTTCTTGATAATGCCTTTTAAGGAAACACATAAAGATGGTATCTCTAACTCTAAAAGCAAGATTGATTTTGTTACATAAACCAGAGAGTAAGGTTGCCTTTGTACGTATGAAAAAACTTGTGTAATATGCCCATAGCCCATAGATAATTTGATTATGTTAATCTTCATCATGTGGAACTATTTTGTGTAATATCTTAGCAATGGTTTTATTGGTTGCCTCTACTTTCTCGCTTCCTTATGGATAATAAAGAGTGGATAAAGTATGGAGAATATTATAATTAGCACAAGATATCTTAACCATTTTATTTTTTAAATATGGTCCATTATCTATTACAATGGTTGAGGCTAATCCAAACCGTGAAATTATGTTTTTCATTAAAAATTACATACGTGTATATAGGATGGAGATTTCTCTCTTAAGTAAAGTGTTGGACACTTAATTCAAAACCTAAGATATATAAGAGTGCGAAAATATGGTGGACTCTTTATTGTAATTTATTGAAATATGGTTTAGTGTGAATGTGCCATCCCACATTATGTTGATTTTATGTTTGATTCCAAGAATGTATTCATAATATTATTGGAGATGATGTGTCCCAAGAGGACTAACATCATACTTTTTCCAAGAGACATTTATTTAAAGAAGATATTGAGATCCTTGAATTAGTTAATTATGATAGAGGGAAACATCATTGTAGATCCATATTATAATTTCTCTCTTAATTATACTGTTGGACACTTACTTCAAAGCCAAAGATAAAGAGTGGGAAAATATTATGGGCCCTTTATTTTTTTTGTTGGAGAGATAATCTAGTGTTAATGAGCCCTTCCACATTATATTGATTTTCTGTTTGATTCCAAGAATTGATTTAGAATATTGTTGGAGAGAGTCTCCAAAAAGGATTAGCATCATTATTCTTCCAAAATTAATTGATCCAAAGGGGATATTGAGATCCTTGAATTATTTATGATAGGGGGATACATCATTATAAAGATAAAGATAAAGATAAAGAGTATTAAAAATGAAGATAAAGAGTATTAAAAATGTTAACCTAATAGAATATTTAAAATATAAATATTGAACACAAGGGATTGATAACTTGGTTGGGGGACACCCTAGACTAGTATTTTAGAGGTCCTCGATTCAAGTCCAAACCAATATATTTTTTGCTAGGTATTAGACACCACAATCCAAATACATATATATATATATATATATGAATTTGGTTGTGTAAAGTTTAAACATTCAAAATGATTCTCTTTAGTTATCTATAATGATTTTGAGCACAAGGTCATGATGTATTTGCTTAGTGATCCATGTAATATTGTGAAACATGAATCTAGGGTCTCATGGGATATCCTTCATATGCCATCTTCATTTATGATTTTCATGATTGTAAGGTTCAGACCTACAGTCTTGTGGCATACCATATAGATGGTATTTTTAGTATTTTGCTTCAAACTATGATGTTGGTTTAGGAGCATATACACATTGCATGGATTCTTTAGTGATCAATTCGCTTTCTAATTCATAGTCAAATCCATCATTTATGATGATGAGTTTTGATTGCCTTGATCTATATTTTGGGTGCTCAACTTTATAGGGTGTGGGTTTCAAAGCTTATACACTGAGTGGATAGCTTGGAGTGATGGGATTATTCAAAGGAAGATTCAACATTTGGTCATCATTGTCACTCATATATTCTCCACATCATATTCCTATATCTTGTGGGGGATGTTGTTTAGGAGAAATAACCCCACCAAATGTTGTTTCAACATGTTTTTATTTATCTCACATTGAGATGGGAGTTTACTAATATCACTTGATAAATGTGAATACCATTCTTATTTAAAAATCGTAGTGGATGTTTGATATCATAAATTTCAATATTAATGAGGAGATCACTAGATTTTAGGAGCTACTTGGTTTATTTAGAGTTTTGAGGACTAATGAAGAGTTCACCAAATTAAGGGAGTTGCTTGCATTATCATAATTTCTCACTAAGGGGGGATATCAAAACCTAACTTCTTTTCCCACAAGGATCGACAAGTAATTCCAATTTATTTAGACCCTTTGAGTTGTGTTTTATATGATATAATAGAATTTAAAACCCATCTAAAAGTGTCTATTTTGATAGAAGGTAAACTATGGGTTTTGAAAGATCCCAAAACCTTGTTACAACGAAAGCCAAAGATAAGGCATGACCAAAACAACAAGTGAGATAGACAAAAAATAGGCTAAATCTTAAACCACAGAGGCCTTACTACAACAAAACATCAAAGAAATAAACACCAAAAATCAACCAAAAGTTAGCAAAAAATCTAAACTCCTAGAAGAAGAAAACTAGTGGTATGTGAGGTCACACAGAGTCTCAACTACTTCACAATCATCTTTAAGAGCTTGAATTTGATCTACAAAAGAATCTTCTTTAGATCTCTCAATATCCACTTCTTTCCTCTCATCCTCTTATTAGGTCCTTCCTAAAAATCATTCTCCTTTTTCTTCTTAAGATTATCCTAAAGGGTTTTAAAACTCTAGGTTCAATTTTCTAATTGTAGATTTTCTTATGGATATCACCTGTTCCACCCTCTCTTTAATAATATGCACTTCCCCCTCCTTTTTCTTCAACTTTTTGTTACTTTTCTCCATCTCTTCTTTGATTTGGTAGATATCTTTGAATAAGTCCAATTGAGTTGCATCTCCTAGGTAATCCTTTTGGTCCTCCTTAACATTTGCTCTCTCATCTCTTTAAACTCTCTTTAAAAAAAATCATTGAAAAGACCCTTCATGATGCCCATTTGAATCCTGAGGGCACTCTCCAATTTTTCTAATCTCTCAATTTGGTCATCCATCCTCCCCTTCTTACTCCCTTTAGGAATTGGTTTGTATTCCCTAGACTCCAAGTTGTTAGCATCCAAATCTAGGTCACTGAAATGCGAAGAATTAAAAATTGCACAGGGGGGGTAGAAACATCCACTGTAGCACAGGTCTCGACTGTAGAGGCTTATTCTAACTCCTTTCCACTATGGTCTTTGGAATTCGAAACAGAACTCTCCACCTATTTCGATTATTGGTCAGGTTCCAAAGAGACATGCCTAGAAGGGGCCTCTTCCTTCATGTTAGTAGTAGCAAGGATCTTAATGGTGATGGTCTTAGGGGCCAAGATAGGAAGATGATCTTTCTTCCCATAACTGATGATGTTTAGTTTCCCCATGCCCTTGTCAATGGGGGACTTGAAGATAATTGTAGGTTGGGAAGTTTGAAACAGCAATAAAATCAAGCCCTGGTGAGTGGGGACCTCAACTTTCCCATTTTGAAACTCTTAACACCTAAAATTCTAAAGATTGCAGAAGGAAGAAAGGTACACTCATTAATTTTTTATGTATAAAATGTTTAAGCAAAGAAAAGTGGTAAGAATATAGCTTAATGAATCTATCGTCTAATGCCACATACTTCATGATATGGAGACAAACCTCCCCACATGGTGTTGGCAACGAAGTCTAAAAATGTCTTCCTCCATTTCGTGAATCTTTTCATTGTCCTTAAACAAAGAGCTTATTTCCTCTTTCTTATTCCTCCTATCTTTGAATATCTTGAGGCCCTTGGTGGCCATTCATATCACCTTGGAGATTGACTCTTCAAAAATCACCATATATACACCTTTCAAGCTTACCTTTTTGTTGTTCCACGCTTTAGCAAAATCTTCAAAGATCCCAAGATTGTGACCCTTTATCTACTCCATGTAACTATCCAAGCCTCCTTTTTTTCAAAATGTTCTAAACATAAGTGTTAAATTTAATACCTTCACAAGAAGAAGGATCCACTCTTTCGCATTCTCCACCCATCGTCTTAACCTGAAATAATGTATTCTGATTGCGTAATCTGTATTCCTTATTTCCAAATGAAATGAGGATGTTTCTCGAAGAAATTTGGGTAACACGACTCATGAAGCTTGTGGAAAGATTGAACTTTCTATTCATTTTCATGAGGTTACTATTATTCTAACACATCTCCTTCTTGATTAATAAATTTTGATTGATTTTCACATGAGTCAATCTCCCTTCCCCTATCCTTCCATGATTGAAATCATAGTCCCTTTCGAGACCACATTGAGTACCCAAAGGATGCTAAAAATGACTAGATGAAAGGGGAAAATAAGAGACTATTTAGCATGATAGGAAAGACACCTCCCATCACAAAGACACTAAGGTATTGGACATAGCTTCATTTTTTAGGATAAGTTTGATGGAAGGATATAAGCCCTCAATGGTATTCCACTTAATAAGGTCTTCGCTCCACACTCCCAAGTTGGCGAACACGTCTACCCCTTTGTTACCTTCCCTATAAACATGATTTATGGAAATATCCTCAAAAATTCACATGAGATTTAGAGCTTCAAGAATCATATTCTTGATGGTCCAACTAGGCACATGAGTTTCTTTAAGACAATTGACAATGTTTTGGGAATTGTTGTTCCCAAAATATATCACTCCTTTTTGGGACAACACATGAACTATTTTTGGTCCTACAGGCCAAAAAATTATCTCTTCCCTTCTCAAAAATTATTCTGGGCATTCAAATTCTTCATTATTCAATCTTTTTCAGCTAATGGACTCCACAGGCTCATTTCTACGGACTCTGCAGGCTCATTTCTACAGACTCTGCAGGCTCATTTCTACAGACTCTACAGGCTTATTTCTATGGACTCTGCAGACTTATTTCTACAGACTCTACAGATATGTTTCTACGGACTCTGCAGGCTGGATTCTACGGACTCTTTCAAGGCTCGAAAGACTTAGAGAAAACTATGGACTCTGCAGGCTAAGTTCTACAGACTCATTTTTACGAACTCAGTTCTACGGACTTCGCAGGATGATTTTTACGGACTCTGCAGGAGGGGTTTCTATGAACTCCTTTCTACGGACTAGTTTTTACAGACTCTGCAGGTTCATTTCTACGGACACTGCAGGAAAGAAACAAGCTCTCAACACTTAGGCAATTTCAAGGTTGGTTCAACGCCAAGGTTCAACCAAAAGGTTCATCAGCAAGCTTCAAACAAAGGATTGAACTATTGAACCATTGAATCATTGAACCCTGCTTTTAAAAGGTTCAACGGGTTCAAAGTTTCAACGACGTCGGCAAGCTTAAAGAGCTAAGCACTTCTGCAAAAGTTCAAAGTTCAACCGCTTCAGCAAGTTCAACGGCTTCAAAAGACTTAGCGAAAAGAAGAAGGCTTGAACCGTTGAACCGTTGAACCTTGAACCAAAATGGTTCAAAGGTTCAACAGGTTCAACGATTCAAAGGTTCAATAAGTGGTTGGTTCAATGCGGTTGGTTCAAGTGGTCAAGTGAACTCAAGATTGAATTGTTGAACCATTGAACCAAAGTTGGTTCAATCGGTTGGTTCGATCGGCCAGTTCAAAGGAGTGCCCCAAAGTGAAGAGATCAAGTGCCCTTGCGGAGGGCAGTGAGCAAAAGCAAAGAGATTTTCTTCATAAAAATGAACAAGGCAAGAAAAGTTGGAATTCCTTCGGATTTGTTCAAGGTGAAAGACAAGGCGAATTATTTCGGATAAAAAGTTTGAAGGAATTCCTTCAGACTTTTGTCTGAAGGAATCTGCCTGAAAGGAAAAGCAAAAGCCCGGAAAAAATAGCTAAGGCAATGGAACATTTCCTTCAGACATTTTGTCCAAAGGAATTGAAGCTGAAGGACCCCGAAGGCCACCCGAAGAACCCCAAACAGCATATACCCTTACGGGGGGCTCTCACCGAGCAAAATGGACCTTTCTCAAGACCTCAAAGAGCAAGTCCCCTTCGGGAAGGATCAAACAAGAAAGCCGAAGGAATTGCCTAGGAGGGTGATGGGCCTGAAGACGTCAAGATTAAGCACCATAAACTAGTCGTTGGTGTTCAATTAGTGACATCCCCGAAACTGGCAAATTCATGGAAATGAAATAGCCGTTGATCTTTGAAGGCTTGAATGCAGACCCGAATGCAAAAGGCCAAAACACCAAAAAGGAAGAACCGCAAAGGGAGAGAGCCGAAAGAGCCAGCAAAGCTGGGAATTCAACCCTGAGAGCTCAAATGCTAGGAAAAGACAAAACCAGTAAGAGACAAAGAGGGAAAAGCCAAAATATCTATGCAGAAGTTATTTCAATAGGTGGAACAGTCTACCAAGCAGATATTTTGGCTTGCAAACATTGAAGGTGCGGCTTATTTGTTTCCCTTGGAGTAAAGGTGAAGTGGACAGCTGCGCAGATATCAAGTGACAGACCAGATGACCCAGACCTAGGAGAAAATATTTGAGATGAATCAACACGCCACAGTTAAGGTAGCCACCCTGTTCCAACATGCCCTCTTTGATTAAACTGAAAATACATTCAAGGCACTGAATGCAGCATGGGTCATTCCATGGAATAAAGTGCCAAGTCTTTTTGGCTACTATATATTGTAAATCTCTTGCTTTATGCAAAGGAGATCTTTCCATTATAGAAGCAAATCTCCACCAAAATTGAAAGGCGATTACAAAGACTTTGAGCTCAGATTGTTCACCATATTTCTTTGTTTGAATGAGAAAGCAAGTTACTTTCAGACTTTATGTTGTTATAGCTTGTGTCATTTTAGGAGATTGTTCTTATGTTTGTTTTCTGAATGCGTTCTTGTCCATTTTATTGAAATAAGCAGAACTAGTGGAAGTAATCAGGAAGGTCTCCTGAAGCCAACTGTGGATAGACTTTGTGTTGTCTACAAGTGTCTTTAGTGTGTTTGTCTATTTTCTATTTCTATGTAAAAGACCTTGGGACGACTTTGTGCCTTCATTGTCCTTCGTATATCACTCTTGGGCAGTCGAGGTGGAGACTTTATGCTACATCTCAGTCTACTGATTAATAAGCCCTTTATTACCAGTTACTTGTCTCTGCCTGAAAGAACTCCTGTTGCTTCCTACAAAATCACTTCTGAAAGAAGAGAAGTGCCTTCAGTCTTATCACCAGAATTTTCTCCTTTGTTTGTGAACATCATCTCTGATTAAAGAGATGGATGGTGTTATCCTACCCCTGAGTGTCATTTTCTTCTTATATATATAGTATATAGCCTCCTCCTATTTACAGGGAACCTCCCCTTGATGAGAGGATAGATTTGTCCCCTTTTGATGTGGCAAACCTGCACATCTGGCTGACCAATCTTCCTATGATGTGGTTGAAGAGACCTATTTTGTTCATCAGTTAGCTGGTGACAAAATATTCACCCAACAGTTTTTGGTGACTCCACTGAGGAGAAATGAGCAGTCACTACCCTTATCCATTATAGACTCTGGAGACTCTATTTTGTGTCTTACCCATTATCATTATAACCTTACCACTTTCCTCTAGCTCCACGCCAATAGTTTTTGGCGAATCTGCTGGGGACATTACGTGCAGTCTAAAGCCTCAAGTTTTAGATTGAAGCAGTCCCTATCTTTATCCATTTTTATTATATCCATTTCCATTATATAATTTGGTCTGTAAACCAAAGCTGCTGGGGAAGAGTGCGCAATTTGAAGCCTCAAGATTCAAGCTGAAGTAAAACCAGTTCTTTTCTATTTTTGTTCTAAAATCTGGCAAGTCCACGTTATACCAGAAACCAGAGAGCCCATAGTGTTGTTGACCCTATCTTTGAGTTGGTGTAGCAAGGCAATTTTGATGTGTTCCCTCTCCAACTTCAAGTTAAACGATCCAGGAGTGTTCCTCCTACCCGTACCAGGTCACCAACACAAGGTAGAGCTTCTTTTTTTGCTATTACCAGAGCTTTGCCTATACATACTCCACTCAGATTTGTTATCCCTCTTTTTCATAATCAAATCATGACAGCTCAAGGCCCCTAGGTTAACTCTTTTGGTGCACTCAATCTTACTCCACCTCTTCATGAGCTACCACGCAGTTCAAGGAAGAATTTTTCCAAGTTCTTTGGTGATGGGAAAGTTCATCTTGATGAACATATTACTGCCTTCAGCATAGCCTGTGGTGTGATAGGCATGGAGTATGAGGACATAGCAGTTAGGTTGTTTATGGAAACACGACAAAGCGTTGTTGCAAACTAGTTTTACCATCTGTAAGCTCGATCAGTGACTGACTGGGACACTCTCAAAGCTAAATTTGAAGCTAGGTTCAAGCTTGCAGAAGATGTGCATGCCTTGTTGGCCTAGCTTACCCAGATGAAGAAGGAACCTCATGAGCCTATGAGGAATTTCATAGTAAAGTTTGACAAGCTGAGGAACAGGGTTCCTACAATTGCTCAGCCAACACCTGAAAACCTCAAATGCTTCTTCATCAACTCATAGCTGCCTAAAGTCATTTTTTTGCAGAGACGGGTTGGCCACATAGACCTTGCTGTTTCTAAAAATTTGGCCACTGAGGTGGAAGATGATTTCATCTTGGCAGGGAAGATAAGAAGAGATCTTAACAAAGGTAAATCATCTTCATCTTCTGAGAATTCATCTACAGGCACCACTGATCAAATGGTGCAAGAGCTGGCAAATGAACTGCTAGCCTTGAAAAGACAAGTGGCCCAAGGTATGTCTGTTCCTCCTCATCAGGATATACCAAGGAGGATATTTCAGAACCAGTCATATCAAGGCAATGCTGCCAAAAATCAAGGGCAAACAAATCGTCTTCCTCCCCCCACAGAGGAACCTTGCCCTTGAAGCGCCTCCAACCAACTCAGCAGTTAGATATCTAGAAACATAACATGATTCCTCTTTCCAACCTAAGTTTGATCAATAAAATGACGTTGATCTCTTCACTGAGGACCAAGAAGAATCAGCTGGCGACTCCAACATTGATTTCCTGAATTACCATGATGAACCCAGAAGTGAAGGTGAAACAATTTAGGGATCATACGTTGTTTTTACCTGGTCCAAGAACCAGTCAGCCCAGCAAGCTGATAAAGAGAAGACAGAGGAGCGAGCTCAACCTGTAATTTTAATTTCCAAATGAGGAACTTCTCTGCCTTTCCAGCCAAAGGACCCGACAATTGCTAAAAAAGTAAGTACTCTAAACATGCATTCACCTTCAACTTCAAATTCGTAGATCAGTCCTTCCCCGCTATAAACTAGAAAGATGAACTCCCTTCCCCTGTTCCTAATTCATTTCAGATGTTTGACATAGTCGACCATGTCAAGAAAACTAAAATTCAAATGTCTGAATTTAATTTTTACAAGCCAACCCTGAGCAGTTGGACAGGTTGGTTGAGTGTGTGAAGAACCAAACCACCCCTGCATAACAAGATGCTAAGAAGGTAAATCATGATCTCCTAAGGAACACGTCAATCCCAAACAATCTTGTCATTACTCCTCCAGCTACCCCTAGAAAAATAGATCCTTTTTATGTTTCTCTGTTGATAAACGGTCACAAGTTGAGCAATTGCATCATTGATTCTGGAGCTTCAGACAATGTCATGCCTGCCAAAGTGGCAGAATCTCTTGGTCTCACACTGACTAAGACATTTGGGAGATGTTTCTCCATGGAGAACAAACAAGTGCCACTGCTGGGACAAATCAAGGACACCCAATTTGCATTTGCAGCATTCCCAAATAAGAGGATCAAGATGACAGTCTTGGTGGCTGACGTTGCAGCCTCATACGGCATCCTTCTTGGATGAAATTTATGCAAAGATGCTGGAGGAGAATTGAGCATAGACCTGTTTGAGGCGAGGATCTCAGTCAAAAGCATTATGCAGAGATTGCTTCTTGAGAAGGAGGCAAAATATGTTGTCACTCAGACATCAGCCCCTGAAGCTCAAATTCTATTTGAGTCTTCAGGTAGGGGTAATTATTTTTTGTCCACAGAGGATGTTCGTGTTTCTGCAGATGGAAGTCTTGTAGTTGGCAATCCAAGAATTGATTCAAACAAGACATCAGAAGAATTGGTAAGGCGCAGTACATATGAAAAAAGATATTCCCTCTCTAATGAAGACAAATCTGATAGAAGATCAGTTTCTAATGATGTTTGGATCCTAGAATTCGATGACAGCAATTCTTCTACCAGTGCTGGAGCTGGGACTGTGTTGATATCTCCTCAAGGAGACATTTTTCCTTCTTCATACAAGTTGCAGTTCAACAACACCAACAACATTGCCGAGTATGAATCTCTGATACTCAGGGTGAAGGCAACTCAAAATAGAGGTGTTAAACTCTTTCATGCTAAAAGAGATGCCAAACTGATGGTTTGTCAGGTGAGGAACCTGTGTCAAACTAAGAACAAAATATTGTGCCATTATCGCAATCTCATATGGGATCAAATTGAAAGTTTTGAAGCTTTCAATATTTCTACAGTGCCCAAAGAGCCTCACAATCGTGCAAATTCATTGGTTGTCCCTATAACCTTCATGTTTCCTCACCCTGATTTCAAAGATAATAGGTACACTATCAAACTGGTCTTTCGACCAAGTGTGCCTGACAATGCCAACCATTAGCAGATATTTGATGCTGACAATCAAATCATGTGCTTCACTGGAACAGAAGAATAGCAAGCTATGGTATTGGACCATACTGTTGCACGCCAAAGTCAGAAAAGGGAACTCTTCACCAAGAGAGCAAAGATTTATGGTTTTCAGATTGGAGACCACGTCTTGCCATGGGGCAAGAAGAGAAAACCAAAAGGAGTACACAGAAAATGTGATTCTTGGTGGAGAGTTCCATTCGTCCATCACCGATTCTGGGGAGAAAATGGCTTCTTACTGATTTATTAGGATGGAACACCATTTTCACTATCTCACAGTGGATGGCATCTGAAACGCTTCAATTCTTGAAGCATCAGATAAGATCATCTATACATATGTATATTTGTATAGTCTTTAGTTTTGTTTTGTGCTTTTCATTTTCATTTTTGGTGCCTTTCTTTTTTGGGTAGCATGACTCCGTAGCCCAATGGCATAATTAAAGGCATTAGAGATTCTAGTTTCTACTCCCCTCAGCTACTTCAAAATTTCAACTGAAGGAAGTTCCCCTACTGGAGCCAGCTGTTGTTCTCAAAATCTGTCACTCCTTTTTGGGACAACACATGAACTATTTTTGGTCCTACAAGCCAAAAAATTATCTCTTCCCTTCTCAAAAATTATTTTGGGCATTCAAATTCTTCATTATTCAAGCTTTTTCAGCTAACGGACTCTGCAGGATCATTTCTACAGACTCTGCAGGCTCATTTCTACAGACTCTGTAGGCTTATTTCTACGGACTCTGTAGGCTAATTTCTACAGACTCTGCAGGCTTATTTCTACGGACTCTGTAGATATGTTTCTATGGACTCTACACGCTATATTCTATAGACTCTTTCAAGGCTCGAAAGACTTAGAGAAAACTACAGACTCTGCAGGCTAAGTTCTACAGACTCATCTCTACGGACTCAGTTCTACGAACTTCACAGGTTGATTTTTACGGACTCTGCAGGAGGGGTTTCTATGAACTCCTTTCTACGGACTCTGCAGGTTCATTTCTACAAACTCTGCAGGAAAGAAACAAACTCTCAACACTTAGGCAATTTCAAGGTTGGTTCAACGCCAAGGTTCAAACAAAAGGTTCATCGGCAAGCTTCAAACAAAGGATTGAACCATTGAACCCCACTTCTAAAAGGTTCAAAGGTTCAACAACGTCGGCAAGCTTAAAGAGCTAAGCGCTTCAGGAAAAGTTCAAAGTTCAACCACTTCAGCAAGTTCAACAGCTCTAAAAGACTTAGCGAAAAGAAGAAGGCTTGAACCGTTGAACCTTGAACCAAAATGGTTCAAAGGTTCAACAGGTTCAACGGTTCAAAGGTTCAATAAGCGATTGGTTCAATGCAGTTGGTTCAAGCGATCAAGTGAACACAAGATTGAATCGTTAACTGTTGAACCAAAGTTGGTTCGATCGGCTAGTTCAAAGGAGTACCCCAAAGCAAAGAGACCAAGTGCCCTTATGGAGGGCAGCGAACCAAGGCCAAGTGCCCTTGCAGAGGGCAGTGAGCAAAAGCGGACAAAGAGATTTTCTTCGGAAAAAATGAACAAGGCAGGAAAAGTTGGATTTCCTTCGAATTTGTTCAAGGTGAAAGACGAGGCGAATTCTTTCAGACAAAAATTCTGAAGGAATTCCTTTGGACTTTTGTCCAAAGGAATCTGCCCGAAAGGAAAAGCAAAAGCCTGGCAAAAATAGCTAAGGCAATGGAACATTTCCTTCGGATAAAATGTCTGAAGGAATTGAAGTTGAAGGACCCCAAAGACTGCCCAAAGGCCACCTGAAGAACCCTGAAGGGCATATATGCTTGTGGGGGGCTCTTACTGAGCAAAATGGACCTTTCTCAAGACCTCAAAGGGTAGGTCCCCTTCGAGAAGGATCAAACAAGAAAGCTGAAGGAATTGCCAAGGAGGGTGACGGCCCTGAAGACGTCAAGATTAAGCACCATGAACTAGCCGTTGGTGTTCAATTAGTGACGTCCCTAAAACCGTCAAATTCATGAAAATGAAATAGCCGTTGATCTTTGAAGGCTTAAACACAAACCCGAATGCAAAAGGCCAAAATGCCAAAAAGGAAGAACCGCAAAGGGAGAGAGCCGAATGAGCCAGCAAAGCTGGGAATTCAGCCCCAAGAGCTCAAATGCCAGGAAAAGACAAAACCAAGAAGAGACAAAGAGGGAAAGCCAAAATATCTATGCAGAAGTTATTCCAGTAGGTGGAACAGTTCACCAAGCAGATATTCTGGCTTGCAAACATTGAAGGTGCAGCCTGTTTGTCTCCCTTAGAGGAAAGGTGAAGTGGACAGCTGCACAAATATCAAGTGACAGACCAGATGACCCAGACCTACGAGAAGACATTTGAGATAAATCAACACGCCACAGTTAAGGCGATCGCCATGTTCCAGCATGCCCTCTTTGACTAAATTGAAAATGCATTCAAGGCATTGAATGCAGCATGGGTCATTCCATGGAACAAAGTGCCAAGCCTTTTTTGGCTACTATATATTGTAAATCTCTTGCTTTATGCAAAGGAGATCTTTCCATTATAGAAGCGAAACTTTGCCAAAATTGAAAGGTGATTACTAAGACTTTGAGCTCAGATTGTTCATCATATTTCTTTGTTTGAATGAGAAAGCAAGTTAAATTCAGACTTTGTGCTGTTATAGCTTGTGTCGTTTTAAGAGATTGTTCTTATGTCTGTTTTCTGAATGCGTTCTTGTTCATTTTATTGAAATAAGCAGAACTAGTGGAAGTAATCAAGAAGGTGTCCTGAAGCCAACTGTGGATAGACTTTGTGCTGTTTACAATTGTCTTTAGTGTATTTGTCTATTTTTTGTTTCTATGTAAAGGACCTTGGGACGACTTTCTGCCCTCATTGTCTTTTGTATTTCACTCTTGGGCAGTCGAGGTGGAGACTTTGTGCCACATCTCAGTCTGCTAGTTACTATGCCCTTTATTACCAATTACTTGTCTCTACTTGAAAGAACTCCTGTTGCTGCCTACAAAATCACTTATCAAAGAAGAGAAGTGCCTTCAGTCTTATCACTAGGATTTTCTCCATTGTTTGTGAACATCATCTCTAAAAAAAGAGAGATGGATGGTGTTATCCTACCCCTGAGTGTTATTTTCTGTTTATATATATAGTATATAGCCTCCTCCTATTTACAGGGAACCTCCCTTTGATGAGAGGAGAGATTTGTCCCTTTTTGATGTGGTAAACCTGCACATCTGGCTGACCAATCTCCCTATGCTGTGGTTGAAGAGACCTATTTTGCTTATCAGTTAGCTGGTGACAAAATATTCACCAAACAGGGATCACCTTCAATAATTAGGAATTTAATTTTTTTCTCCTTTGCAACCTACATACCCCAACATCACAATAACTTCCACCACATGGTTTGTCTGGACTCCCAATGGACCTGCATAAGGTGCACAAGAAGCTATAAATTATCCATCAATGCCCATGATAAATCCTCCCCCGCCTGCTCTACCGATATTACCTTTCAAAGCTCCATCATAGTTAATTTTTTCCCAAAGAGCAATAGGTCTAGTCAATTTAACAAAATTATTGTTCACTTTAGGTAAATATTTTTTTATTGTTTTTGGAATGATGAGTTCCCAATTGTTAACAATAGCTTCCTCATCCCTAGACACCTTAGCAAGATCATTCATTTTGATGGAAAATAGGTTCTCCTTTATAGCCCCCACTATAAAAGACATCACTTTTCTAGAAAAGTTTTGATTGTTCTAAAATTATGGTAGTTTCTCTCCTTCTAGATGCCCCAACAAAAGTGGGGTAGAAAGAGCTTCCAAAGTACTTTCAAAGTGAGAGAAGAGAAAGGATTATACCATTAGATGATCAATTCAAAAATGGAATTTTGTCTAACCCAAGAAACACCAAATAGTGAGAGAAAGTGATCAAATATTTTACAAGAGAAAGAGTAGTTCATGAAAAGATGAAAGATAGACTTGGCCTCAACTTCGCAAATTGCACAAATGTTCGACATAACAAAGCCTCTCTTGGAAAGTTTATCTATGGACAAATTTATTTTTGGGCCTCTAACCAAAAGAGTTTTATTTTAGGAATTAGATCACTATTCCAAATAGACATGCAAGGGAAGCCCTCCAAGATTAGATTAAGTTCCACAAGGTAACCCGATTTAACATTGTAACTCCCATCCTCAAAAGTTGCCTAGACCAATTCATACTCCTTTTGAATCTGACAAGTTTGAAACCTGTTTAACATCTCTTGAATAGAACGAAGGCCCACTAGTTCATCTTGGTCAGAGGAGTATCTAGTTAGGGTGATCCATTATTTAATTCCATCAATAACTTCCAAATAGTCACTAACTTTTCCCCCCAAGATTCTTGTGATTCTAGGTGCTAGAGCTTTCCCTAAGTTGGTAGTGCTCAAAGGTTTGTTGTTAAGCCAAGCATTGTCCCAAAATAATGTTTTGTCATCCCCCACATTCCATCTACACACCTTTCCCAATAAGGTGTTGATTTTAACAATATTATTCCATAAAGTTGAACCAATATGGGTGATTCTAAGGTGATAAAGGGAGAAGCTTATTTGTGCCCTAAATACTTAGCTTTGATGATAGTGGTCCATAAATTTTCCTCTTTTAGGAACCTCCCTATTTTGGGTAGCATAACTTTATTCATAGTTTTTATTTTTCTCAACTCCAGGCCTCCACAGGATTTTGGAAAGCAGACCTTGTCCCAACCTCTTCAAGGGTGTATTAGGGTCATCAAAACTTATGGTGTTTCATAAGGTCCATTAGGTTGTGTAAACCTTGTGATGTAAGTTGCATGGTGTATTATGTACCTTGTAACTGTAGTTATGATTTATATTTGGGTAAGTGTCTTACTTCATTTCAGCTTACCCATTTTTATGTGTTTGATAGGTATATATAAAGACAATGCCTTCCACGTATGTAACCATTTCATTCAATCATTCTATTTTATTTATTGAATTCTTTTTATTTTATGTTTTCCAACATCACCACATAGAGTTGTGTTCTCTTCTATTTATTTATTTTATTATTTCACTATTGTTCAAATATGGACCTATTTGTATAATCTAATAGCACTAAGTTGCATTAACAAGAGGTTGTCTAGTTTTTTTGATGGCTACATTTTTTGCCTAGTTGACTTTACAACTAGGTTGGATTAATCTTTAATGAAATGGGACCAAGAAAAGGTATCTTCGGCAAATTTAAAGCCTAAATGATTCATTATTGGATATTTTGAGAAGAGATAGATGTTTGAAAATAGGGATCATGACTCAACCAAATAGTGGGTCAACCAAAAATCATGAACACAATCAGATATATCTTAGACTCCAAAAAAATGAAAATAAAAAATGAAATGATGTTTCATGCCATATTTAGCAAAATGTATACATTTAAAAAATGAGTTTACTAAAAAAGCCACTAATATTATAAAGGTAGATAATTTATCTTAGTAAACCCTCAACCAAGCAATAAGTATGGTGTCATTGTTATAGCTGAATTGACGTCCTTTGGAATATCTATTGAAGGCACAATTCAACTTTTTTAAGTGGAAATGTAAGTTTTTGTCATCTAATGAAGCTCTAAAAAACCTTTCACCACAACATTTGATGGCATGTCTAATGGGTAGTCCATTATATTATAATTTAAATAAAATAAAACTATGAATATTTAGATTATGTAAATCAGGGCAATAACCATACAAATTTGAATGTAAAATGGGTAGATTGATATTGCAGTTACAATATTTAGAATTGACAAAGCAAAGTAGGAGAGATGCACTTAGCTAAGTTATGATTTCTATTTCTCATGGTATTCCTAAAGGTCCCTGAAAAATGTTGTGTATATGCTTTGTAACTGCTTAGATCATAAAATAGGAGTTCAAAACCTGCTCGGACGCTACCAACAAAGCTCAAACACCTATGATGACCAATATTGTCTAGGCTCTGCCATTACTATACCTATTGACCATGCAACTTTGTCACATCTTAGACCACTTTTCTTACACCTATATATGTCTCCTCTATATTCGATTGCCCTCAGTCCTATGTGTTGATCATGTTTTGTTTTTCCTTGCTTTGAAACCTTAATTGCACTTTCAACACAAGATGAACTTTTTAAAAAAGCTTATAAAGATGCATTGGGCATCCCCAATCACTCCACACTAAGTGATTGAGCATTGCTAACATTCCAATACTCCAAAGAGGGCTCAAATTGTATGTAGATCTCACACTTAGGTGTGTGTGTGCACCATCATGATCATGCTAGAATCCAATGCAATGTTTGGCTTTTGACACTTGAAAATATGTAACTTTGACCTACATTTGTATTCATACTTGGCTCTATGGCTGCTCATTTGAGGCATTTTTAGATGTATATGCTTTTTTAATAATGTATCAAGATATTGTTAATGGATTTTTCCAGCCTTCAAGTAATTCTCAATGCAATGGCCAAGTGTGGATAACCTTAGGATTGATTAGTATTTATGAATGACCCTTTGATATTTCTCACAATGACAAACCCATGAAACATGTCTTAGTTTACCTAATGGATGCATCTCAATTCTTTAAATATTCATTGAGTGTTTATGGACACTACTAGAAAAGGCAAACACCTGCAGCAAACTATAATTGTCTGTTTGTTGTCGAAATTACCTTAGGAGTGAAAATCAATAATCTAGGATATGGAAATAATTTATTTAAGATTATGGAGTGTCGTTTCACATACTAGGGTGATCTTGAATGTGTACCAGTAAATTGGATTGGCCAAGACAACATGTGGGTAGACATATAGAGAAAAGTGTGCACAAGAGTCAAATGTATACATCAAATTTTAAATATGTCAAAGTGTGCCAAAATTGATGTTTACAATTGTCTAATACAAAATTCAGGTGTCAAAAAATATGTCCCTTTTAGTCTAATATTGAAAATGCTAAATTAAAAGGATAAAAGGAAAAAATGGTATCGTTGATTAATCGCACTTGGTGTTGACTGATATGTCTAAAATGTCACACTTACTCCATGCAAAACCTACAAAGAATCATGTATAGATCAATGCCTATTCATGATAGAAAATTTGAAATAATATAGATAATTGAATTATTTGAAATTGAAAAGTCAGGGAATGAATACACTTGAGGGTACGCAAATCAAGTTGCCACTTATTGAACTTGTTTGGAGGATGCCATGGGGTGATTATGCCACAAGGAGATACAACCACTAAAACCATGAGTTGAGTATAAATGCCTCACCCACCATTGGAGAAGGATAAGTGTTTTAAATTCAATGTTGCATGAACTTAAATTTCACTACTAAAAATATTGTCATAATTCTTTTGTGGAACCTCGAAATGAATTTATATGTAAATTGAATCTCTAAATCAACTAATGTATATGGGTTTTAGATATAAATTACTTATGTAGTACCATTGTTCCCTATCAATAAATAACATATAAATAGAAAATTATTTGCATAAATAACATTCATGCCCAAAAGCCAATCCATTTGTACCTCAAAGTGATATAGAATACCGTAATTTTTCTATCAATCTACGCAATCTGATAAACCTTATAAAATTTGCTCACTCTAACCCATATAATTTGTTCAAAATGCCATAGAATATCCCAATTATTCCTCATAATCATGTAAGTTTCCCACATATGCCTCCATTTATTCCATCTAAATCATATAATCTAACCCAAAATATGAACTATCTATTCGTCATGACCTAAATCTCTAAGGCAAGTCCACGATATGCCCCCTTTTGACATGAGAGATGAAGCCTATAAATCACTAATCTCAAAAAAATTGTTATGTTTATCATCTGTCATATATATAAATGTAATCATGCAAAGTATGTATACATACATGATAATATATGACATCATATAAATATTTGATCATTCAAGCATGTACGAAACATGTAATCCAAGGAAATGAGCATACAAGTGCCATGTCAAGTAGATATAGCAATTAGGAACATAGTAATAAGCAATGGAATATATGCATGATAGAAATCATGGCATTGCACACAATTAAGTATGCATAATATAAATCACAGCACCAAGATCGACAGCAGTCATATATATGTAACCACGTGCACACAAAATATCATGATCATGTAGCACACAAGAACATAACACATGACTCTAACTTAACATAGACACAACATGGCCATGATTCAGACTAGAGGATCCTTTGACATAAACAGACACACGACATGATAAAACAGTATCAACGCACTCATAGAACATGTAATATATCACACATCAATAATCACAAATTGTAATAATCATCAACATCAAGCATGCTAGAGCAAGAAATGTTAGTCTACATAATTAATCAATTTCATCATCTAGTATAACAAAGCACATTATCCATAGAAAATAGCACTCTAAAAATTATTAGCAAAAGCAAATCATGTACAATATTGTACTATGATCAATAGACCAGTATAGAAAGATATAACATGACAAGTGTGCAAAGATGCCTAAAGTGGAGGCATGTGCCCAATGTAGAAAGGTTGCCCCTTGGTGTAATGAATGTCATATATTTGTACGTCCATAAATGATATGTACCTTGTATCTCTGCATCACACTCATACACCATGAAATGATGTGCATATAACGTGGATATGTAATTCATTGTATATATGATAAATAACATCAATAAATTGTGTGTACTAGCAGGGCGTGTAATGCATAGGTCCTAGTTTTGTATTATTATTTTTTTTATTTTTTGTATTTTTTTATTTTTTAAACATGTCCCTACTAACCAATGGTCCAATCAATGGAATGCTCACATGTATGTATTTAATCGATCGATGTGAATTTCACACATTGTATGCGAGGAGTAACATATGTATTATTATTTGAATTGAAGAAGTGATCATGCATTGTAAAATATCTAGCATCATCATCATATTCAACATGAACATGTAAATGTTGTGTAATCCTTGTAGCCATGATAACTTGTGGATTTTGTTGTATGCTAGGAAAATGTGTCAATGTTTGCTATAAAAACACGTGTATAAGCTTTATGTATAACTATCTTAGGATGTAATGGACAAGGTAACGCCTACTAAACTCAAATAGATCGTTGATATAATAGTTGTTGGAACATTGGTCTTCAAGGAAGATCAATTCCCCATCACTAACTTTCCTTTATATGATTATTTAACTATTTTTAAAATTGTTTGGGTTAAAAGGGTAGAATAGCCTAACCGAATAGATGAGTAAAAACTATTCTAAAACAGGGCAATTATATTAATTCAAATAACACAATATATTGAATGTGAAATATTATCAAATATATGAATTACAATGCTAATTGATATTCTAATAATTACAACACAAAGAAGAGATAATACTTAATGTGTTTGCAAATGTTTAGGTAGATCAAAGATGTATAGAGGTGGAAGCAAGGAAACTCATATTCAAGATCCAGTCATCAGATTCTTGAATATTGTTTCTATAGCCCTGGACACTTGTGTCGATGCTTATTTTTGTTCCCAAAATCTGTCACTCATTTTTGGGACAACATATGAACTATTTTGGTCCTGCAGGCCAAAATCCTCTCTTCCCTTCTCAAAAATTGTTCTGAGTATTCAAATTCTTCATTATTCAAGCTTATTCAGTTAAGGGACTAGCAGGTTCAACAGGGTCAACGGCTTCAACAGGCGAGTTGTCACAAAAGAACAAGTTCCCAACACTTTGGCAATTTCAATATTGGTTCAACGCGTCAATTCAACCAAAAATGTTCATCGGCAAGCTTCAAACAAAGGATTGAACCATTGAACAATTGAACCATTGAACCCCACTTCTCAAAGCTTCAAAGGTTCAACGACGTCAGCAAGCTTAAAGAGTTAAGCGCTTTGGCAAAATTTCAAAGTTCAACTGCTTCAGCAAGTTCAACGGCTTCAAAAGACTTAGCGAAAAGAAGGAAGATTGAACCGTTAAACCTTGAACCAAAAAAGGTTCAAAGGTTCAACGCGGTTGGCTCAAAGAGATTGGTTCAAGCGGTCAATTGAATGAGCAGAACAAAAGATTGAACCATTGAACCGTTGAACCAAAGTTGGTTCAATCGATCGGTTCAATCAAACGGTTCAAAGGAGTGCCCTAAAACCCAAAGGACAAGTGCCCTTGCGGAGGGCAAGGAACATTTGCTCAAAGATCAAAGAAAAATCCGAAAGGGTAAGGTTTTATTCAGAATTTTTGTCTGAAGAAATTACCAAGTAAAGGAACCAAAAGAATACCTTCGAAAAGATTTTCCACTGAAAAATTTCACAAAGGCAAATCCTTCAGAAAAATTGTCCAAAGGAATCCCTTCAAACATTTTGTCTGAAGGAATGATCAAAATCCCGGCGAAAAATTAGCTAAGGCAAGGGAAGATTTTCCTTCGAACATTTTGTCCGAAGGATTTGAAGGAAAAGACCGCAAGAAGAACCCCGAAGGGCAGGTACCCTTGCGGGGGGCTCTCGACACCTAGAAAATGGACCTTTCTCAAAGACCCGAAGGGACACCTTCCCTTCGGGGCGTTCCAAAGACATAAAGTCGAAGGAATTTCAAGGCTTCAAAAGACTTAGCCAAAACAAAGGATTCTGAGGAAGTGATTGAACCATTGAACCTTGAACCAAATCGGTTCAAAGGTTCAAAGGAAGCTCCAAGCAAAGGAAGGAAGTGAAAGATTCCAGAGACCAGTTCAAAGGGATGGTTCAACCAAAGAGCAAGGAAGCGATTGAACCAAGGAAGCAATTGAACCAAAGAACCGATAAACACCACCTGAACCATTGAACCAATGAACTTTCAAAGGTTCAAAAGTTCATGGTTCAATATGGTTCAAACGACCAGTAACCATTGACGTCCCCGTGGACGTCAAATTTAAGGTAATGGAATATCCGTTAATTTTTAAATATAGCGCAGAACTTGAAGGATGAACCAAGCGACCAGCTGAAAAAAATAGTTCGAGAGCTCCAATTGTAGAAGGAAAAAAGAGAAGGCTATAGGAGATATTGAAATATCTACGAGAGCATTATTTTCAGTAGGTGAAATAGTTCACCAAGTAGTCATCTGAGCACACCAAATCAAAGACGCGGCCTATTTTCTTTCATGAAGTAAAGGCAAATTACACAGTTGCGCAAATAAGAAGGAAAGGCCCAGGTGACCTATACTTCAGAGGAAACATATGAGATGAATTGGCTTGCCACAGTTAAGGCCGATGCATTGTTCCAAGCATGGCCCCTTGACAGAACTAAAAACGCTTTCAAGGCATTGAATGCAGCATAGGCCATTCCATGGAACAAAGCGCTAAGCTTTTCTTGGCTGCCATATATTTTAATCTCTTGTTTTATGCAAAGGAGATATTTTTCATTATAGAAGCAAAACTCTGCTCAAATTGAAAGGCGATTACTGAGACTTTGAGCTCAGATTGTTGATCATATTACTTTATCTGAATGAGAAAGCAAGTTACTTTCAGACTTTGTGCTGTTATAGCTTGTGTTATTTTAGAAAATTATTCTTATGTTCATTTCCTAGGAGCATTCTTGTTTATTTAATTTAACAAGTAGAACTAGTGGAATTAATCAGGAAGGTGCCCTGAAGCCAATCGTGTAAAAACTTTGTGCTGTCACAATTATCTTTAGTGTATTTTTTTAGTTTCTTTCTATGTAAAGGATATTGGAACGACTTTGTGCCCCCATTATCTTTCATATTTAACTCTTTGGACAGTTGAGGTGGAGACTTTGTGTTGCACCTCATTTTGCTGGTTACTACGCCCTTGTTACCTGTTGGTTACCCACCAAAAATAATTTATGCGCTCTGTTGCAAGACCACTTTTGAAAGAAGAGAAGTGCCTTCAGTATTATCACCAGGATTTCTCTTTTGTCTGTGAACATCATCTCTGAAAAAAAAGAGATGGATGGTGTAGTTCTACCCCTGAGTGTTATTTTTTACTTATATATATAGTATATAGCCCTTTCATATTTATAGAGAACCTCCCTTTGATGAGAGAAGAGATTTGTCCACCTCTGATGTGGTAAACCTGCACATTTGGCTGACCAATCTCCCTATGCTGTGGTTGAAGAGACTTATTTTGCTCATCAGTTAGCTGGTGACAAAATATTAACCCAATAGTTTTTTGGCGACTCAGCTAGGGAAGAGCGCGTAGTTTGAAGCCTCAAGCTTCAAGCTAAAGCAGGGCCAGTTCCTTCCCATTTTTATTCTACAATCTGGAAACTCCATGCTATACTAGAAGCCAGAGAGCCCAAGGTGTGGTTGACCTTGTTTTTGACTTGGTATAGTAGGGCAATTTCGATTTGTTCCATCCCCAAATTCAAGTTCAACGATTCAGGAGTGTCCCTCCTACCCG
Organism: Torreya grandis; assembly: GCA_037957365.1. Lineage (NCBI taxonomy): Eukaryota > Viridiplantae > Streptophyta > Pinopsida > Cupressales > Taxaceae > Torreya > Torreya grandis. The sequence continues at coordinate 1,520,929 of JARHVA010002272.1, forward strand.
TACCAGGTCACCAACACAAGGCAGAGCTTCTTTTTTTGTTGTTAGCAGAGCTTTGCCTATACATACTCCACCCAAATTTATTATCTCTCTTTTTCATAATCAAATCATGGCGGTTCAAGGCCCTTGGGGTAACTCTTTCAGCCCACTCAATTTAACCCCACCTCTACATGAGCTTCCACGTAGTTTAAGAAAAAAAATTCTCAAATTCTTTGGTGATGGGAGAGTTCATCTTGATGAACATATTGTTGCCTTTAGCATAGCATGTGGTGTGATAGGTGTGGAGTATGAAGATGTAGCAGTCAGGCTGTTTGTGGAAATATTGCAAGGTGATGCTGCAGACTGGTTCTACCATCTGCAGGCTAGGTCAGTGACTGACTGGGACACTCTCAAAGCTAAATTTGAAGCCAAGTTCAAGCCTATAGAAGATGTACATGTCTTGTTGGTCCAGCTCACACATATGAAGAAGGAACCTCATGAACCTATGAGGGACTTCATTGCCATGTTTGACAAGCTGAGAAACTAGATTCCTATAATTGCTCAGTCAACCCTTGAGAACCTTTAATGCTTCTTCATCAACTCACAGCTGCCTGAAGTGATTTTTTTACAGACACATGCTGGCCACATAGACCATGCTACTACTCAAGATTTAGCTACTGAGGTAGAAGATGACCTTATCTTGGCAAAAACGATAAAGAGAGATCCTAACAAAGGTAAATCATCTTCATCTTCTAAATATCCATCTGTAGGCACCACTGATCCAATGGTGCAAAAGCTAGCAAATAAATTACTTGCTCTTAGAAAGCAAATGGCGCAAGGGATGTCATCTACCCCTTCGTACAGAAATATACCAAGGAGGACATTCCCCAATCAGTCATATTAAGGTAATGCTGTCAGGAATCAAGGGCAGCCAAATCGTCTTCCTCCCCACGGAGGAACCTTGCCATTGAAGCACCTCCAACTAATTTAGTAGTTGGATATCTTGAGGTAGAATCAGATTTCTCCTTCTAGCCTGAGTTGAATCTAGAAGATGACGCTAATCTTTTCATAGAGAGAGAAGAAAAATTAGCTGGTGACTCCAACTTTGGTTTCTTGAATTACCAGGATGAACCTAGAAGTGAAGGTAAAGCAGCTGAGGGATCATACACTATGTTCACAAGGTCTAAGAATTAGTCAGCCTAGCAAGCTGATAAAGAAAAGACAGAGGATGACCTCAACCTGCAATTTCAATTGCCAAATGAAGAACTTCTCTACCTTTCCAACCAAAGGACCCAGTGATTGCTAAAAAACTAAGTACCCCAAACATTTATGCACCTTCAACTTCAACTCCACATATCAGTCCTCCCCCTCCTAAAAATCAAAAGAATGAACCCCCATTCTCTGTTCCTAGTTCCTTTCAAACATTTGACATAACTGACCATATAAAGAAAACTAAAATTCAAATGTCTGAATTTGAATTTCTGCAATCCAACCCTGAGTAGTTGGATAAATTGGTTCAATGTATGAAGAACCAAAGCGTCCCTGCGCAATAAGAGGTTAGAAAGGTAACTCGTGATCCCCTAAGGAACATGTCCACCCCAAACAATCTTATCATTACTCCTCCTACTGCTCCTGGAAAGACTGAACCATTTTATGTCTTTCTACTGATAAATGGACACCAACTGAACAATTGTATCATAGATTCTGATGCATCTGACAATGTCATGTCGACCAAAGTGGTGGAATCCCTTGGTCTCACACTGACCAAGACATTTGGGAGATGTGTCTTCATGGAGAACAAACAAGTGCCACTGTTGGGACAAATCAAAGATGCCCAATTTGCATTTGCAACATTCCCAAATAAGAGAATCAAGATGACTGTCCTAGTGGCCGACGTTTCAGCATCATACGGCATCCTTCTTGGTGAATTTCTGCAAGGATGTTGGTGGTGAATTAAGCATGGACCTATCTGAGGTGAGGATTCCAGTCAAAGACGTTATGCAGAGATTGCTCCTTGAGAAAGAAGCAAAATACGTGGTCACTCAAACATCAATGCCTGAAGCTCAAATTATGTTCGAGTCTTCAGGCATAGGTAATTACTTTTTATCCACGAAATAAGTTCGTGAGGCGTCTGATGAAGCTCTTGAATGTGTCAACCTAAAAATTGGTTCCGAAAGAACAGCAAAAGGATTGGTGGAGTGCAATGCAAGTGTAGAAGAATCTCTCCCTCCAAATGAAGAAGAATCTAAGAAAAAATCAATGTCTAATGAGGTATGGATTTTTGAATTCGATGGCAGTTGCTCCTCTACCAGTTCAGGAGCTGGGATTGTGTTGATATCTCTTTAAGGAGATATTTTTCCTTCATACAAGTTGCAGTTCAGCAACACCAACAACACAGCTGAAGATGAATATTTATTGCTTAAATTGAAGGATGCTCGAGACAAATGCATCAAACTCCTTCATGCTAAAGGAGATGTTGAACTAGTGGTTTGTCAGGTAAGGAACCTGTATCAAACTAAAAACGAGAGATTGGACCACTACCACAATCTAGTATGGGATCAAATTGAAAGCTTTGATGCTTTTAGCATCTCTACCATACTCAAGGAATTTAATGACCGAGCTGATGCACTGACTATTTTAGCAACTCTCTTGGTTCCTCACCTTGATTTTAAGAGAGACAAGTACACTATTGAATTAGTCTTTTGACCAAGTGTGCCTAACAATGCCAATCATTGGCAAGTGTTCAATGGTGACAACCAAATCATTGCCTTTTTGGAGCAAAAAGATAGCTTTGAACAGCTTCATTTCGAAGGCAGTGAGCCTTAGAAACTTAAACCAGCGTCTGAATCAAGTGCAGACGCAAGTAAAGAATTCCTGCAACTTAAAGGAAATAAAATCTCAAAAGCCCTAGTTTTCCTCGAGAAGCTGTTTGACAAACACGACAGGTTCATCAAACAGCAGCAAACAGAATCAAGCTCCTCCCAAGAGTTTGATCAAATAAATCTGGGTACCAAAAAATTCCAAAATGGTGAACATTGGAAAGTGTTGCACTCAAGAAGAAAAGTTTAAGTTCACTACTCTGCTCAGCCAGTACATAGATGTCCTAACATACTCCTATGATGATCTGAAGTCGCTCAGGCCTGAATAAATTTGCCATGAAATCCCTCTCAAGAGTGACTCAATGCCTTACAAGCAAAAATTTAGGCAGTACAATCTAAATATATCAATTACTATTATGTTTAAAATTCAAAAAATATTGAATGCTAGAATAATTTTTCTAATCCATCATTCCACATAGATTGCCAACATAGTACCTGCGAGAAAGAAGAATGGCAAAATTTACCTATTTGTGGACTTCATAAATTTAAATCAGTCATCCTTAAAGGATAACTATCTTATGCCCATCATGGATCAAGTCCTTCAGACAGTGACTGGTTCAGAGATGTTATCAATGTTAAACGGCTTTTAATGATACAATCAAGTTGAAGTTAGTGAAGCAGACTAGCACAAGACTGCCTTCACCACACCTTGGGGCACCTTTGCCTATCGAAAAATGTCATTTAGCTTGATAAATGCTGGCACCACTTTTCAAAGAGCAATGGACCTTGCTTTCAAAGATGAAATGGGTAAGTTCATTGTAATGTACCTGGATGATTTAACAGTATTTTTCAAGCATCGTCTTGATCATGTGCACCATTTGCAACAAGTGTTGGAACGATGCCGCTAGAATGGTATTTCTCTAAATCCCAAGAAGTTTTTTTTGGAGTAACAGAAGGGAAATTTTTCAAGCACATTATATCCCGATAAGGCATAAAGATTGACTCAGACAGATTCAAGTCCATCCAGGAACTTACTCTGCCCTCAAGTAAGACTGCAGTTCACTTTCTTTGAAAAGGTAAATTTTTTACGAAGGTTCATCCCCGAGTTCGCTGAGAAGACTCGCCACATTGTGGACATGATGAAGGGCAAAGCCACTTTTCGATGGACTGCAGAAGGCAAGTTGGCATTTCGAGACATCAAGACAGCTATTGCCCACGCCCCAATTTTGGTTTGTCCAAATTATACCAAAGATTTCACAATGTATAGTTATGCTTTCGAGCACACTTTCAGCAATTCTAGTTCAATAGAACTAAGAAGGTGCGGAATATCTCATTTCTTTCATGAGTTGTCCTCTCAAAGCTCATGAGCTAAAATACTCAAACATGGAGAAGCATGCTTATGCAGTGGTAAAGGCAGTGAAGTATTTTTGCTTTTACATTCTGAATTCACACACTACTGCCCTAGTTCCTAACACCACAGTCAAATCTATATTAACTCAACAGGAGTTTAGAACGAAAAGAAGCAATTGAATTGCTAAAATCCAGAAGTTTGATCTAGTCATCAAACCATCAAAGCTGATGCAGGGAAGAGGCCTATGCCAATTGATTACTGACAATAGACCAGAAGAAACAGAGCATGGAGAAGAAGAAATTAAAGACACGCCAACAGTCCTCTTTGTCTCCACCATGAATGAGAGGTATTCAAGTATTGCTCATTTCCTTACTTATGGTGAGTGTCCTGCTCACCTGTCTCATTAAAAAAGGACTGTCAAGTTAAAAGCTGTCAATTTTATTCTGTGAGACAACGGCCTGTATAAGAGGAACCTTGATGGAGTGTTCCTTCACTGCGTAGACAAAGAGCGGTAGAGCCAACTTTTGAAGTCCTCCATAATCTGGCATGTGGGAGACATTTTTCTACTTCTGTAATTGCCCATAAGATTCTGCGAGCCAGATATTACTGGCCTACTCTGTTTCAAAATGCATACAAATGGGTACGAAGATGCGAACTATGTCAATAATTCATTGGAAGACTTAAATTAGCTATTCTGCCTCTTAAGCCAGTGGTGATAGAAGAGTCATTTTAGCAATGGGGAATCGATTTCATTGGTGTTGTAAACCCATCTTTAAGTGCTGGACATGATTATGTCCTCACAGCCACAGATTACTTCACCAAATGGGTGGAAGTTATTCCAACCAAGCATGCTACTTCAGAAATAGTGTGCAATTTTCTCAAAGAAAAAATCATTTCCAGGTTTAGGGTCCCAACCAAGATTGTCACAGACAACGCAACTTGTTTTTCTTTCCAGGAGATTGCTCAGTTCTATTTTTACTATGGGATTACCCTCTCCCACTCTTCTGATTATTTTTCACAAGGGAATGGCCAAGCCAAATCAAGCAACAAGAACCTGGTGACATCATCAAGAAGCTAGTAGATGATAACCAACGAACATGGCATAAAGCAATGGTTGATGCTTTATGGGTAGATAGAATTACACCTAAGAGGGAAATTGGTATGTCACCTTTCCAACTTCTTTATAGTCTCAATGCTGAAATACCAATCACTTTAAAATTGTCAGCATTGAAATTGGCTAAGGCAGTCGAAGATCAGATATATGAAAGCTCTATCGATAAGAGGATCATGTGCTTGACTCAGATGGATGAGCAACGAACTATGGTGGTGGACTGAATTGCCGCGCATCAAAGTCTGGTGAAGAAGCTCTTCGACCAGAAAGTGAAAACCCGTGATTTTCAAATTAGAGATCAAGTCATGTTGTGGGACAAGAGAAGAGAACCAAAGGAAATGCATGGAAAATTTGACTCCCTTTAGAGAGGCCCGTTTACTATCCATCAACTCAATGGTGAAAACAGTTTTATGTTGAAGTATTAAGATGGCACACCCTTTTCTCTGCCTCACAATGGGCAACATCTAAAGCACTTCAATTTTTAAAGTAGCAGATAAGTTCACCTATACATATGTATATTTGTATAGTCTTTGATTCTATTTTGTGTTCGTTTTCATTTTTTGCACCTTTATTTTTTTAGTAGCATGACACCGTAGCCCAATGGCATACTTAAAGGTACTGGAGATTTTGGTTCCTACTCCCCTCAGTTGTTTCAAGTTTTCAACTGCAAGAAGTTCCCCAACTGGGGCCAGTTGTTGTTCCCAAAATCTGTCACTCATTTTTGGGACAACATATGAATTATTTTGGTCCTGCAGGCCAAAATCCTCTCTTCCCTTCTCAAAAATTATTCTGAGCATTCAAAATCTTCATTATTCAAGCTTTTTCAATTAAGGGACTAGAAGGTTCAACGACTTCAATAGGCGAGCTCTCACAAATGAACAAGTTCCCAACACTTAGGCAATTTCAAGATTGGTTCAACACCTCAGTTCAACCAAAAATGTTCATCGGCAAGCTTCAAACAAAAGATTGAACCACTGAACCATTGAACCTCGCTTCTCAAAGGTTCAAAAGTTTAACGGGTTCAAATTTTCAACGACGTCAGCAAGCTTAAAAATTTAAGCACTTCGACAAAAGTTCAAAGTTCAACCGCTTCAGCAAGTTCAACGGCTTCAAAAGACTTAGCAAAAAGAAGGAAGATTGAACCGTTGAACCGCTGAACCTTGAACCAAACAAATTTTAAAGGTTCAAAGGTTCAACGCGATTGGTTCAAGCGATCAATTGAATGAGCGGAACAAAAGATTGAACCGTTGAACCAAAGTTGGTTCAATCGGTCAGTTCAATCAAACGGTTCAAAGGAGTGCCCCAAAACTCAAAGGACAAGTGCCCTTGTAGAGGGTAGTGAACAAAAGGCAGGTACCCTTGTGGAGGGCAGGGAACATTTGCTCAAAGATCAAAGAGAAGGCCGAAAGGGTAAGGTTTCCTTTTGACTTTTTGTCCGAAGAAATTACCAAGTAAAGGAACCAAAAGAATTCCTTCGAAAAGATTTTTTGCGAAAGAATTTCACAAAGGCAAATCCTTTGGACAAATTGTCTTAAGGAATTCCTTCAGACATTTTGTCCGAATGAATGATCAAAAGCCCGGTGGAAAAGTGGCTAAGGCAAGGGAAGATTTCCTTCGAACAAAATGTCCAATGGAATTCTTTCGAACATTTTGTCCAAAGGATTTGAAGGAAAAGGTCGCTCGAAGAACCCTGAAGGGCAGGTACCCTTGCAAGGGGCTCTCGGCACCTAGAAAATTGACCTTTCTCAAAGACCCAAAGGGACGCCTTCCCTTCGGGGCGTTCCAAAGACATAAATCCAAAGGAATTTCAAGGCTTCAAAAGACTTTGCCAAAACAAAGGATTCTGAGGAAGCGATTGAACTATTGAACCTTTAACCAAATCGGTTCAAAAGTTCAAAGGAAGCTCCAAACAATAGAAGGAAGCGAAAGATTTCAGATATCAGTTCAAAGGGATGGTTCAACCAAAGAGCAAGTAAGCAATTGAACCAAGGAAGCAATTGAACCAAGGAAGCGATAAAGACCGCCTGAACCATTAAAATATTCAACCAATAAACTTTCAAAGGTTTAAAGGTTCATGGTTCAACATGGTTCAAACGATCAGCAACCATTGACGTCCCTGCGGACGTCAAATTTAAGGTAATGGATTATCCGTTAATTTTCAAATATAGCACAGAACTTGAAGGATGAGCCAAGCAACCAGCTAAAAAAGATAGCCCGAGAGCTCCAATTACAGCAGAAAAGAAGAGAAGGCTACAGGAGATATTGAAATATCTATGAGAGAGTTATTTTCAATAGGTGAAACAGTTCACCAAGTAGTCATCTAAGCACACCAAATCAAGGACGCGGCCTGTTTTTCTTCCATGAAGTAAAGGCAAATTGGACAGTTGCACAAATAAGAAGGAAAGGACTAGGTGACCTATACTTTGGAGGAGACAAATGAGATGAATTGGCATGCCACAGTTAAGGCCAATGCACTGTTCCAAGCATGGCCCCTTGACAGAATTGAAAATGCATTCAAGGCATTGAATGCAGCATGAGCCGTTCCATGGAACAAAGTGCCAAGCCTTTTTTGGCTGCCATATATTGTAATCTCTTGTTTTATGCAAAGAAGATCTTTTTCATTATAGAAGCAAAACTCTGCCCAAATTGAAAGGCGATTACTGAGACTTTGAGCTTAGATTGTTGATCATATTACTTTATCTGAATGAGAAAGCAAGTTACTTTTAGACTTTGTGCTGTTATAGCTTGTGTTATTTTAGGAAATTATTCTTACGTTCATTTCCTAGGAGCATTCTTGTTTATTTAATTTAACAAGCAGAACTAGTGGAAGTATCAAGAAGGTGTCCTGAAACCAATCATGTAAAGACTTTGTGCTGTCACAATTGTCTTCAGTGTATTTTTTCAGTTTATTTCTGTGTAAAAGATATTGGGACAACTTTGTGCCCCCATTATCTTTCGTATTTAACTCTCTGGGCAGTTGAGGTGGAGACTTCGTGTTGCACCTCATTCTGTTGGTTATTGCGCCCTTGTTACCTATTGGTTACCCACCAGAAAGAACTCCTGCGCTCTACTGCAAGACCACTTCTGAAAGAAGAGAAGTTCCTTCAGTATTATCACCAGGATTTTTTCTTTGTCTTTGAACATCATCTCTGAAAAAAGAGAGATGGATGGTGTAGTCCTACCCCTGAGTGTTATTTTCTGCTTATATATATAGTATATAGCCCTATCATATTTATAGGGAACCTCCCCTTGATGAGAGGAGAGATTTGTCCACCTCTGATGTGATAAACCTGCACATTTGACCGATCGATCTCCCTATGTTGTGGTTGAAGAGACCTATTTTGCTCATCAGTTCGCTGGTGACAAAATATTCACCTAACACTTATATCCATGGCTTGACACTTCTATCATGTAATGAATATTAGTTGCATTAAAAATTGATCATTTGTGCCTATTAGGGTTTTATGTCACCTTTATGTTGATGTATTAGATCACATGCACATGCTTTGTACGACTGTGTATATTTAAATCCTAGTTCTCCACCTTAGGTTATATGCCAACAATAGGTTAATGGGCTCACGAAGTCGAGCTGACCTCAAAAACTCCACCATCAATGAGTGTTGTCTATATAGTTAATACTCCAAAGAGGACCTCAGACATATATAGCTCTCCTCTAAGTGTGGGCTTGTGTTTACACAAGGGTGCAATATGTTATATGCAATGGAATACAATGATCTAACTTGCAACTTGAGGAATATTGCTCATGGGTTGTTCTTTGAATGCTTCAAACTTGTAATATGATTGATCTTATGATTGATATAGAAATAGTGAAGAATAGGGTAGTAAAAACTTAGTTGTGTAATTGATTGAATGAGATTGAATAGGTGTTTCTTAGTATTTGTTAGATGAATAATGAGTAATCTTTGGTAAAATATCTCATGGAAGGGTAAGATAAGACAAATAGACCAACCCATATGTTTCAAAAGAACACAAATTTAGATGAATTTTGAGGTACTCACACTTGATAAGGTAACTGGACACTAGCGTCGACGTTAGTGTCTCTGTGAAAACACAAGTGTCCGACAAAATAAAAAAAATTGCTAAAGTTTTATAATTGATAATAAAGGATATATATCATATTTTAAACTTTCTATAGTGTACATGTGATCTAGGTCATCAGAATGATAAGGTCAGTCCATAAGATATGTAGTTAGGCACAGTCAGATGGCGAATGTGAGCCTTTCGATGACAGGAGGGTCTAAAACTAAAAGGTAGAGCTATGATTGATATTTCTCAAGTGTAAAAAAGTGAGATGCTATATATAATCATATTTTAGTATCTACAAGGATGAACCTACACATGATGTATAATAGGTTGTTGTGGAGGTGATGGAGTGAATTTCTCCGACTAAATAGGGTACTCGTATGGAATACCCAAAACTATAACTACTCAATTGATATAAATCTAATTTAAGCATCGATGTACCAAAGATGATATTGCACATATTTTATGTATCCATGGACGTCTTAATAGCATGTCAAATGTCTCATTATTGAGAAACACTATGAACCAAGTAACAATAGTTGTGGGACCTACCATAAGTGGTAACACAATACCCCAAAGAGGGTTTTGACATTTTCCATTGAATCATTTTACTGTCGTAATCGTACCAATCAAATCGTTGTCTATACCCAAGACTAGTAAGTAATGTCATTTTGCATATATTTTCACTTGACCCATTATCCACCATAACATTGTGTATAGAACATGAATCAATGAAAGCACATATAAATGAAAGTGCATTGGTAGAATCATCACCAATAATATAATGGTCATCGAATGTGTTTGAAGTTATGTGTACTTATGTACTTTAAGTGTACCAATAAGATCATCTATAAGATGAGCCTCTTCGGTTCTAGAAGCATACGAAGTTGGAGGATGTGCATTGTAAGTCATATGCACCTCAGGATTAGTCTTGGATTCTTATGTCTTATGGATAGAAAATCGATCCAAAAAGATCTTGAGCTTCTCATTAGGATGTGTAACTAAATCATGTGTAGTTGTATTGACATCATTGACCTCAATAGTGTTCTCAATTAAATCGTACCAATCAATATGTGGTGACATTTTCCATCGAATCAAACTACTATAATAATCGTACCAATCAAATTGTTGTGTACCCAAGACTAGTAAGCAATGACATCGTGCATATGTTTTCACTTGACCCATTATCCACCATAACATTGTGTATAGGATGTGAATCAATGAAAACACATATAAACAAAAGTGCATTTGTAGAATCTTCATCAATAGTCTAATGGTCATCGAATGTGATTGAAGTTATTTGTACTTATGCATCTTTAAGTGTACAAATAAGACCATCTATAAGATGAGCCTCTTTAGTTCTAGAACCATAAGAATTTGGAGGAGGATGCACATTGCAAGTCATATGCACTTCAAGATTAGTTTTGGTTTCTTACGTCTTATGGATGGGAAATGGATCCAAAAATATATTGAGCTTCACAGTAAGATGTGTAACTAAATCATTTGTAGTTTTATAAAACATCATTGACCTCAATAGTGTTCTCCTCAATTAAATCTTATATCTTATGCCTCAAACCATAGCATCTATTAATAGAATGCCATGCGCATCTATGCCAATCACAATATGCATTGATATCAAACCCCTTAGATTGTGTTTTTGTCATATCAACCTCCATTGGTGGAGGGAGAGATATGAGATTGCATTCAAGGAGATTTTATAACACCTTATAAGGAGGTTTTAATAATCATATAAATTTTCTCCTTTGAGGAGCCGATAAAATAAAACTATTAATAAGTTGTGAAACTGCATTGACTATTGTTTTAGCCTCATACTTAGTATTATTTGTCTTAGATTTGAAAGTTGGTTTTTTTTTAAACTTGGCATTAGAAGATGCTGGAAGATTAGTCACATACTTTAACTTGTTCGTAGCAATTAGCTTAACCTCACGATCTTTAACTATATGGCACGTCATCAAAAGATTGAAAGCATTTGAACATAATAAAATCGAGGATATGAGCAAGTAAGTTTTGTTTGAATATATTTTACAATTCATTATCAACCATAGGATTTGTTATTTTTTGAGACCATAGTTTTATAATGAAGCACATAATCACTAATAGGCTCATTAGGTCTTGCGTGAATTTTACGATTTGAGCATAGAAAACCTTCTCACTAATATTGATAGATAAGTGAAGTAAGAATTGATTAGTCAAAGGAATGAAAGCATGTACTAACTAGAAAGGAAAGTCATAAAATCATTGCAAGGCATAGTCCTTAAGGCTCATAAGAAAAAACTTAGTTAATAACCTATCATTAAAGAAATAATCTAAACATGTTGTATGGAAAGCTCTAAAACATTGTTTTGTATCACCTTTACCATCTTATGGTGTAAGCTTAGGTGCAATTAATCATGTAAGCAAATGATAAGTAGAAATATCTAGGAGAAAAGGGTTGAGAAATAATGCTTTAGAATTTGATGAATAACCCGATCTATAAAAACCTTGTTCTCATAGGAAAAACATGGCTTAAAGATAGATAAGAGTTTGTATAAGCTCTTGATTAGTAGGAATAAGAGATTGAATAACAATAGATGATGTCACATGAGTAGCAAGGCTAGGAGGCACAAAAGTATGTTGCATAGGAATAGCTATATAAATTTGAGAATTAATTTGTGTTGCCCCCACATATTGTGTGGGCATCACTTGTGTAGCCATATGTAGACACATGAATAGTAACAATATGAGTATTGTCTAAATGCCTATTGGAGAATCTATGCCTCTAAAAGGTGGGTCATTATCATTTAAAATTCTAACATTTCGTTCCTCAAATATAGTCTCCTTAGCAAGATTTTTCTTTTCATCTCTAATTACTTGTAACAATGCATCAATTATGTATGGATTCATTTTTAAATATTTTATAGGTTCTCATTGATTTATATCATCGAAACAATCATGAAAATCAATATAAACATTTTTTTATGAGCATGCACATTAATTATATCTTCCATCATGATTATATGAAAATAAAGGAAAATCAAAAATCAAATCCAGAATTCAAATCTTAAAAAATCTAAAACGCTAAGATAAAACCCTAAAATATAAAATACCTAAGGTTTCCTTATGCTCAATTCAATGATCAGGTTCATCAAAATGTAATCAAAATAAAATAAAATTAAAAATATTCAAAGTTTATAAAATGTGGCAATAATCATACAAATCAATGAACGAGTAGATTGATATTGCACTTACTATATTTAGAATTGACAAAGCAAAGTAGGAGAGATGCACTTAGTTGATTTCTTATCTTTGTTGCTCACTATATTCATCAGTCTTAGAAAAAATATTTTGTAACTCATATCATAAAATAGGAGCTCAAAGCCTACTTGGACATTGTTGGCAATGCTAAGACCCCTATAATGATTGGTATTGTCCAGGGTCTATCAGTATTATCCTTGTTGACTATAACTTTGTGACGTGTCAAACTGTTGTGTCTACACTTGTAGATTTTCCTTTGTGTGTGCTCACCCTTGGTCTTATGTGTTGATCCTTGTTTTGCTTTTCATTGCTTTGAAACCCTAATCGCACTTTTGACACAAGAAGAATCTTGGAAAGAGTCAGAAAGATGCATTCGATAACCCCAACCTCTCCCCACTAAGTGACTGAGCGTTGACTATGTTCCAATAGTCTGAAAAGTGCTCAAATTGCAAGTAGTTATCCCACCTAGGGGGTATGAAAAATGAAAGTCTCGATCCCATTTTCCACTTCAACTTGTCAATCGATAACCTTGAAGTCATTGCACCACATGACTACGATTTTTCGGTTTCCCCCAATGTAGGTCCGTTAAACACAAGTGGGATTTGAACTTGGGTTGCTCATGTAGAAATGCATCCACTTAACTGTTACATTAAAACTTTGGGGAATTTTTATATTATTAAATTTAATGTTTAAGTTAATTATATTTTATAGATTTTCATGTTCAAATTATTGAATGTTAAGTTAATGCTTGATTTTTCTTGTTAATTGTCAATTGTTAATGTTTTAAATTATTTATTTTTGCATATTTTATTGTTCTACGATATTGAATATTATGAGTAACTAATAGTACAAATATCTAATTACATATATCTAAAAAAAGCAAAGAAATATCAATCTTGAGATGCCTATCTTATATTTGTCACACACACACCATATTGATCAATGACTCTGTATCACGTTTACAAAAAATTTAGTGGCTAGTGATAAATGGCCTCAATCTAGTTGCACCATTGTGTCGGGCTTGAAAAACTATTTTCGTAATAATAAGATCCACACCCCACAATATGCCCAAAATATTACGATTTTTCTATCGAATTCTCCAAGCAAGAAGAAAAGAGTTCTATATAACAGTCAAATGAACTTCAAATTTAAAGTTGAAATTTCTCTATGACAATCAAATAGACATCACATTTAAGATCGATATTAATTATTAACATCTATAAGGCATTACAGTCCACCACCACTAGTTGTCATTATATGTTATGCCTATCAATGTAGTTAACTAATATAGATATCTTAAATACATCTATCTAAAATGCACTCAAATAAATCAATCTTAAGGTTCTTATTTTCAAATTTTATATACCACATTGATTAAAATAATTCAATTAACTTTTCCACCAATTTCCCAATAACTAGTAAAAATGACATTAATCTAGCTCAAAAAAATCTTTCTGGGAATTAATAAGGGCTCCAAACTCCACTATATGGCCGAGATATTACGATTTTTCAATTGACTTCTCCAAGCATAAATAAAACACTTCTAAGTGGCAATCAAATGAACGTCAAATTTAAAATTGAACATAATTATGAACAACTTACTCCATTACACTTCCTCGTTGCCACTATAGAACCCCTGTTGGGTGAATATTTTGTCACCAGCTAACTGATGAGCAAAATAGTTCTCTTCAACCACAGCATAGGGAGATTGGTCGGCCAAATGTGCAGGTTTACCACATCAGAGGTGGACAAATCTCTCCTCTCATCAAGGGGAGGTTCCCTATAAATATGAGGAGCTATATATTATATATAAGCAGAAAATAACATGCAGGGATAGGACTACACCATCCATCTCTCTTTTTTCAGAGATGATGTTCACAGACAAAGGAGAAATCCTGGTGATAACACTGAAGGCACTTCTCTTCTTTCAGAAGTGATCTTGCAGCAGAGCGCAGGAGTTCTTTCTAGTGGGTAACCAATAGGTAACGAGGGCGCAGTAACCAGCAAAATGAAGTGTAACACAAAGTCTCCACCTCAACTGCCCAAAGAGTGAAAAAGAAAGGATAATGGGGGCACAAAGTTGTCCCAAGATCCTTCACACAAAAAGAAACTAAAAACACATTGAAAACAATTGTGACAGCACAAAGTCTTTCCACAATTGGCTTCAGGACACCTTCCTGATTACTTCCACTAGTTCTGCTTGTTAAATTAAATAAACAAGAATGCTCTTAGGAAATGGGCATAAGAACAATTTCTTAAAATAACACAAGCTATAACAGCACAAAGTCTGAAAGTAACTTGCTTTCTCATTCAGATAAAGTAATATGATCAACAATCTGAGCTCAAAGTCTCAGTAATCGCCTTTCAATTTGGACAGAGTTTTTGCTTCTATCTTGGAAAGATCTCCTTTGCATAAAACAAGAGATTAAAATATGTAGCAGCCAAGAAAGGCTTGGCACTTTTTTCCATGGAACAGCCCATGCTGCATTCAATGCCTTGAATGTGATTTCAGTTTTGTCAAGGGGCCATGCTTGGAACAGTGCATCGGCCTTAACTGTGGCGTGTCAATTCATCTCATATGTCTCTTCCAAAGTATAGCCCGTCTGGTCCTTTCCTTCTTATTTGCGCAGCTGTCCACTTTGCCTTTACTTCATGGAGAAAAAGAAGTCACATCCTTGATTTGGTGTGCTCAGATGACTACTTGGTGAACTGTTTCACCTACTGGAAATAACTTCCTTGTAGATATTTTTGATCCTTTTGTATTGTTCTCTCTTCCCTGTAGCAATTTGGGCTCTCGGGCTCTCTTTTCAATTGGTCGCTTGGTTTATTTTTCAAGTTTTGCGCCACATTTGAAAATCAACGGATATTCTATTACCTTAAATTTGACTAATGGTTACTGGTTTTTTGAACCATATTGAACCATGAACCTTTGAAAGTTCATTGGTTCAATAATTCAACGGTTCAAACAGTCTTTATCAGTTCCCTAGTTTAATCGCTTTCTTGCTCTTTGCTTGAACCATCTTTTTGAACTAGTCTCTAGAATCTTCCACTTCTTTCCTTTGTCTGGAGCTTCCTTTGAACCGTTGAACCTGTGAACCATTGAACTTTGAACTCTTTTGGTTCAAGGTTCAATCGGTTCATTGGTTCATTCTTTGTTCCATTGCTTCTTTTATTTTTCTAAGTCTCTTTGAAGCCTTGAAATTCCTTCGGCTTTTTGTCTTTGGAACACCCCGAAGGGAAGGTGTCCTTTCGAGTCTTTGAGAAAGGTCCATTTTCTTGGTGTCGAGAGCCCCTCGCAAGGGTACTAGCCCTTCGGGGTCCTTCAGGCGGTCTTCGGGTTAATTCCTTCGAACAAAATGTCCGAAGGAAACCTTTCCTTTCCCTTGACCGCTTTTCTTCGGGATTTTCCTTTCGGGCGAATTCCTTTGGACTTTTCGCCAAAAAACTGTGGTAAACCTGCACATTTGGTCGACCAATCTCCCTATGCTGTGGTTGAAGAGAACTATTTTGCTCATCAATTAGCTGGTGACAAAATATTCACCCAACAACACCTATGGCATAATATCTAGCAACATCACCCCAAAGGTGCTTGTGAGTGGCAAATAGGCATATGCATAATGTATTGTTCAAAATGAAATTAATAATCTATAAATAGCAAAAATATTTTTTTTTAAATACTTGTTAAAAAAATTAATTTAAGAGTTAACATTATTGTTATCAATCTTAGCTATCCTTTAACTTTGGTGTCCTAATTACTCCAAATCAAATTGCTTTTCAAAAAGAGGAATTGAATCATATATATATATATATATATATATATATATATATATATATATATATATAAATTATGGATGAAATCTAAAATCAAAACATAAATATGTACACAAATAAAATACATAAATTTGATTAACTAAATTGGGTAATAGAATATTTGTCTTTTTTCTATTTATTTTTAATAGTATATATATAAATTTGACTAACAATCTCCTTTTAAGTTTTTACAATATTATCTCTAGTTTAGAATTGACCTTAAAAACTAACTTCATTTTTTATTAACAATTATTTTCATTATTAACCTAGATGTGCAATATAACTTACATAAATTATAAACATGGCTATATTAGTAACATATAAACAATTCAAGATATAAAACATCAATGATATTTAATAGTTATATTAAATAAAATTCTCAATACCTATGAAAGCTCTAAAATAAGTCAATCGTCTTATAAAAGAAAATAAATGTAAAATTGTATTCTTACATAAAATCTTCAAATGACATGAAAACATCATCGATTTACAAATGTTGGCCATATTTCAGCAAGAAATGAATGGTATAATTTAATGTTGTAAGTTGAGTATTGCATATATGTGGTTTGCGGAAGGTTTTATAGGCACACACTTTAAAAAAAGATTGTAACTAAAAATATTAAATCCTTTATTGAATCGAAGTGCTTATAGGTGTTTTTGATGTTTGGCTAGTTAAATAAATGTATCATCCACTTTCCTTATTCACTTTACTCGTATTTTTTGTAATCTTCTTCTTTTTATTGTTGTTTGTTTATGAGTAGCATATTTCATAACTGCCCTTCAGTATCTTTTGGCACTTAAATTTTTTCTATTAAAATTGATACAGTTATCTTAAATATAATTATCTGAAATATATCGAGATATTTGTCTTAGGTTTTATCATGAATTTTTCTTACATCACATTGATTAATAATTTCATTATTTTCTTTGTCAGTTTCCTCTTGACTAATAACAATTGCCATCAATATAGTTATAACATTAAACTCCACCATATGGCCAAGATATTATAATTTTTCAGTTGACTTTTTCAAACAAAAATTTAAAAGCTTCTAAGTGATAGTCAATTGAGGTCAAATTTAGAATTATCTTGTGAACTTCAAATGGATGTCAAATTTAAAGTCGAACATAATTATGAACAACTCACTCCATTACGTTCCCTTGTTGTCACTTTAGAACGTCTATCAACATAATTTTTGCAAAATATATTCTCAATACATTAAACACACAAAAAACCATTTCTTGGGATCACAGCGCATAGTTCGTCTCAAGGTCACATTTGTGAACCCTACTACCTGGTGACTTTCCTTTTATTGACAGCAGTGGTGAGCTCTATTTTGGTGAACGACAAATTTTTCACTATTGTTATAGTAAGATTGTGGGTGGGTTCCTTGTCAAGTTTATGGTTCTAGATGACTAATCTCAAATGTTAATATGCAATTTGTCTGTTGTCATCTTGATAGGATATGCTTTGGCACAATTTCTATGAAAGGTTTTAACCTTACACAATTCTATCGGAGACTATCCTTTGAGCTCTCAATGCCTTCAACAAAATCAATGGCAGCTATTATGATGACTAGGATTATGTCGCAGGTTGGAGTGGCTATCAAAAATGTTTACTTATGAAGGTGTATCAACTAAATATAGATAATACATGACTTCATGACACTAAATTTGGCCAGTGCCTTCAATTCTCATGTAATATTATGTAGGGTATACTTATAATCGTGTGGGTATTCACGTAGTATCAATTATATGATTAGGACATTAGTGTGGAAGACAATAATAATGTAAAAACAAAGAAATCGTCGAAGAAATAAAATGGAAAAAGAGAATATATTTTCAAGGTTTACGATGTTGGTTGCCTTGCTTACAAAGTTACAAAACACCAAAATGATGCACACAACTACTTACATTTACAAAAGGGATTTGTCCTATCTGATTGGAGTTATCATATGGGCATGCCCCTCTTATTATATTACTTTTATTATTATTGAATTGAAATGAGAAAGGCCATTAAAAACTCTATTATTCTTAAATGAGATCATCCCAAATTGAAATCTTCTTTTAAAAGAATATATATATATATATATATATATATATATATATATATATATATATGGTTTACTATATTGATTGCCCTGCTTACAAAGTTACAACCACTACAAAACACCAAAATAATGCACACAACTACTTACATTTACAAAAAGACCTTGTCCTATTTAATTGGAGTTATCGTGCAGGCATGCCCCTCTTATTGTGTTACTTTTATTATTATTGAATTGAAGTGAGAAAGGCCATTAAAAAGCCTATTGTTCTTAAATGGGATCCTCTCGAATTGAAGGGACATAGACCATGTAGTCTATTTACATAATGTTGTGCATAAAGATACATTTGTCTCATTTCCAACCGCATGTTTTGTTAGATAATAAGAATAAAATCTTGGCTGTTAAGGTTGTAGCCCCACCCAACCGTGCATTCCAATAAAAACATTACAAAATACAATGATAATAATTCCAATAAAATGGCAATCAACACTACACGCCCAACATCAAATAATTCTTATCCCCCATAGTAAATGAGTGCATATGGGTAAAAAATTCTATACTCCCTCCTTTGTGCACAATGAATCTATAATCCACAAAGTTATTTAATGTTTAATATGTAAATGTAAATAATGATTATTATCTGTCATGCTCATGTGGTGTAACTTTTGTTCTTATTAAATTTGTTCATATTTAACATTCTTAAAGTATAATGAAATCAAGATTCAGTGGAGATAGCTTAGCGATGTGTGAGTTGAGTATTAGAAGTGGGAGGTCTTAGAGTCCATTCTCCAAACTAACCACCTCTATAACGTCGCTCTCACACTAGGCTCCAACGGGTCAGCGATGAAAGTACCCGATGCAGTGGACTAGCTAGCTCGGTGTTCAATGCAACGGAGGTCAATAAGTGGTTTGAAATCTATGTTCAATGCAATGAGGCAAGCCACAATCCATGGCTAGGGCTACTCTTCACAACCGATTCTGGTTGTAGTTAAATAAAGTATGTTACTTTATACATTGGGCCTAATAATGGGTGTGAGATAATTTTTTTTTTTAAAAAGATAAGCTACAGAGATGGAGGTCACCAAGTAAAAGTGAAATAAAAATGAATTTTGATGGGGCTTTGAAAGGTAATCCAGGCCCAGCTGGTGAAGGGGGAATTTTTCAAAATGATGAAAGACAATTGATTCTTATATTCGCTCCAGCATTAGGAATTGAATCAAATAATGTGGCAAAAACAAACATTGTTAATTTAGGTATGAAAATACCAAAAAAGAAGGGATGGAAGCAGCGCATAATAGAAGGTGATTCGCGAGTAGTGATTAATGCACTCATTTCAGAGAAAGTGAAAACCTGGAGGATTAAGTCAATCATTGAAGATTGTCAAACAATCTCGCTTACATTGGGGTTGGTGAGATTTAAGCATGCGCTGAGAGAAGAAAATGCAGTAGCCAATTGGACAGCTAATGAAGCAGTGCAATTCTAGAAGAAGGAAAGAGTAGATTATGAGGAGTGGACTATAAATCTCACTCCTTGATAAATGGAGATTTGAGAGGATATCTAGAGTCAAAACTGGAGGAAATCTAGAATAGGAAGGATAAGTTTGTGTGGAAGTTTAGAAATCCATATAGTCATAGACATGATCTCTTTTGTGAATAAATAACTTGGTACAAGTTTCTCCCATTTTGATTAAAAGATTGTTATGCTTAGGTGGCATAACAATAATCAAAATAAGTTGGGCCCTATCAAGTCATTCGAGCTCAACGACGGTAGGCATTAAGGAGCAATCATTAAAAAGTGTGAGAGGACGGACAAAGCATTAGAGAGGCATGATAAGTTTATTTGGAGAGGGGAGAAATCTAGAATTTTGTGAACTGAGGATTGATGGTGTAAGTCAACCCCTGCCTTAGCTCTGCGTAGAGTTGTTCGGAGGAGTGAATTTTCAGGTTGACATATGTGTTTGGAAGAGATGGATAGAGGCAAACAAGCACGACAAGAGGAAGGTGATGCAAGCAACAAGAAAGAAGGTAAGAGAGTAGCCCCTCACGCATAGCTAACAGGGGATGCAACAATCAATAGCTTTGTTGAGGTGGATAAAAATATCAAAAATCCTTACATGCGAATTTGGCTCAAGTTGATGTGGAAGGCGACAGAAGACACAGGAATATGTGATGTCCCATTTTCATATAATTTTAATAATTAATAAAATTACCTAAATAGTGATTTTAATCATTTAAAAATATAAAGCGATTTAATTAATTATTAAAATAGAACTACCTTGGATAATTATTCAAATTAAGGGAAAAGTGGTTTTAACCATTTGAAAAATTAAAGTGATTTTTATGATTATTCTAAGGGTTTTATAATTAATAAATTGCTTTAAAAATGATTTTTATCAGTGCAATTATTAGAGCAATTTAATTAATTATTAAAGCAAGGACTTAATATAAAAAAATTATTTAATTTGCCAAAAAATAATTTTAATTACTAATTTATTAAGGCAAGTTATTTAATTAATTCAAAACGACATAAAGTAAAATTAAAAGGAATGTCGGCTTGAGAGCTAATAAAGCAAACAAAAAGAAAAGATATCCTAAAAAGTTGACAAGAGAGGGTTATAAGATATTTTACCTCTGCAAGATGGTTTGCCCCCCTTTGGAAGGTACAAATACAAGATGAAGATCATAATTGAAAACATGTTGAATTTAATAATTATTTTTTCATTCTTGAAGAAGCTATTGGACTGCATGCCCAATAAGTGTTCGCAGATTTAATGTTGATTATTTTACAAAATGTGTCTTTTGACAACACATTTGTTAAATGAAGTTTTGTTACATGCCCTAAAGTGGGGTGTTTTGTTTTGAGAGATTTATGTGGATTATATGAAGTTCATTTGATGCATAATAATTTTGATTATCATTTGTATTAATTTTCCAAGTGTGACAACTTGTTTCAGATTGAAGGGTTTGATGTTTTTATTTGCATCATAATTCCAAATATTGAGGGAGTTATGAATTTTTAAAATTTTTAGTTGTTCGTAGGAAATAATATTTGTTGAACGCAGATTTGCAAGAGTTTTGTTATGATTTAATTATTGCAGTAATTTTTTTAATATTGGTGATTAGATTAGACTAAGCTTGAGCAGAGATTAGAGTGAGAAAGGAAGACTTCATTTCAGTTAGTGTAGCACTAGGGTTTGGAGGATTGAAATATTCATTTCATGCTCTTTTTTCATTGTGGTAAGATTTATTGGTGGTCAAATTCACAAGGTATTTATTTGCTATTTATTTCAACGTGAATTAGAATTAAATTTTAATTTGGAGGTGCAATTATAGCAGCAAATGTTTGCTAATTTTTCTAAATTCAGAATTCAAAAATTGTGGATTTTGGGGGAAACTTTTTTTTTGTTAAATCGTCACATTTGGAGACATTACAGTGGTATCAGAACATCAATCTTGTCTACCTATGAGTTTGGTTGTTGGATGCAAACAAATAAAGAGATCTTGTGTTATCAAAAAAAAAAAAAAACCATGGGTGATCAAAGGTTTACTTCAGAGCAAGTATTGTTTTTGTAGAATTTGATCAAGGAGAGCCAAAATGATCTTCAACATACTTTGAATATGCAAATTGCAACCATGTTGAAGACTACACTAGATCCAAGCAAGAGCTATCATCTCAATGGAAAATGAAGTTTGAATGGCAATGAGAGGGTTTCTATCAACCCCCTTCAAATTCTTCTAAGCTACATTTTTGCCGAGAGAACCCTTAGTTGAGATTGAGACACCGATGTGTGATTCACTTAATACACATCAAAGAGAGTGCAGCCCTAAGCTTTGACACACAAGCGCTCTTGTCATTTCGTGATCATTGTGAGATAAAGGATAGGTCAAAACCAAGAGTACCAAGTATGCAGCGTCGTAGACACTTGCATCAAAGGGAAAAGCAAGGAGTTATCAAAGAAGAAAGGACCAAACTGCATGGAGAGTTGGAGGGAAAAAATGAAGGGATGGACCTTTATGGGGACTCCTATGAGGGAGCCAATAAAGCAAAAAAATCAGAGTTTGATGGGCAACCCATAGGGGTGCAAGTGGGTGATAAAAGAGAAGAGGAAACCAAGGAGCATGAAATAAAAGAAATGCAAAGTAATGATCTTTTGTTGATAGGGGATGTCTATTTATTTTCTAATGAATGTACACATGACAACGAAGTCATTAAAGGTGATAATATGAAAGATATGGTTTGTAAATTGAGGCATGAGAATTCATTGATTCGAGTTCACAATTATTGGCACTAAGTATGGGATCCTGGTGATTTTCTAAGTTTTAGAAAGGTTCTCAATTATGATTTTAAATTCTTTATGACTAATCTCATGGGAATTAAAAAAGAATCAAAATTGTTTGAGGCATGGAGGAATATAGGCATGTACAAACTGACATTGGAACTAGAGTTTAAAGTGGGAGATAATGAAGATACTTTGCATGGTAAAAATTACACAAAAGCTCTTTCATCTTCATCAATCAACATGGGACTCTTGATGAGCTTATGGAGTGTTACATGCATACATGGGAATGTTGATAAGGGGCAGTCTTTGGAAGGGCACATGGTGTGCACAAAAAAGCCCATATATGTTGAATTGTACTACCTTGAGACCTCACATCATGATAAGTTTACAAGATGGTACCTAGCGGATTTCTTTTTGCATGATTGGAGATTTATAACATGGCATTTGGGAAGTCATTACCCTTGGGACAGCAAGGTAATAAAATTCTAAATTCTATTATGTTTTTTATGTTAACTTTTGGCCACATATCACTTCCTTTGAGGGTAGAAGGGAAAGGAACTTCCTAATCCACCACTTAGTATTGAAAAGAATGTTTGATTGGAAACATGTGGAGCCTTTGGAAGGCTATGAAGATACATCTAGCACTTGAGGGCAGCGCCCGAAATATAGGTACATCAGGGTCATGGCTCCATTGAGGGCTACCACCTCTTGAAAAGCAAATGCAGATTTTGGTTGCATTGTGGGACGTGTGGGCAAAATGGAATGGCATTCATTATCCATTTGAGGAATGTCATGCTATGCTTCTTGGCAAAAGTTATTCCACTTAACAAGGATAGGAGCAAGTGTTTTTTAGCACTAGAACAAATTTTTACCACTTGGACATAGTAATTAAGCATATAAGCTTTGCATTTACTTGAGGACAAGCAAATTTGAGAAGGGAGCACTGTGATATCTCCTTTTCATATAATTTTATTCATTAATAAAATTGTTCGAATAATAATTTTAATCTTTCAAAAATATAAGGCAATTTAATTAATTATTAAAATAAAACTATCTTGGATAATTATTCAAATTACCCAACAAGTGGTTTTAACCATTTAAAAAATTAAGATAATTTTTATGATTATTCTAAGAGGTTTTATAATTAATAAATTGCTTGAAAAGTGATTTTTATCACTTTAATTATTAAATCAATTTAATTAATTATTAAAGCAAGGACCTGATATAAAATAATTATTTAATTCACTAAAAAATAATTCTAATTACTAATTTATTAAAGCAAGTTATTTAGTTAATTCAAAAAGACTTAAAGTGAAATTAAAATGAATGTCAGCGTGAAAACTAAAGCAAAGAAAATGAAAAGATATCCTAAAAAGTTGCAAGAAAAGCTTATGAGGTATTTTACCTCCCCAAAGTGGTTCACCCCCTTTGGAAGACACAAATACAAAATAAAGATCACAATTGAAGACATGTTGAATTTGATAATTGTTTCTTCCTGCTTAAAGAAACTATTAGGATGCATGTCCAATAGATGTTCGCAAATTTGGTGTTGATTATTCTATAAAAAATACATTTTGATGCCGCATTTGCTAAAAAAGGTTTTGCTACTTGCCTTAGAATGAAGTGATTTGCTTTGAGAGGCTATTGAGAGGTTTTTGCGGATTATTGGAGGTTCATTTGATACATAATAATTTTAATTATCATTTGTATTAATTTCTCAAATGTGGCAACTTGTTTAAGATTGAAGGATTTGATGTTTGAATAGGTAAATTCTAAAAACTAAGGTTCCCAAAATTTTAGAGCAATTTTTGGTGACCTTCCCATGGAAGAAAAATTTTGAAATTGTTCTTATTTGATGGTCATTATTTTTGTGATCAGTTTGAGCTCTTATTTGCATCATAATTCCAAATATTGAGAGTCATGAATTTTTTAAATTTTCAACTATTCGTAAGAAATAATATTTGTTGAAGACAAATTTACAAAAAAAAATCTAATTTAATTATTGCAATAATTTTTTGAATATTGGCGATTGGATTGGACTAAGCTTGAATAGGGATTAGAGTGAAAAAAGACTTCATTTCAGCTAATGTGACGCTAAGATTTGGAAGATTGAAACATTTATTTCAAGCTCTCATTGTGGTAAGAGCTACTGGTGGCCAAATTCACAAAGTATTTATTTGTTATTTAGTTCAAGGTGAATTGGAGTTAATTTTTAGTTTGGAAGTGCAATTACAGCGGCCATGGTTTGTTGGATTTTCTAAATTCAAAATTCAAAAATTGTGGATTTTGAAGGAAACCCCTTTTTGATTAAATCATTCTATTTGGGAACATTACAATATAGTGAAACTAATGACAACATTCTTGTTGGATCCTAAGCAATCGCTCAAGGGCAAGAATGTATTTAATGCAGCTCAAAGTATAAGCAAGGTCAATATGATTTTGAACTCAGTTGGGTCTTTCTCCCTACATAAAGAGCACTTGAAAATTGAGGAGCCAATGCATACGATGGTCAAGAAGAGGCAAAACACAACGATGCTATTATAGACATGATAGTCAAATTTGTAAAAGAGTTTGGCATTAGTGGCAAAAAGGTATATCACAGGGCTGTATTTTCGAACCTCCAAGTTGTTGTGACATTGAGGATGTGGAAGAAGGGGAGGCATGCCTAGAACAAGGAAGCAGGGTAAGTGTGATGGCATGGGGAAAGTCCACCGCTAAAATTGATATCAAGGAAAGAGTGGGCGTAATTTGGATCCACTGACTTGTGCGAAGAATGAATGTAATCATTTTTTAAGCTTTGATGGTAGGATGAAGGCATCTAGCCTGGTTTTTGTAATGTGCATATTTCCCTATGGGACATCTTATGTAATCGGGTTTTGAAATATAATGTGAATTTCTACCTTTTGTGATTCTAGTGTTCTTGGGTGTGTCAATCCCCCATCAATGTGCACTTTGTTTGTTTTCCACATTAAAAATCACCTCATGGTTTTGTTTCAATTCTTCTCAGTTGTTTATGGTTTTGCAAGTTTTCTCTTTCACTATTTTTATGCTTGGTAAAAACATAAACCTTATAATTAAATATTGGAGAAAGCCATGTAAACTTCCAAAACATTTGTTTCCAAAAGCTGCTGGGCACGGCAGATATACCAAAATTTACAAGAATTTCAAATGCGTATATGATGGATAGACTAGACAGGAACATAGTAGTATGACAGTTGACTAGTTGCATTACCATTTGTAAACTGCAGCACTAAATTTACATTTCCATGATCACCAGTCATTTTGTATCCATCCTAGATATATATCTAAGACTAAAACCATTACTGTACTGTAAAAGAATTGTGCTGCTCTGTGAACCGTTCTTGCGCTTTAACATTACTGCAAGTTAACAATGTTATAGCAATTAGACATCATCTCAAACCAATGTTATTTGGTGTTTCCATTATAAGTAACTGATTGAAGCGAAAAAAAAAAGAATTCAGCAACATATGTTTTTCCCTTGAATTTGATGTATATCCCCTTTTTAAAACTTCCTAGTTTTTTCGTCACTAAATCACAATTATAGTTCCAGCATAAAGAGCTTCTGATAGAGTGCAAGGTGGAGTGTTACAGCCTCAATAAGGGGAAACCATCATTAAATGCACATTGGATAAATACAGTTACAGAATAGCAACTCAAATGCTCAATAAGGGAAAAGAGAGCCTACCTGATCGTAAAGGGAGGGCCATGGGAGGCTTACCGATCTCATGCATGCAACACACGATTAATGGAACATACCTACATAAGATAAATCATAAATTGGAAGGTGAACCCACTATTTTAGATGATAATGGGCAATGTGACCACTGGAGACAATTCATGGAGCATTAGGGAAGGGTATAAATTCCCTTAAGAAGCCTCCCAAATTCCCTTAAGAACCCTCCCATTTTCACCATCCTTCGTGGCATTCTCTTCAACTGTACATAGGCTGCAGTTAAAATATACAATATATTCCAGATAACATATGTAACTTAATCCTTGGAAATAACTGTGCCTTTTACCTACTTTCGGAGTGTTATTGAGGTAAAAACAACCTTAATTTTGGTTTTCTGACAAGGGAAAATATGTATGGTATTTGGGACCTTAAAAATTCATAATTGAGATTACATAAGGTACAGACTTTGCAAATTTTATCTGGAGGCCATGATCAAGCTCTATCGTAATCTCTATCATGAAAGCTAATAATATTAAACATTTTTCTAGACCGTATGAAATAAAAGGCTATATTTCCGGTATGAATTTTCACATTTACGGTGCCACTGCGTAGATAATGTGACCAGAAGTTGATTGGTAACTATAGAGTTATAAGATAGATTTATTATCGGCTACTGTTGCACGCATGTAATAAAGCACTCACAAAACATAAAAGACCACATATTAAACAACAAAATTAGCTGAATTTCAATAAATTTATCCTCAATTAAGGGCGGAAGAAGTGTGATATCTAGCATTGTATGGCATTCATTTGATGCAAATATTCAATCCATTTTGTCCTGGATTCGGGATTCAGAAAATTCCTCCATGACTGGTGCAGCATAAGGACCTTTAATATCCAAAGGATAAAATAATTGCAGCGGAAAAATTCCCTTACATCAAGGTTGTCCAATCCCCTGAGATGACCTCCCAGACTTTGCATCATATTCAATGGGTGCATATATATAAGCATTCTCGTCCGGTCTACAGTAGAACTATGAATTACACCCAACAATTGCTTGATATCCTGCAGCTCAACATCCAATGCATTGAGATGAGTAAGAAACCCATTCAACCTCTAATCAAAACGCTCAACTATTACACTGCTCACCCTGCACCCTTAATTGAAAACAATATTGTAAGAAAGAAATGAAAGAAAAGTATTACAAAGTAAAGAGTGTTAATATTGACAATAAAGTTCTCATTCTATAAATTGGGAGTATGCATTGAATACCCCAACTAACTTAACTCCTAACGCTAACAATTCGCTGTGTGACCAGCTTATGTGTTGAGTGTTTTCTCCTAGCACCCTCTTCACAAGAAAACACCATAAAAAATTAATGGCTGACATCTTCACTTAGATAAATCATATATTGGATTTGTGACATAAGTGGAATAGGCGCCTCAAGAATGATAAATCATAAATCCAATACCTATCTCATACATTCTAATACCAATCTTCTTTTTACTGTTGAGTGTTGAGGGGGAAGGAGAGACCCTGATGTTGTCCCTGAATAAGGAAAAATGACCGACATCTTTTTTTTAAAAATTAATATTAAAAAAAAAACATAAAATAAATAACCGCTAACGTACCACCGCCTCGACGCCCAGAATGGCACCTCGCGCCTCCATCTCCTATCTTCCACGTCAAAAACCAGCGGCCAATTCAGCGTCCGCTGAAGCCTCCATCCTCCGCTGCCCTCCTCCGAACCCACTACCACCATTAGCTTTCACAACGTGCTCATGCACTGCACCGGGTAGTAGCGCCCTAGCATGCACCCAAGGCCACTGCGCTGGAATGCCACATCATCTAGCATAGGCGGCAGGGGGTGCCATGTGAAGGCCAGAGGGTCGTAGGCGAACCAGTGTAGCGCCCCCTCGTTGGTATCTAGCAGCGCATATAGCCATTCAAAAACTGTCATTCCTAGCCCGGAACGAAGCCACTGGAAATACTCCTACATGTACAGCGACTCCTGCCATGTTGGACAAACCCCTCGAAGGGATTTTAGTGGAGCCCTCACCAGGTACTGCACGGCCAAGTGCCACGGCAATGCCGAAAGAAGCTCTGCATTTTCCCTCCTACTGTTAGACATGTCATATTATCGCAACTAGAAAAGGATTTCAATCTTTTATGCATTCCAACAGATTTAACAATAAGATGATGTCGAGCATGGCCTAAACCCGGTAACTAATTTATTTGTGTGCAAGAAGCATGTGAGAAACGACTAGTTTTGGAGTTGACATGTTTTTGTCCAATGGAGTTGGAGACCTAACGTCGGACATGTCGGTAAAGTCGGTCAGTGCATCGTCAACCGATAAAGGAGTGGATATATTTAATTCAAGAAATCCAACCACACAAATTGGTCTGCTACTTTTATGGCGAGGTGCATTTAATTTGAGAAAACAGATTACAGAATCAGGGGTTCTCTTCAGACAGCTTCCACAGGTTTGATAGACTCATGCCTTAATGAATGGCTTGGCTTGGCCATCTTCATTCTTGAGATGCATGTTTGGCAGTGAAGTCAAAAAAGAAACCAAAAAAGTGGTGTTGGTACTTATATCCAATACGCTTTCTCCACCTTCAACACGGTATGGCACAACGTTTCGAAATTCGAACCGACCTTTTTGCATTTATACTCAAACGGTATTGAATCTAATTAACATGGTAGACTTGGGGTACCGGTTGGGAAAATGGTTACTTTCACATATGATTAATTTTGCATTAATTTAGAATCATGTGTTCTATGGTGAAGTGCCTCCACATTTTCAACTAAACAATTATATGGGGATCAAAATTGTTAAGTGAGTGCACATTGAAGTGGACAATCCATATAGGGAGCATGCATTTTAACACCCCTTGTGCACATGTATTTTCAACTTCACATACAGTTCAACAATTTGTCCCTGCTACCTTGCACCAATTAATTCACTGGCAATTAAAAAAGGTCAGAAATTTGTCAGAAAGATACGACCTTGGGTTGGACCTAGACAACGGTACCTGTTGTTGTAAGGCACGTAGAGTTGTGCTCCCCTGCACCCTCGAGTGTGCTCTGGGACATTTTTTCCCTACATGTGCGTAGGGCTTTAGTAAATATAAATATATTTAAACTAATTTGTTTTGAATATGAATCTGCCTTAAAAATGTTTCTGTTGACATGGTAGTGTTTGGTTGAAACGTGGCATGATAGTCCAAGGAACGACAGGAACAAGAAAATCATATATGATAGGTGCCATTCGTCGAGCTCTTCAAGATGCAGCATTCCCAGAGTGATCTCCACTTCTATTACTTGCACCAACTGGAGTTGCAGCATTCAATATTGGTGCCTCAACTATTCATACACAACTTCGAATCCCAAATGTGGATTTTGTTGAATTATAAGGAACAAGACATAATTTTCCAAAAGGATATCTGCCACATAAAATACATAATGATTGATGAAATGAGCTTCATTGGGAAAAATTTGCTACAGAACATAGACTCTAGACTCTGTCAAGCATTTCCTGAAAATGCAAACATGAGTTTTGGTGGTATATCTATTATTTTGGTTGGAGATTTGGGTCAGCTTCCTCTTGTTAGTGATAGACTTTCATACGATAGCAACAGACGAGCAAAACTATTGTGGGAAGAATATAAAATAGTCGTTACTTCGACAAGATATGTAGACAGGAAGGAGAAAGTGATGACCAACAAAAGTTTCGATGACTAACAAATCTGAGAGATGCAAATCCGACAATAGATGAATGGAAGCTATTGATGACCAAAACTAATGTTGGAATAGACAGAACCACCAATGAAGAGTTTGACAATTGTATTCATTTGTTTTCCACAAATGATAACGTGCGTAACCACAATAAAAGAAAATTATATTCATTAAAAAGACCAGTTGTACGTAGCATTGCAACCAAAGTAAGAAGTGTCAAAGCACCAATGGTAGGTCCAAATGATGAACTTGATGTGGAGTTACTAATTGTTATCACTGCAAGGGTCAAGTTAACTACCAATCTTTCGATAGAAGCAAGACCTGTAAATGGAGCTCTAGGGTATATCAGAAGTATAATCTACAAACCTAGGAGTGCCCCACCAGAACCACCAACATATGTTATGGTCAAGTTTGACAATTACTTGGGAATACCATTTGAAGATGAAACTCCATATGCAATTCCAATTCAACCAATACAAAGGGGATGCACAACCCAACTACCCTTACGGTTGGCTTGGGCATTCAAAATACCCAAATCACAAGGTTTGACTCTTTCGAAAGCCACAATTGATATAGGTCAAAGAGAAAGAACAAGATTAACATTTGTGGCTATATCCCGTGTAAAGTCCTTGAAAGGACTAAAAATATTACCTCCATTTACATATGACCGCTATGAAAAGCTAAAAAATAGAAAACAACTTTCCAAACGAAAAGCTGAGGAAGAGAGATTGAAACTCTTAGAGGAAAAATAATTTCATGTAATTATGAAAAAATTCATGTACTTATTCATTATTTGATATTTTATGTGATGTGTACTTATTCATTATTTGACATTTTATGTGATATATACGGTACATTTTGATGAGTACTAAATAACTATTTAGATTGAGAATTTTAGATTATGTAAATTAAAGTTTCAGGGGATTTAATGTAATGTGTATTACAGTTTTGTATGATTTAATGTAATGTATATTATACATCTCAAGTTTTATGAAAAACTTCATATTATATATTAAATAAATATGCAAAATGCACAGTTGCTACTAGCATACCTATCTTAAATAAATCTATATAAAAGACGTCGAGAGATATCATTCTCGAGGCAACTATTCCACTTATGTCACAAATCCAAT
The DNA here is from genome assembly GCA_037957365.1 of Torreya grandis. Lineage (NCBI taxonomy): Eukaryota > Viridiplantae > Streptophyta > Pinopsida > Cupressales > Taxaceae > Torreya > Torreya grandis. The sequence continues at coordinate 1,552,185 of JARHVA010002272.1, forward strand.
ATAAGATAGGCGCTTCGAGAATGATATCTCTACATGTCTTTTACATAGATTTATCTAAGATAGGTATGCTAGTTTAACACCAACAATTTCTCTGGGTTTAAGGTTCCTTGACCCTAGGCACCTTTAAAAAATAACGTCAAACTACAATTAACCCCCCCCCACCTTCATGAAATAATTAAGCTAATCTAGAGTCCAAAACTATTCAAGCCTTTAATCGCTAGTCATCACTCCCAAATCTGGGATTTATACCAACTTCCTAAGCTCCATCAAGCTGTATCAATCAAACTATCATCCCTATACATTATCACGCCAATAAATGTCTTAAAATGGCAGGCTGTCATGTCTGATTTTCAGAATTAAACCAATCAGAAGACCCGTAGCCTATTCCTTATTTCTTGTAGGCTACAGGATAAAAGTTAGGGAAATAAATTAATAATAATACTTTTAAGTTTCCCTAAGTCACTTTCTTTTTATAACAAAATAAACACTTATGTATTATTATTATTAAAGAGGGCCAAAAAGTAATTGTTATTAAGTGGATGAAAAGTGATATTTTATTAATAGTATTTTAAAATATTTTTTGGGTAAAATTGGAAAAGGGAAGTTATAAAAAGGGTTGGGCTCAAAAAAGTCATTATTCATCTTTAACAATCAAACCCTAATCCAGAGCTTGAGCCATTGTGTTCAATTTTCCCATTTAAAGACAAAAACCCTCTGATATACAAGTGTGAAGGACGAAAACCCTCAAACTCATTGAGGTGATTCCATTTAGAAATCATGATTGTGCTTAAAAATCAAGACCGAATTCTAGTTTCAGTGTGATTGTAGATTATCATCAATTACCAAAAGTTGTGAGGGTCAGAAGTATTTTACAAATTGTTGTGTTGCGGTTTCTACCCTACTGGTTGATGCGTTGGGGTTTCCCTTCTTCATATTGTTGCGTGGAGGTTTGTAATTGTTGTTTTAGAGACTGTTGTGCATCATAATAGTGTTGTTGGCCTTGTGACTGTTGTACACTGATTGGTACCTGTTGTAACCTCCTTAACAACGATTGTTTCATCCTCTTATCGCTGCCATAACATTTATTGCAGTCGCCATACTCCATTGATAGCAAACAAATGACCATGTTGCCTGCAGTACCCTGCATACCTATCAAACATAGTCCTCTTGAAGATCCATTACCGTTGTATGTCATTAGTATAGTGTGGGTTAACCCCAGTAAGGGTTTTACTGTATTTCAGTAGTTGTTCAATTCATTTTTTCTTATGTGTGTAATCAACTTATTAAATAAAAGCTTCAATGGGTTTCAATTCCAATATTGCATATGCCATTTATTATCTCGTTTCTTCATTACCAATACTTGTATATTTTTATCTCAATACAATAAGAGTTTCATGAAGTTTCAAGTTGGCTTTCAATATCCATAGTGCATGTGGGTTGTTTTAGTATTTGTTGGATATCCAATATTGAAAAGGAATCACAAAAAACTTCAGAGTTAATAAATTATTTAGAAAATGATAATATAGTGGTATCAAAGCTATGATCCTGCCAACCTGCAAAGTAAGAGATAGAATGGACAAGCATTTGGAAGAGTATCAGAATGGCATGTCAAATCTAGTGGCATCAATAAAAATACTGCTGCACAAAAAAGAGTCAGAAGAAGAATGGCGGCAACAACTCAGAATTGATTATGAGGCCTACTGTGAAGAATATTATAATCTAAAACTGAAAGTTCAAGCTAACATGGCCCTCCAAGATTTCTATGACTTAATAAGGAGGCATGAGCCAAGAAGAGGAAGAAGGATCACTCAAAATCATCTGAGCAAGCTTCCCACATAAGATGAAAAGTCTGACTTTATCTTTCAAGAATTCTTGAAGATGCTTGAAGAAGATAGAAGTATAAAATTGACGAAGATAGAAGGAGAAAATTGAAGAAGAAAGAAGAGAAATCGAAACCAAAACCTCAAAAGATTGTTAAGAGATCAAGAAGAAAGAACCCAAGAATGCATCCCTGAAGGAAGAAGAAAAACCAGGGCCAGGGCTATTAGAAAGTGAATAGACTAGTGAACAAGAACAAAAAGAACCCACTATGCAAGTTGAAGGTGAAGAGTCCTCAATAGAAAAATGTATGACTTTTGACAAAAAAAAATATTTGTATTAAAGAGAAGTAGACATTACACATTGAATGTAAAATGTCCATAATTGAAAAGAATATTCCGAAGAGTGAGCCACTACCATATAAGACTGAATTTTAGAATAATCGTGCTGATGGGCATGCAATTAAAAAAATAGTTTTGTCGATTCTAATGCTGAAATAAATCTTTCAAAAATTCCTACTTCAGCCAAAGAGAGTAAGCACCCTTACAAATTCAGCTCAAGATATGGGAATGATAGCACAGATCTATTTCAATTTTGCCATCATTCTAAGGGTAAAAGAGTGAAGATAGATCCTTTGGGTCAAAATTGTTTGTGCATAATGGTGTGGAATCTAGGTGGTATTTTGAAATCTATACAGGATAGAGTTTCTAATTTCAAAATCATTATTACTGATAATTTCATTATCCCATACAAATACATAAAAAAAAAAATTAAATTGACCTTAGATGAGCATAAGGAAAATATTGTGAATAATAATAGGATTCAAATGTTGGAGCACAAGGATCAAATGCAGGAAACCAAGGCATGTCACCTCACATCCGAAAGTGCTCTAAAGGCAAGCAGCAATGGAACAATTCAGAATCCAGGTAAGCAACTTCATATCATTTTAGTTGGCTTCAGATTTAATATCCAAACTATGATTGCATTAGCAAATGCATATGACATGGGATAAATTGGCAAATGGTTGTCTTCTATACAAGGCCCATGGTATGCTAGATAGGGCAGCTGCGATTTTCTCTTCTTATATTGGTTTTGATTCAGTTGTTGGTTTACCATTCAACATTGGCATGATATACTCCATATGTAATGAGTTGTATTTGTGTGGAAATAATATCACATTAAGGAAAGGACTGCTTAACAGCCTCAAGGGGGAAGAAGGTAATGGTAACTTGTTGTGTTTGCATCCTCATGATCCACCATTTGTGGTCAAAGGTCAAGAAGATAATTCACTAAATAGATTAATTAACATAGAATATTGCACATCCCTGTGGCCATCATGGGAAACATTTTGATATGAGAAGGCACATAGATCTTTTTGTCCAAAGGTGCCTACACATCCTAATATGGGATCCAAGTGATTGTTTGAGACACCTGATGCTGAAGTCCGAAGTGGTGCAAGCAGTCCTCATGGAATGTCTTGCTATACTCTTCGAACTCCAGCAGATATAAACTTGTTGCATGAGAAATATGGGAGTAGAGGGTTGGCTGCAAAAGAGGAACTGATTTACACTCTTCATCCTAAGTACCTTTTGAACATTGAAAATCTTCGTATAGCAGTTTCTGGAAATTTAATAGCAGAAGGCAATCAACAATACCATGAAGCATGGTAAGCAAATACATGGGCAAATTTTGGTTACATGTGATCCAGCTGCACATATTGATGTGGGAACATCCTTACTAAGTAGTAGAAAAGCTGCATACCAAAGAACGTACAATGATGCCTTCTCTGCTGTCATTGAGAATTATATGAATGAGGAACAGAAAATTATGGCTGGAGATAATATGTTTATTGACTCACATCTCCAAGTTTCTAATGGAACGTTTTTCTTTGCACACCTACAGTTGGTTCGATGCTACGCATCACAACAGAATTTGACACTACTTTATGATGAACATATGAAGTGCTTACAAGTGAAGACAGCAAGTGAGCTTGATTGGATAACATTTAGTGCTCTTGAGGCTGAACATTGCTTACAAGGTCAAAACAAAATAGCAGTGCTGCTATCAATCATGGGCTCTCTTTGGGTCAAGAGAGTAATGCCCAAAATATGTGGACAGATGCTTGAGTTAGTGCATGGTCAAAGATTTCTTTGGAATGATATTTACCAGCTGTTTGGTTGGATACATAGATGTGGCTATGTTATTGTTGTCTCTTACACAAGTTTTATGACATTAATGGGGAAAGGATACCTCCCTAAAAAGGCTTTGGAGCTGAACCTTACATCGGAAGGATGGTTTGTGATGCCTAGAAAAATAAAGATAGTCACAGTTAAGAAATTTTCCCATGAGGCACAAATTGCCCAGGCAACCAAATACTTGGTATTGAGAGGTGTTCATACCCTCTCACTTTGTAAGCGAGGTAAACATCATGTTGATATTCAAATTTTTCAGAATAAGTGTATTGTAGTGTTTAGACATTTGCTACCATGATTGCGGAAGGACATAGAAAATCAGCACATCACATGTTTGGAAGCATGTTCACCTTCCCAAGATACACAGAGAAGAATTTCCAAAAGATGACAATTACATTGATGGGAACCTCATAGCTTCTTGTGAGGTCTTTCATTACAGCAATACACACTTGGGAGAAGACTCAAAATGCAGATTTTGCAAAGACTTCGTAGGAGGATTCCAATCAACAGACAAAGTCATTCAAGGATGTTGCATCATAGGAAGAAATTGGAGTCCTCCAATCAAAGAAATTGGAATCCTCCAATCAAAGAAATCGATCAGAGGGTCTAACTAGCAAACTCCCAAAGATGAATTGGAATCCAGGTATTACAAAGTTGGCCAGTTGGGGTAAGTCAAAGCAGTGGAGCTTGCAATTGTTTGAGGGCAAGCAATTCTGGAAAGGGTGGATTGGCATGTCCCCTTTTCAAAACTAAGCCAATCAGAAAACCCATAGTGTATTCTCTATTTCCCTTAGCCTAAGGGATAAAGTTAGGAAAATAAATTTAATAACTGTGTTGCAGGGGTACGGCCCCCAGCCCGACGCCTCATGTTCGGAGGCGCCTCCGGCATGGGGACGTCCCAGGGACTCCCGGAGGCGTCTCGGAGGCGCCCGCCGGCGTGCCAAAAACGTCCGGCACGCCGGCAGGCGCCTCCAGGATGACTCTGGGCGTACCCGGGATGTTTTCGGGGCGTCCCCAAAAATTTCCAGTGGAAAACGCGAAAAACGAAAAAAAAAACTCAAAAAAAGCGCAAAAAAAAAACCCTAAAAACTTAAGAAACCCTAAACGCGAAAAGGAAAAACGCATAAAAGCCTATAAAACTATGATACTAGATATTGTTGTTTAGGGTCGCAAATACGATACGATTTGCAAACTGGTACAAATTCGAGTACAATTCCCAGGGGATACATGTAGTGTACGCCTAGCCCCTGCAAATACGCTCAAATATGTCAATGGAAGTATTCAAGCATATCCATAGGGGTACGCCTGTATCCCCCTATGGATGAGTAGGGAAACACATATATTGTTTTCAATTTCATTTAACAAAAGGTCAAACGTGGACTTCGAAAAATAATTACAAACATTCTAAACAATCTTCATTCGCCCTAATGGTGTTCATTCTCCCGCCATCGCTGTTTCTTCACCCTATTGTCGTTTCTGCGAACCCTGCAAGCACTAACTACGTTCTCTATCCAAGCTACATTTGAGTGTCCAAGCCGCTTTAGCGAATGTCAAAGAAGTTAACCCAGACTCACCAACAACCATCGACGGAGGCCAAGGCACAAACGAAGGTATGTAGTTTTTTTTTAATTTGGTTTTAATAATAGTTTAAGTGTTATTTTTAATTTTTTTATAATAACTTTTTTAACTATTATATTTTGGGTGAGACCTAAAATCTTACAGGATACTTTTTTTTTAAATAGTTTTTTTTAAAAGTTGGTTTTAAATTTTTAATAATAGTTTTTTTAACTATTATTTGTAACTATTTTAATTTTTTTAAACATTCTTTCAACAAATGCCAAATGCTTTAAATTTTAATAGCAATATTATTATTTTTTTACCAAGGGTTATAGGGATTTGCCGGAATGTCTTTTGAAAAGCCCGAATGTCTATGAATCTATGATTTATTCTAGATGAATTATGAATCTATGATTTATTCTACATTTGCATTTTGAAAAGCCCGAATGTCTTTGCAATGTATACTTTGAACATTTTGAAATTTGAAGCAATGAATGAACAAACACTATGTATTTACTATTTTCAAGTGTTTTACAAAAAAATTGAGTAATATATATATATATAGAGAGAGAGAGAAAGAGATGTACCCACGACGTATCCAAATCAAGGTTTTTGAAAAATGACGTACCCGCGTACCCGAATCGTACCCATACCCGTATCTAAACAACGTAGATTAATAATAATACTTTAAGTTGTCCTAAGTCCCTTTTATTTTATAACATAGAAAGGACACTTATATATTAAAGAGGGCCAAAAAGTAATTATTATTAAGTGGACGAAAAGTGATATTTTATTAAAAGTATTTTTAAATATTTTTAAGGTAAATTTGGAAAAGGGAAATCATAAAAACAGGAGTCGGGCTAAAAAGAGTCATTATTCATTATTCATATTTGACAATCAAACCCTAATCCGGAGCTTGAGCCATTGTGTTCAATATTTTCATCCGAGGACAAAAACCCTCTTATATACAGGTGTGGAGGATGTAAACTCTCTAACCCATTGAGGTGATTCCACTCATGAATCATGATCGTGCTTAAAAATCAAAACCAAATTCCAGTTTTAGTGTGACTGAAGATTATCATCAATTACCAAAAGTTGTGAGAGTTTGAAGTATTTTACAAATTGTTGTGTTGGGGTTTCTACCCTCTACTGGTTGATGCGTTGGGGTTTCCCTTCTTCATACTGCTGCATGGAGGTTTGTAATTGCTGTCTTAGAGACTGTTGTGCATCATAACAGTATTGCTCACCTAGTGACTGTTGTACATTGATTGGTACCTGCTATAATCTCCTTAACAGCTACCGTTTTATCCTCTATCACTGCCGTAACATTTATTGCAGTCGCCATACTCCATTGACAGCAAACAAATGACCATGCTGCCTGCAGTACCCTGCATACCTGTCAAACACAGTCCTCTTTAAGATCCATTACCATTGTACGTCATCAATATAGCGTGGATTAACACCAATAAGGATTTTACTGTATTTCAGCAGTTGTTCAATTCATTTCTTCATTAGTTATATGTGTAATCAGCTTATTAAATAAAGGCTTCGATGGATTTCAATTCCAGTATTGCATGTGCCATTTATTGCATGTGCCATTTATTATCTTGTTTCTTCATTACCAATATCTGTATGCTTTCATCTCAATACAATAACAGTTTCATGAAGTTTCAAGTTGGCTTTCAATATCCATATTGCAAGAGGGTTGTTTTAGTATTTGTTGGATATCCAATATTGAAAAGGAATCACAGAAAACTTCAGAGTTAATAAATTATCCAGAAAGGGGTACTACACAGGCGGATTTATCGGTCCATGCCTACAATCAAACAGAATGTGGGCTGCAATATCAATGTTAACAATTCATGGATGTCCTTAAATTTAACATCCATTTGACCGACATAGGGCAATTTTAACTTTAAATTTGACCCATTTGACCGTCATATAGAAGATTTTTCTTCTTGCGTGGAGAAGTCAATTGAAAAGTAGTAATATCTTGGGCAATAAGTGAAGTTCGGAGCCCTTTTTTTCCCCTGCAAAAGGTTTTTCTAGCCCAAAATTGGTGTAGCTAGATTAAGTCCATCTATCACCAGTCAATGAAAAATTTGTGACGGAGTTAATAAGCTAAGTTGCCTATACGGGTACGGGTACGGGTACAGGTACGAGAATCGGATACGGGGATACGGCAATTTTTTTGGGGGCTTTGGATACGGCTGTACAAAAATATATATAAAAAATTAAAAAATATAAAAATATAGACATATAAGCAAAATTAACCACATATTATGCATAGAAGAAACATAATAAGTTAAATAACCACAAACCATACTAATAATTCAATGCCAAATATCATAATATTCAATTGTCGAAACTTAGATTAGTCTTATTTATTATTACAAGTACATAATGTAAATGTTACAACAGAAAATCTACTGCAAATGTTACAACAGACATGCTACAAAAGAAAATCCCCTCTGCGCAGTTTGGTGAAGATTACAATGAGATGACCTGGTGTTGAATCAAACTTAAGAGTATGCCATGTTCTCTTCTTTGAGCTTATTCACGAGTTGAGCTTTTGTATTATACCTGTGCAAATGAACTCACCATATGTACTACACAGAAAGAGTCCTGGAGAACCATATTTTTGGGACATAAAGGATAAGCAAAACAGGATATAATTGATTTCAACCTCTCCCTCATCTTGATCGTGTTACAGACATTTATTTACTTTGTTTTGGCAAGGCTGAAACGCGATCCAATAACTGGAAGACTTGCTGACTTGCTCTGGCAACCTTTACAGCTGCTGTATAAGTTAAATAACCACAAAACATACAAATAATTCAATGCCAAATATCATATTATTCAATTGGTGAACTTTAGTCTTATTAGTTATTACAAGTACATAATGCAAATGTTACAATCTATGGACAAAAATACAGACAAGAAAATGCACTATCTGCAGTTTGGTGAAGATTACAATGAGATGCCCTGGTATTAGATCAACTTAAGACTATGGCCTGTTCTCTTCTTTGAGCTTATTCACCAGTTGAGCTTTTGTATTATTAATTATACCTGGGCAACTGATCTTACTGTATGTACTGCACAAAAAGAGTCCTGGAGAACCATATATTTGGGACATAAAGGATAAGCAAAAAAAAGACAATATTGATTTCAACCTCTCCCTCATCTTGATCATGTTACAGACATTTATTTCCTTTATTTTGGCAAGGCTGAATCATGATCCAATAACTGGAAGACTTGCTGACTTGCTCTGGCAACCTTCAGAGCTGTTGTATACAGCCCTTATAAAGAAGATGCAGATGAATTGATTGAGGCTCACGTTTTGAAAACATAGCCAGCCATTGAAACTGCAGATAGGTTTTCATACTTTCTTTTGTTTTTAATAGTTCATGTTTCACTTTTTATTAGGCGAAATTGCAAAAAAATAAAAAAAAACTGCTGGATACGCAAGGGATACGGGCAGGATACGTCCTGCCCTCTGCGGATACGTCCGGATACGTCCCAATTTATTTCCTTTATTTTGGCAAGGCTGAATCATGATCCAATAACTGGAAGACTTGCTGACTTGCTCTGGCAACCTTCATAGCTGTTGTATACAGCCCTAATAAAGAAGATACAGATGAATTGATTGAGGCTCACGTTTTGAAAACACAGCCAGCCATTGAAACTGAAGATAGGTTTTCATACTTTATTTTGTTTTTAATAGTTCGTGTTTCACTTTTTATTAGGCGAAATTGCAAAAAAAAAAAAAAAAAACTGCTGGATACGCTAGGGATATGGGCAGGATACATCCTGCCCCCTGCGGATACATCCGGATACGTCCCAAGACGTATCCGGACGTATCCGCAGGGGGCAGGATGTATCCTGCCCATATCCCCCTGCGTATCGAACCCGTATCCGTATCGTATCCGTATCCGGGACCCTATACAGCAGTATCCGGTAACGTAGTTAATAAGGATCAATGAGGTATGTGACAAATCCAAGATAGGCGCCTTGAGATTGATATCTCACAGCATTTTCCAAATAGACTAGTAGAGGTAAAATCCTGTCCATATGACTTCCCTAAGCACCCTTCCAATGATCCATCCATATTGAGCCATCAATAAATCATTCAAAGTTTCTGTACCTGAAAGTCCTGATGTCCACTCAAAAAACTACTACTGCATATTTTCTGCTCTCATTATCTGAACTTGGAGTGACATCTCATCATTCTTTATTTTACCTTTTTTTTTTTTTTTTGCTAAATGTACAATCTATATTTTTTGCATCCTTGGGGCCAGCTATATTTTAATTTAAAATCACCTACCTCAACCAGCTGTGACATTGACAACATTGTTTTAATATATGGCATTCCCAGTCCAAAGAACTGTTATTTTAGGATACACATCGATTTCAAAATTTAATTATTCCCTGATTTATTTAGACGATGTTCACGTCTAAATGATGCATTCCAATGTCTGATATTGCCACTGTTTATAAGGGGTCTTCTTTCCAACTATTTAGGCCTCCTTGCATGTGCAGAACTTAAAATTTCCCAATTGAGAAAATTAAATGTCATGTCTGTAATCTGCAACTGCAAGAAAAGGTGTCTTCTGCAAGCCTGAATGCCTGGAATAAACTCCTAATGCAGGACACCAAGCAATAACACACTGAATCACAATGTTAAATACTAAAATTTCAACCGGTTGCAGCTCTGAACTGGTCAAGGTCACCTCTCCAATTTCAACAATCAGACAAAAGGAAAGTGTTTTCAGCCCATATTTGAAAAAGAAGCTTGTGGTAGCTACCACAAACTGCACCTTCAAACACATCTGTCAAATCATTTCACAAACAGGAGTTCGGCAGGGAATGAACATTTTGCAATGGACAACTGTCTTCAAAATCTCTCCCCAATTATTCCCATCTGTAATGTCTTCTGTGAACACGAAATGCATGAAGCGGGGAATAAACTGTAACAATCATCAGAAATGACGCCCTTGAGTGATGTCAAAAGGTGTCAAAGAGTTCTTCAACTTTGTCCATGACCCGATGAACTTCTTCAGCAAAGACTGCAAATTGACATAACTGCCTCTGTTAATAATGTTGTTATTAACACTGCAAGAGATGTTTGCTGCTACTCGTCACAAGCAATCCTGTAGCTTTAGAAGTCCATCAATGAAAGCCATCTCAACAAAACTACAGGGGGGGTTCTGCGTTAGTCACAGTTTAAACAAGGTTAACTTTATGACTATAGTTCAACTTGTCACGGAAATGATGCAAGCAGACAAGATAGACGGGCCGTGGACCTTTGAAACCATGGCAATGAGCAGTTTGTAGAACTTCTACAAATTATTATACTTCATAATAGGGCTTTCCCGTTTTGCTTAGTGAGAGTTTAAACTCATGACTTTGAAGCTTTCCCATCTAATTCTTCATCGCCTATGTTAACTATATAAATGGCCTCTACACATCTTGGGCCTCAGCACATTTTCTCCTGGATTTAATTTGACCATTCATAATGTTTTGCATGAGTCATTCCATCTTCGAGTGTTCTCTAGGTATATTTTCTTTCTGTTCGATGTCATCTCTGTATTAGTTTTTTGACACTGCTACGAGACTTGTAAAGTCACCTTAATATTCTTGACATCTAGTATTTGGCATCAACCAGTTGCTCCCATTTCATGCTCATGTAAACTGTCAAACGTTAACTCTATGTAGCTCATTTTGCCCTTGCTTCCTTTCTTGCCAATCAGCTTAGCTTTTCATGTCCATCTTAATTATTTTTTTACTACCACACAATAAACTAGTAAACCTAAAATCATTTTATTTTATTTAAATTTAAAAGATGTGCCTTTTTTATAAAGTTAATTGTCTCTCTCCTCAATTGCATAGGCTACATATTTTTTGCCTGTAAATGAGAGTATATAGACTTCCTGCTACCGAAGCGTGAAGTGTTTTTGTGCCTTCTTCAATGGCTTTATCTCAACATATGATTCCCTCTCTAAATGTGTTTCTTAAAGATTACTTGTTTTCACAATCCCCCTTTTCTTCCATGAGCTCAAGAACAGTAGACTCGGGCTCTAGTACCACATTCGGAGAAAAAAAAATCATTCAAGAAAAAAATGTAACTTTTTATTAATGTAAGAGTGCAAAAATTTAAATGAAGGTATGCATTAACTTCCTTCCCTACTTTAACTCCCAACAATAAATGGGGGGCATGTAACCAACTTAAATGTTGAGTGTTGTCTCCTTCCACAAAAGAGGAAAATTTAACGGACCATAATAATAATAAAAATGCAGGTTGGAGATATTTAATTTAGGTGCACTAAAGACCTTGGAGTTCTCCATAGCTTTCTCTAGCCAAACCCTTCTGAGGAAGTTAGTTTCTGATATGTCCCTTATATTCTTACTGCTGAAAAACTACAGAAAAACAGGACTGCAAGGAGAACAAATGAGGTATGCCGCCAAATCTTTTATTGGCTTTTAATGTTTCTTTTTCTATAGGAAAAATCACAATGGAAAATGCTGTTCTTTAAGAACCCTAATAAAAACATAATATTCCAAAAAGATGCCAATTAAATTAAAATTTCAAAACTATTGAAATTATATTTGCAACCTACTTATCTGTTGTGAAATCAAGCACAATGGAAAAGGGAGCAGCGATTGAGACAAGCAGAGTAGTAGACCATGGGGCAAGATGATGAGAGCAAAAAGTAGGATGCTGGGATAGCGCAGACCTGCAAAATGCATAAAGATGATGCCACCAAGAAAGGGTGCAAGGATCTGAAAATTTCTACCATCAAAACAAACCAGCTGTGAATAGAACACCACAGCTGCTGTGTTGTTACAGCCAGTGTAACCTCATTTGCCGATTTTCATTGATAAAAATCGAAATTCGCCGAACTTCATAAAATCGTTTGAAATTCGTTGAAAATCGCCTAAAAATTCGTCCCATATATAGAAAACGCGTTTTTTGGTGAATGTTATTACGCTGCGTTCCAAACTTCGATGGCATTCTACACTTCCACCGCATTCTACACTTCCAGTTCCGCCGCGTTTTAAACTTCGATCACAAGTCTGTGACTCCACGACCTGCATTCAGCTTGAAAATCATTTAAAATACACGACAGGCAGTGTTAGGGTTCCAGGTTTCCAACGTGACAGCGTCCAGGTCCTGCGTTCCAGCGGCAGCCTCCAACTCCAAATTATGTTCTATTTTGGAGCAAGAAGAGAAAAGATTCATCGCGTTTGCTTTCCCTGTCACGGCTCACGGTTCAGACTCATTATATCGTGCGTTAATATTTTGAGATTTATTAATAGTTTATGCATTGATGTGTTTATATTATATTTGATAGTTTATAAAATATAAATATAATATATTTATAATTATTTTTATAATTTATAATATAATTATATAATTCATAGTTATAAAATATTATAATAATATTATAGGACATAATATTATTAGTTATTTTTATAGTTAATAATATAATATATTTATAATTATTTTTATAGTTTATAATATAATATTATAATATAGAATATAAAAATATTATATATAATATCTTTATAATTATATTTTATTGTTATAATTTATAATTTTATATTTTATATTTTAAAAAATAAGTATATTTCTATTAGCCGAATTTAATCACGAATTTTATGTCAATTATTTTAGTTCCAAATTTTTTCCAATTTTTTTTTCCAGGCGAATTTGAATACAAATTCGAATGCGTTGACTATGGTTATAGCTATAGTTACTACAAGAAAGATGGAACGAAGCTAGCAGGAAAGACGGACTAAATACAGCCCTGAATAAGACTAATTCAGCAGTTAACCAGTACTGAAATGTGACCGCGCAAAAGGCAGCGATATTCAGTAATTTCTTGCAAATATTTGCTGAAATCAGTGTTGGAAAACTTAGATGCATCAGTGAGGAATCTGTGTAAAAGCCTAGGCTAAGTGAAGTTCATGCAAAATTGGCCACAAATCAATGCACATCCTCTTCTTTGCAATTTCACCAGCAAGAACAGATCTGTTAGCAGCACAGTCACCAGGAACGGAAATCTGGGTCCAAACCGATGGGGGAATAGGTTCAGAAATTTCAGATTTTTGGAAAGGTTAGGTTTGGTTAAAATAATTAAAAATAAAATATAAAACATAAAAAATAAAGTTTATGTTAACATAAACAAACATATATCAATATATTAAGAAAGCATGCATATGCACAACAATTCATGAGGATAATTTTACAATTTTTGAAAAATGAAAACCTAAATTTCGATGTGCAAAAGTAAAATATAACTAAAGAAAAAATACAAAATACAAAATGTAAAAGCAAAAAAAACAGAAAGTAAAGGTTACAAACCTAAAATCTATTTTGCATTGTAAACCTATCTTTTTGCATTCCCAGAGGCAAGGACTTACCTTATAAGAGAGAATTCAAACTGTAAATTGTGGACGCTCTAAGAACAACTCAGACTGAGACAAGAAGAGACAGACTTCAAGCTGGGAAAAATGCACAAGTTGTGCACAATGCAAGTCGTGAATGTGTAGACAAGTGTCGGGGATGAGGAATGACCAAATTGTGCAAGTGCGGGGGCATTATTTCTTGGGATGTGGGTCTATAGAAAAATTCTGGTTTTGTAGAGATTAATCTTTTAATTTAAAAAGAACAAAAAAATGTTCAAACCAGATTAAACATATCGGGACCATCTGAAAAAATATCAAACCAAATTTTGACCAGATCCAGCCAGATTTGGCAACTATGGCTAGCAGAAACTCTCAAAATGCTATCTACAAAATCAGAAACCTTGCAGTGCAGCCCACAAACATATGTTGCAAATGCTCAGCAAATGGGCAACAAATATGAGCAGAGATATAAAGAATAACCTGGCAGCACATAGAATCCACCATGATCAGTTCTATCATCTATGAGCAGCAGAAAAAATATTCCAAGCAGAACAGAATCAGGGGTGTTAAGATAACTGGGGTGCCGAATTAGAATAAGTATATTAAATGCTGGTGGCCCAGGATGAGATCAGAATTCAAAAACCTGAAATTTTGAAATCGTCTAAAAAAATCAGACATGAAAGGGCCTGATTGTCAGGTTGTAATACCAATTCATAAATTCCTTCTGATGTCACTGCTGAAAAACTAAAGAAGGAAAACAATAAAGGAAGGAGAACAAAAGAGAGATGCCGTCAAAACATATATACTCCACTTTCATAACATAAGTTAAATATATCTACAAGGATCATGTTGGATGTATAAGGCCAAGTACATACAGACTGCCCAGAACTGGACATGCAAATACACCTCAGATAGTCTAACATAAATGCAGTTAAGAAGGCTCCAGTGAGCTAGGCCAAGTGTACATGTGGGATGTTTACAATGATGTGGATAACTATAAGAAAAGGAAATCGTTGTGAGAGTGCTTCATCAGTTTCACCAGGGTGCATTTTACAGTAATTTCTCTTGATTCTGCTGCCAAGGGACTAAAATTGTTTCTTCTACATCTCTCTCCCATGTCAGCTTTTAGGTTCGAGCTGTCCAAATTCAAAACAAAAGCAGATGTATTTAAGGCTCTCCCTGAAGGAATAATAATACATCCCAACTATTGTCAATTGAGTGTCTGCAGCCCAGTAAACACTGGAGGGATAACTTGACAAAGAGATGCAGCATTGCATCTGAAGCAAAACACCGGTGACATACCTACATTAGCATGGCATTCAGCTACTGAGTTGGCATCTCTTATAATAAGTCGACATTTAGTGGATGTTTGTCAGTTAATAATGCTGGCCTGGTTTCCATGAATTACGTAATCTTCAAAATATTCTCTCAGATTTGCTCAAGCTTTTTAGGGGGTTAAAGATAACTTGTGAATCTCCTAATATGGCCAGTTTGACTTTGAGGTGTACCAATGCATGAAAGCGACATAGGGAAGCTGCCAGCTTGGCTTCATTGGCAGTTGGCTTTGAAGGAAATGTTGGTGAGTGAATGCAACCTTCCTACAAGCCCTCTAAGTAATGATTTAGAGGGGATTTTAAAGTAGAGAAATATCTCTTATCAAGCCATTTAAATTCTACTTAATTTATGGAATACGTTGGGGATGTATGTTGACGTAGGAGGCTCGACTGGTCAACTCCCCCGACACGTTATTGTTTGTAGGTCTATAACTAAGTGACATTTGCCTGCCTATAACACATCACCTTCTAATATTGCTTCTTTTATTGAATATATTGTGTCCTAGAAATCCTAAGGGAATTTAACACAAATATCTGTGTGTTTTGTGGATGATATCTTGATGTTTGTGGAAATTTCATTTATGTCAATCATACACTTAACTTTCACATGGTTTGAATGTGGGATGATTAGTTTTCTTACAAAAACATACAATTATGACTGAAGAACCAAAACCCAAATGGATACACAAAACTACGCCCCATGGACAACCAAAAAAACAAATTCAATAAAAGAGTTTTTGGTGGATTCATACAAGTGGTCACATTGGACTCAGCCAGTCTGATACAACTATCTGTATGTGTGAACTACATCAGCTAGGCCTGATCTAGTTACCTATGTTTACTTCCCTGACTACATCAACCAGCTCGATACAATCTGTTTTTCCCGATATTTGTATCCCTGACTGCATCGGCCAGCTCAACACAGTCTGATTTCTCCTAGCATCTAGTTGCTCGACTGCATTGGCCAGCTCAATACAGTCTGTTATTCTCAACTCCTTTCTGCCTGACCGCGTCAGCCAGCTCGATATAATTAGCTTGTCTAAGTATCTAATTGCCTAACTGCATCAGCCAACTCGATACAATATGTTAAACTCAGTCTCTTTTCCCAACTGACTGCATCGACCAACTCAATACAGTCTTATTTTCCTCATTTCAGTTCTTGACTACATCGGCTTGGCTGATACAATCTGATTTCAAGCCTTTTTCATCTTCCATTATGCAATACCTCTTTGTTGATTTTGAACAGATAACCCAGAAAAATATGATGGATTTGACCAATTTTCGCAAAGCGTTTAGATCTCATTTCCCTTACACTACTTTGGAAAACAAAGACACAATTGTCATGTAACTACTAGAACTAATAACTATGAACGAATTATTTCCAAACCTCTTGATCCACTTGACTATCCTCCACACACGCCTATTGTAGAGGATGAGGGTGACCTTAAGTATACTCCTGAAATGATCATTTACATTAATGAACATCCTTGGCATAGGGGCAAGGACCCTTCGGTGATCTATCATCTCATGATAGGCCTTCATGTGAAGTTTCCTCCTTCCCCTACACATATTTTCCACCGAATTTGAGGCAAGTCATTTCACGACTTCCTCTCTCCCTTCTTCCTCCACCATGCCTAGTATTGCTACTAACATGGCGGGTCTTTCTTTTAGTGGCCCTACTCAAAGTGCCCACACTCATACCCATGTCAATGCCACAACTAGTGAATCTCAACAAGCTACTCCAGCTTCCTCTTCTAGCCAACAGACTCGTAGTACTCATCAAATCTTGTTACAAGCCATGAACCAAATGGATACCTTTCAAACCGCTAAAAATAATCAGATTATGCAAATGCAAAATATACTTTTACAAATGCAAAATCCTCCTCAACAACCTCAATGGGGGCATGAAAAATCCAAATGTCCACCCCCTGCCCCACCCTAGAGATGCACATGGGAATCTAATTTCCCAACCTCCACTTCTTAATAAAGCAATCAAACATCTTCAAAATGAACCATTAGTTCCTAAAATTGAAAACATAGACACAAGTGGTATCATTATTACTATCACCTATAATGGGTCTACCAACACCGCTTTGCATTTGAAAGCTTTTAGAAACCTCTACAAATTGGATTAAGCTAAACACCTTTATGGCTACCAAACTTTTAGCCAAAACATTTTCAGGTGATGCCCTAGATTGGTACAACCAACCCAAGTCTAGCACTATCTGTAGTTTAGAAGACAGTTAACGCATTGGTTCAGGGATTTCGAACCACTAATCTTCCTGAAAATAGCTTAGCCCATTTCACTAATTGCAAACAAACAAAATCTAAAACAACCCAAGCCTTTATCAAGTGTTGGATATCTTTAACTAACAATATTGAATACAACATGTTAGAAGATAATCAATTCCTCTTGTTTACCAATGCTATACATCCCAAACTTCAATACAAAGTCGAGACTCTATCCAAAATCACTGGAAGAAACCCTTGATCAAGCTAAACATCAAGACTTCCTCATAAGACAATTAGAGTCTTCCCAACCTACATATGGAATTCATATGCCAATGAAGTCTAAAAACAAACATGCTATCAATGATGGTGTCATAGATACATACGACTCCACACACACCATCCATGTTATTCTCCCTAGTGGCTCCGACGAAGTGACACTTTCCCAACCTATCACGAGAAGTCCCTTCCAACCTCCTCCCTATTCTTCGGCTTATGTGAACAATACAGAAGTTCACAAGCCTCTTTCCCTAGCTGAAATTAGGAAATGCATTCCTAAATCCTCAGCAAGAGACCTCGACCCTTCATGCCCTACCAAGCATTGGTATGATCCCCAAAAGTTTTGCTAGTATCAACACTCCCACAAACCCTATAGACAACTTAAAAACTTTTCTCGACTTTTTCATTAGTCCCAACTTCCATCACGAAGCTATGATCTGAGAATGCAGCAAGCCCAAGACAAGGTAGCTAAGGCCCATGACTTTTAAGTCAAGTGTGAAGCCCTTAATAAGGCCAATGCACACCTTGCCATATATAAGGATCTACTTCCTAAACATTCTCAAAACTAGCAACACAATCCTAATGCACCCACTACCACAAATGTTGTTGAGACCATGGTTAACCCTCCCTGTTATACCAATGAAGAGAACCTAGTTAACATGAACATGAGGCATGCGGTCTCCTACATTGATCCTTATCCTCGTCCTACTCATACTCCCTATCCTACATATCAAACAGTTCAAGATACGCCTCCATCTCATTTTGCAAATGTGGAGTATGAGGAAATTATTACAAATCCCGCTATTCCAACTGCATCAACCAGCTCAATGCAGTCATCCTTTTTAACAATTGCTCTTACTACATCAGCCACCCCAATACAATCTATTTTTTCTCAACTCTCTGTAGATGATGCATCGACCAACCTGATACAATCAATCATTTCCAAACCAAAACCAACTACATCAGCCAACCTAAAATATTCAATTCTTATTCCCAGTCCTATTCCTACTACATCACACAATTCGATGTAGTCCAATGATATTACTCAGTCCCATACAACTACATCGACCAACTTTAGCTCTTTTTTGCAACACACTACATCAGTCAGCTCAATGCAGTTTGTTCCCTCCGACCAAACTACATTGGCCAAACTAAGACCACACAGTTCCTTTTCTAATCATTTTAAATGCACTTCAACCCCTCCTTCGGTTGATCAGCTTCAGCATTATGCACCTTTATCTCAATCCTTCCCAACTCTCTTAGAATTTGATGAGGTGGATCCCATCGAAAACTTTCTAAGCTCCCTTATCAAATTCCTTTTCTTGAGCTCATGAGGTCTTCTACGTGTCATCACAGCCGATTGATGAAACTCCTATTTGAAATTAACATCCCTCAACCTCCACCTATGGGGCAAGAAGCCACCTTTCCTGGGTTCAAGGATAGTATCCTACAAGAAATGTCCATTCAAGTTAATGAGACTATGGATGCTTCTCTCTCACTTAAGTTTCCCATTACTTCCATGATCCTTGACAAAATCTTATTTTTGTGCGGATGACCCTCATATTTTCATTAGTGTCCAAGTTGGTGACATTCAAGTCAAGCATGTCTTGATTGATGAAGGATCCAACACCTGCATTGTCTCCCTTAATTTCATCGAAACCCTTGGATACTCTGAATGTAACCTTAAATCTACCCAAATTCCATGTCAAGGATACGATAAAAAACAAATGCCTCCTCTTGGTTGCATTTGGATTCCAATCACCATCCTTCCCATCACAGTTAATGTTAAGGTCATGATCTTCAATTTTCCATGGTCCTAGAACATTTTTCTTGGCCAAACCTGTGTTAATGACTTGTGTCAAAGGTTATTATCGTTGAACATTGTAACAATCCCTCCTCCCTGAAATGCTTTGCCCCAAAGCAATTTTGGTGTTGAGTTCTACAGTATTTATGGACCCTCCCATGTGGCATCCTACAACAGTAAATCCTTCTATTAAAAATATTTTGATCGTACCTTAGTCCTTAATTTCTTTTCTCTAGCTGCCAAAATGTATTATGGAGTCAAAGCAATGTCCATTGTCAATGGGAAGCAAGGTATTTGAAGATTTCACATTCTGCCCTACTACCTTCCTCAAGGGTGCGGCATGAAAGGCATTGTTCAATCAAGTTTGGATTGGCAGCTCAAGAGTGTATGCAACATTTCCACACATGCTAAAAACTTGTAGGGCCTATAGTATCGAGGCCCAAGTTTCTCTTCTCCCTTCCCTTCAAGAGACTTCTGTTGATAACGTTGTAACTTCAAAAAAACCAAATAACCTATCTCAAACTCTATCCCTCTCACTTGGACAGGTCTTTTTGAGAATTCATCGTATCTTGGGCCACCTTCAAGTTCTCCTTAAATTGCTTCAAAACTGCTAATTTTCTTCAAGAAAATCACATACAACCGGCACGTGTGTCTTTGATGAACTAATTAATCCCCAGGGGAGGGTAACAAATGTACAAGGCCTTAATGTTACATTGAACCCATCTCTGCCAAATGCCATAATTTTGGCTAAGAGGTATGTTGATCTGCAAGATAATTTATCACACACCTCTCTAGACACATGTTAACATCTTTGCTTGTCATTTTTTTTGAGGGTGATAGCCAATACTTGGAATTAAATTTGTCCCAACATCCAACATGTGAAAGTTGGATCTCAATCCCAAACAGTGTTCTTTTGAAACCATGCAACCCATTGATATGCTCCATAAACAGTTCAGCAACTTGTGAAGCGTTCTCAATGAATCCATGAAAATAAAATGGGCAGAATTTGTCAACCAATCAAGGACCACACTAACTGAGACTTTCCCTCCAACCCGCAATAGGCCAACAATAAAGCTCATGCTTATAGATTTGAACTTTTGGTTGGGAATGGGCAAGGACTCTAAGTTAATTATTGGGTTTCCTTGTTTTTCCCCTCATACCTGCACCAACACAGTTTGGGCATCGGTATTAGGCCAAGTACCCCATATATGCATCCCTCATTCAAGACCCTGCCCAAAAAAACCCAAGATGTACTGGGGACAAACGCAAAGCATACCTGAATCGAACTCTCACTGTTTTTAACAGCAATGTAAAATATTTACAAAAAATAATGTTTTTAAAAATACGTAAATATTGTTTTAAAAACAAGCATAAACACCCTAAAAAGAACTGAACAAAAAAGCCAAACTTGCCCCTCATTTTACACAAACTTTTCCTGATTGCTCAAAGCCAAGACCTCGCCAGGGTAGTCTTCCAACTTCATTTTTATACCATTCCTATGCCACTACTGTTATCACTCTGGAGTGCACCCTGTTTGAAGATGTGCAAAGCAAACCCTCACTCCAGCTGATACAATTGGAACTTCTCTGAGCATGGGTGACTCTTTGATGAGAAGAACCTCCAGAGAGGGCTGGTTCCCGTAGGATTTTTCAATAAATTTGCTTACTGTGATTTTTGTGATTTTTGGGGTGAAAAGGGAGAAGGAAACTGAAAAGGGAAATATATTTAAAAGGGGGTGATACACCTGAATTGTCATAAACCCTCTTAAGTTACTGAAATCAATGCACACATATAATCAAATGAAATATATAATTATGTCCTTAAGCATAAATATTTCATACGAAGGGTTGAAAACCACTTCAAATGACCTGCAAAAGAGTGAGAAAGGGAGAGATAGGTGAGGAAGGGCCCTGCCAAAGGAGATAAATCTCACTTATATGCTGATGAACAATCAGATTACACACTATCTTCTGTCAAAACTCAGATTCAAAACAATAACTTCTTTATTGATGACTGGTCCAGCTTACAATTTCTTCTTTCAAACTTCAGAGATCCTTTTCAATGGCTTGACTAAGCCAATAAATAGCCTTTTTCAAAACCTGAAATAGCCTAAAGTGCAGTTCTAAAAGAGGGAAGGGTTAGTCTTGGTCAATTAACCAAGACTTAATACCTTTTTACAATATAGAATATTCAATAGAATATTTCTTTTACAAAAATGCATGCCTTTTCAAACATTGGCGTAGAAGTATCACAATGAGGCCAAGTTTGAAAGGTTAACTCTTAAAATAAACAAGACACTCTCCAAAAAAACTCCAAACATGCATGAATACAAGGTGGCATAGAAGAATGGACAGTGGAATTATGAAATTCAAACTTCTCTTTGCATGGTATATTACGCCAATATCTAAATAAGGAACTCCATTTGATCCGTTTGCAAGCTGAGTTAGAGGAAGAGATATTCTCATTTGCATGAAAAACAAGGAAGATGTGCAATGAATTTGTTCAGTCAACTCCACTTGGACAGCCAGAACGTTGAGAGCCCTACAACGTGAGAAGAACGCCAAAATTAGAAGTCAAGCCTGAGCTGAGCTGGAAGTTGAGCTGGAACATTTGGATGCATGAGAGTGACTCGTCAAATCATGAAGAAGCGAGACTTTAACAACTAGTCAACTGAAGATTTGACTAGTCAACTATAAATGGCCTCTACTTTGTATGGAATTCCATGTTGACTCGGTCATTTGCATGTATTTCCTCGGGCTTATCTACTTATGGCTTTTGGCTGTATTTGTTCCTTGATTTACTCGGACAAAAAGTCTGTGACTTTCCGTGTCCATTCCCTCGGATTTTTTCTTGTGGACTTTCCCTGTGTATCTCTTTGGCAATTTTCCCGGGATTATTTCCCCTTGGCTTGTTTATTCTTTCGGATTATTTTGCTTTTCCCTTGGTCTATCCTCCGGACTTTGTCTCTGTCTAACTCTTGGTCCATACCCTTGCTTCTATTTGATTCGAGTTTTATTCCTTCGGGTTTGTTCTTTTCATCTTCGAATTATCCTGCTTGCCCCTTGTTTTTTCTTTTTGCACAGTGAAATTTCCCACGGACTTTTTTAAGGCTTTCCCTGCTCTTGTCTATTTCCCTTCGGGCTTATTGTCATGTCCCATTTTTTTCGGATTTGTCTTTCGGACAAAATGTCCGAGACTTTTCTTGAAGATGTACTTGTTTTTCTTTTCCGAAGGAATTCCTTCGGACAAATTGTTCGAGTCTATTTGCTTGTTCACTTGTTCCTTCAACTACATTGTAAAGTAGTTTTCCCAAAGGGTACATACCCTTCAGGAATTTTGAAAATGTCTTTCTCGAAGGGCACATGCCCTTCGAGCTTGTGTAAAAAGTCCCTAGACTCATGAGATGAACCTTCCCGAAGGGCACATGCCCTTCGGGTTTCTTGCAAACATCCCTTCCAACCTTGAAGTGAGCCTTCCTGAAGGACAAGTGCCCTTCGGGAAACTTGTCAATGATCCTTCCGAAGGGTACATGCCCTTCGGATTTTTTGAGCTTATCCTTTCTTTTAGAGAAAATGTAAGTGTCCTTTGAACCTTTGAAGCGATCCTCCAGACTTGTCCTTTGAACTTTTCCAAAGGGAACCTACCCTTCGAGATTGTGTAAATGGTCTCCTTTGCTTGAAACTGTCCCTTCAAATTTCCGTTTTGAGTTTTCCCGAAGGGTACATACCCTTCAGGATTTTTGAAATGATCCCTCCCGAAGGGCACATACCCGTCGGGCTTTTTGAAATAGTCCTTTTCTTTGTCAAATAACTGCCCCTTTGAATTCTTTCGGACTTTTTGTAAAGTCCTTGAACATGCATTCCCTCGGATTTTTTCCCTCGGACAAATTGTCTGAGGAAATTGTTCCGACACTTAGCCATTTGAGACATGAAAAGACAACACTTTGAGGAAGAAAATACTAAGGAAAAAAGTCTTCTTGGGAGAAAAACTTGATGAAATAAGGTCCGAAAGTTATAAACTTGTATTTTGTAGGTGTCCAAAAGAAAACAGTCACCTTCATTCATAAGTGAACCTACAGGCCTATAGCTTTATAATTGTTTATGATATTTGAATAGGAGATATGGCCTTTTTCAAACCTATTGTAGGTGTCTTGTTCTTGAATGGACTGTAGCTCGTTAATGACCCCAAAAGAGGCTCCAAAGCACATTTGATCTTCATTCTTCCTCTGATTGCTTGATGAGATTATTTGCACTGATCATATATATGGAGACCATTATTCTTGAAACCTTATGACTTCATTGAATTTCTTGACTTTCTTGACTATATCATGTTGCTCAAGGCCTGCAAACTCTTTCTCTCATATCCATGTTGCCCCTTGATCAACCCTAGTTCTCTTAAAATGGAACAAGGTGACTTCTTGCGTATAGGTCTTCAAGTATCTCTCATCCTCCTTATCTTTATCGCAACATCATTGCAAAAAACCTAACTGTTATAACATTGTTGTAGGTGTTCACTTGACTGTGCTTGATGCCCTTGAAGATCTACAAACACCTTTATCAATGCTTATGACCCTTTGATCATGCTTTGGCTCCCTAATTCATCATGGCTGCATTTGATAATTTGGCTGTCCACATATCACCTTATTCATGCCTTTAGACTATAGATCACTAGTTTGGCCATCCGCATAGGGGATTTGACTATTTTGGGAAAGTTTCAAATAGTAAAAGTAGACGGGCCAAATTACTAACTATTTTGGCGACTATTAGGGTTTGATCAGCCTGCTGGTCAAAGAACTCAGAAATTTTGGTTATGACAACTTGGATACACACTTGAAATTGGAAAAGTTGGAGACCAAAACACGAGAGAGAAATTGACTCAACAATAGCACGTGCACGTGTGCACTTAAAAGAAAAAGACAACAAAACTGAAAGGGAAAAAACAACTACTACTGAAAACATGTGCTGAAAAGCACTTAGAGGAATGAAACTATGACTATGTACAAAGGAATGACTCTCCTAATAGCAGTATTTAAGAAACATCCCATTCACAGGAATGGGAAGTTCTTCTCCAGTCAATTTGGAGAATTGAAAAGCATTTTCTTCTTGCAATCAGAAATAATATAAGGTCCACTCCAAAGGCTATCAAATTTGGAGTGGCTACCTGACTTTGCACGTTCTTCATCCTATTTGAGAACTATGTCTCCTTGCTTAAATGTTTTTGATGAAGCTCTCTTGTCAAAAGTCTTCTTGACTTGCTGTTGATTTGACCACATGGTATGCATAACATTATCTCTTATTTCTTTCAATTCTCTCAATTCATTCATTCTTACCTCCATTGCATCACTTTCTAGAAGCTCTAGCTGATGTGCAAGCTCCAAAACTGGAAGCTCCAATGAGATAAGAAGCCTTGCTTCTCTTCCATAAACTAGGGAGATAAGGTGAATGACCAATGGCTTTCTTAGGGTTGATCCTATCAGCCCATAAAGTAATCTTCAACTTTGTATGCCAAGATCTCTTATTAGCCTCTGTTGTTTTCTTAATGATCTGAATCAGATTCTTATTAGTAGATTCAGCTAGTCCATTACCCTATGGATAGTAATTGGATGACGCTGTCAAAAAAATATTATGTTCAAGATCCCATTCACATACTTCTGTACTATTGAATGCCAAAGCATTATCTGATATGATAGTAGAAGGTGCTCCAAAATGAGTGACTAGACTCATAGAACTCAAGCACAGAATTCTCATTTGCTTCTTTCAAAGGTACTGCTTCCACCCACCTAGGGAAATAATCTGTAGCTATCAAAACCCACTTATGGCCAGCACTGGATGGAGGATGAATCATGCCAATGAAATCTGAACCCCATTGCATGAAAGGCTGCTCAACTTGAATTGGCTTTAGTGGCATCGCTGTTAATTTCTGTTTTCCTACAAACATTGCACACTTTGAACATTTCCGCACCCATGCATGTGCATCTCTGAATAAATTAGGCCAAAAATAACCAACTCTAATGATTTTTTCAGCTGTGGTCTTCGCTGCAAAATGACCTCCAAAAGAACCATCATGAAATTGTTCAAAAAGCTTGTCAAATTGACTAGTTTCAACACACCTTAGAAGCATACCTCCAATGTCTTTTTTGAAAAGCACTCCAATCAAAATATATGGTACTAATTGCAACCTGGAGTGTCTTCTTTATGATGAATTTAAACCCCTTGGACATTCTCCAGTTTGAAGAAAACTAGCAATGTTTTGTGTCCAACTTGTAGGAGGTGTATTTTCAGTCTCTTGTTGAATGTCCTCAATTGTCAAAATTGTCTTTCTCCTTTTTTACATCTTCTGCAAAACGTTCACATAATCCTTTGCCTCGGACCAGCTTTGTAACTTTGACTTCAATGTCATATTCCATACATTTAGTGACCCATCCAACTCTCGTCTCGTTCAAATCTCTATTGAAAATGAAGTCCTTCACACTTGGATGAGCAACCATTAGTATAATCTTGTTATTTGAAACCAAATGTCTGAATTTTTTCAGACCTCTTATAACAAGTACATGCTTTTCTACAAAAGAATATCTTTCCTCATAACCTTCTAGAGATTGACTAAAAAAAGCAATGAGTTGTTCCAAACCTTCAGCATTCTGTTGCATAAGCATGGCTGAAATAGCGCTGAAAGTAGAAAAAGCATACAAGAACTCCTTACTGAAATCAGGATTGAGCAAAGTACGAACTTGGCTGATTGCTTCTTTGATAGCTTCAAAACTTCTTTTACCCTCTTTACTCCAAGTGAATTCTTGATGTTTCTTAAGCATTTGAATAAGTGGCTTTACTAGTTCTGCAAAACCAGGAATGAATCTTCTAATAAAATTAATCTTACCCAAGAAGCTTTGCAATCCTTTCTTGTGTTTAGGCAATGATAGAGCAAGGATTACCTCTATTCTTTCTAGATCAATAAAAAGACCAGCTTTGGACGCCACATGCCCAATAAGTCTCCTCTCATGCACTGAAAAAATGCATTTCTTTGGATTTAAAAAGACACCAAATTCTCTACATCGATCAAAAACAAATTTCAAATGAGTTAAATGATCATTAGAATCCTTTAAAAACACTGTAATGTCATCAAGATAAACTAAAACCATTTTGCTCAAAAGACCATGAAAGCAACATCTATTGCCCTTTGAAAAGAACCTCCAGCATTGGAGAGTCCAAAAGGCATTTTTTTGTACGCAAAAGTACCCCATTTGGTGGTGAAAGCGATTTTATATTGATCTTGCTCTTTCACCAATATTTGGTTATATCCTGAGTACCCATCCGATAAAGAAAACCTCTGTGAATCTGAAACTCTCTGCAAGATTTGATCCATGGAAGGAAGTGGATAATGATCTTTCAATGATACTCTATTAAAATCTCTGAAATCTACACAAAGTCTTATTTCTCCATTCTTTTTCCTTGCTAGAACAAGATTTGCAACCCATGTTGAATGCTTAATAGAAAAAATAATACCTAATTCAATCAGCTTTATAAGTTCCTTTCTCATGAGAATCTTAACCTTGGGGTTGATTGGCCTTTGTTTTTGTCTTACCAGTTTTGCATCTTGTTCCAATTCAATAGTATGTTGTGCTAATCTAAGATCAAAACCTTTCAAATCATGGTATTCCCAAGCAAAAACATCCATAAACTCTTAACATAATGAAATAAAAGCTACTCTCTCAGAATCAGTATTCACTTTACCCAACTTGAGTTGCTTACCTTCAGCTATGCTAATTGGCTCATAATGCTTTTTCTTGGAAGAAATACTCGTTGTCTTTCTTTCGCTAATCATCTTCATTGACAATGCTCTCTAGAGTCACCAAAACTTTAGGCATCTTGTTTGATTTTAATTGCACAATCTGATTTCCATATTGATCCTGCAATTTATCATGATTTTTTTGGCAAAATTTTACCTCATTCTGTAGAAAAATGCTATTTGTTTGTCAGAGTCAAAAACTTGCCAACTTACATCATTATTTGGGACTGAAGACATGCATACCACTTTAATTTGAGTCTGATATTTACTGTCCCTAATCTGATCAAGAATATCATGTTGTGCACATATGGCAGCAAGTCTACCAGCATACTGATTTGCTCCTTTAGGAATAGAACGAATGTCAAATGCAAGGAAATCTTCCATGAGATCCCAAACTCTATGTTTGTAAGCCTTCAAAAGAGGATTCTTTGCTGCACTTAAACCTCTCACTTGCTGAACAACCAATTCACTGTCACATTTCACCTGCAAGAGCTTAATATCCCTCTTTCTAACCCACTGAAGGCCATAAATAAGAGCTTCATATTCTGCAGTATTGGAAGTACAACTGAACTAAAATCTTACAGAAGAATAATACCCTTGATTTTGTGGTGAAACCAACATAACACCAGCCCCACTACCATTCTTTGTTCTGGATCCATCAAAGAATAGATTCCAAACTCCTTGATCCTGTAATGAACTAATGAGACTAGGTAATAAGTGACCTTCTTCGTGCATACAATAAACTCCAAAACTAGCATCTTCAATACTTTTGTAGGGGTCATATCCATGATTATCAGCAGCCCATTCATCAAGGAGAAGATCTGGGATGCCTTCAAGAGACTTAGAAGGCTCTTGATCAATGGTGTTATCATCTTCTTCTGTAATACTGCAATTCACATTTGTCATATTTGGCAAATATCGCTCAAAGTGAAATCTGGAAATAGGCTCTGATCTAATAGTTACTTTGGTTCCATACCTGATTCTAAAAACCATGTATGACCAATCTGAAGAAAGATAACCTCCTATTTTGGCAATGAAATCTCTGGATAGGCATAGAATAAAATATGGAGGTAGATCAACAACAACATCATGTAAAATGGTGAAATTTGGACGGGGAGCAAGTATAATTTTCAGATCTTTCAAGACACCCACAGTCTTGGTAGGAGACCCATCTAATTGCAAGACACCTTTCTCATGAGATTCATACTGCAAACTTAACTTATCAGCGATTGATTTGGGCATAACAGAAGTACTAGCCTCACTATCAATCATACAATTATGCACTAGACAATCTCCAATGATAACGGAAAGATAAAATGGAGGAGGTTAGTCACCTTAAGAGGTTGAGACTCAACAGCGGAACTAGAATTAGTTAAGACAGCACTCACTCTTTCTTTTTCAGGGGATTTCTCAAAAATAATGAGCTTTGAAAGCTCTTCTGCAAGTGCTCATTTTGTCCTAGGATTAGTAAACTATCCCACATTGAAATTGAGACTGTAGTCTTCTTCATATGATCCACAATATTGAGTGGAGTAGTGGTTGCCTTTGATTGTAACTTAGGAGCAGCGGAAGCTCCCAAATTTTGTGTAAATTGAGGAATATAAAGTCTGTTCACATTCTTATCTTTTGGATCCTGAACTTGTTGATTTGAAATTTTCTAAGGCAGCTCATGTGTAGTTGTCTTTTGTTGTGGCTGAGAAGAAGGGGCTGCCCTTTCAAGACCTAAACCTTCTCCAATTGCTCTTTTCTTGGATCTACTATAGGTTGCAATTGGATTATCAACATTAGATAAATATTGACTTTGATTTACAGCCAAGTGCTCAAAAGAATTCTCACCTTCTTGGAAATTGACAAATGTAATTTCGATAGGTGTTTTACCACTACCTTCTCCTTGTTGATTTGGCACTTCTGCTCTAGTGAATAAAGGAATGTCTCCATAGGGTAAAAAAGCTTCCTTATTCTGAGAAGGTGGTTGGTTTTCAAATGAAGAACTGAACTTTGTTGCATGAAAGATTGATGAGAACTCTCACCAGTTGGAGCCATTGCCATGTTTGATTGATCCCATTGATTGTTCCATTATTCTTTTTGGGCATAATTGCTCTGAGTTGGCACTATAGCTCTTGAATTGCTTGGAGCATTAGGATTATATTGTCTTGATTGAGAATTTTGCCCTTGACTTCGCTGATTGGATTGATAGGATGGCTTATTGGGCTGATAATTCTGATTAGTATTCTGACAAGCCCTATATGGTGGAGCTTGTTGCCTCTCCAATGCAACCAACTTGTTAGTTTGAGCCTTAAGAAGACTCTATCTTTCCCAATCTGTCAGTTTGATCACCTTCTGTTTGATGGAACTTTGATGACTTTGGAATTGCAGCAACAGTGGGAGCAGGAGGATGAATCTCTGGAAAAAGAGGCCTTGGAGGCCTTGGAGATAACTTCCCTGTTTGTATAAAGCAATTTTCAGCCTTGATTGCTATTTCGAAAACTTCAGGTAAAGTATTACCTCCCATAGATTGGATCATTACAGCCACATCTAAATTAAGAGCCTTCAAATAATACAGAAAAGCATAATTGGGTGTACGCTTGATCACTGCTAGAATTCTGTTCCAAGTCTTCTGGAATCTGTAATTGAAATCCACCATGAACTCATGGTTGAATCTCTTAATTGTTGTAAGCTACTCTACAAGTGAAAGATCACTTTTATCTTCAAAATGTTTGCACATAAGATCTCCAAATTCATCCCAGTTGTTGACTGATGCAGGAGCCAAACTACTGTACCACTGAAGTGTTTTTCCTTTAAAAGAAGTTGCCAACAACCTCATTGCTACATTCCCCTGTGTCACAAGATGTACTGAACAAATATTAGCAATATTTGCAATATGTTCAATAGGAGTTGAATTTTCTCCTGTATGATAAGGAAGAGCCTTCAGAGCTAAAACTAGAATATCATCCCATTAAGTGATATTTAGAGGACTTCCACCATTGAATGCAACAAAAACCTGTCTTCTAGGAACAGCGATCTGAGGAATAGGATTTATAACAATATTTGGCTAAACAATATTGTCTTGAACAGGAGGATTTTGTGCAATAGCAGGGATAATAGACGCTGTAAGATTTGGATTTGACTGAGAAGGTCTCTTCTTCTTTGGCTGATAAGACAACTCAGAAAAATATGCTTCTTTCCCTTTTACAAATGATCTTGTGACAACTTTTGGGGGCATAACAAATATACAGATCTGAACATGAAAATCTGGAAATGAATACAATTCTCAGATACACAGATAACAATTCAAAAATGTGAATAAGCGTGTCCCACCCAGCGTGCCAGAAACTGTTATCACTCTGGAGTGCACCCTGCTTGAAGATGTGCAAGGCACACCCTCACCCCAGTTGATACAATTGGAACTTCTCTAAGCGTGGGTGACTCTTTGATGAGAAGAACCTCCGGAGAGGGATGGTTCCCTTAGGATTTTTCAATAAATTTGACTACTGTGATTTTTGTGATTTTTGGGGTGAAAAGGGAGAAGAAAACTAAAAAGGGAAATATATTTAAAAGGGGGTGATACCCCTGAATTGTCAAAACCCTCTGAAGTTACTGAAATCAATGCACACATAATCAAATGAAATCTATAATTCTGTCCTTAAGCATAAATATTTCAGATGAAGAGTTGAAAACAACTTCAAATGACTTGCAAAAGGGTGAGAAAGGGAGAGATAGGTGAGGAAGGGACCTGCAAAAGGAGATAAATCTCACTTATACATTGATGCACAATCAGATTACACACTATCTTCTGCCAAAACTCAGATTCAGAACAATTAACTTCTTTATTGATGACTGGTCCAGCTTACAATTTTTTCTTTCAAACTTCAGGGATCATTTTCAATGGCTTGACTAAGCCAATAAATAGCCTTTTTCAAACCCTGAAATAGCCTAAAGTGCAGTTCTAAAAAAAGAAAGGGTTAGTCTTGGTCAATTAACCAAGACTTAACACCTTTTTACAATATAGAATATTCAATAAAATCTTTCTTTTACAAAAATGCATGCCTTTTCAAACATTGGCGTAGAAATATCACAGTGAGGCCAAGTTTGAAAGGTTAACTCTTAAAAAAAAACAAGACACTCTCCAAGAAAACTCCAAACATGCATGAATCCAAGGTGGCGTAGAAGAATGGACGGTGGAATTATGAAACTCAAACTTCTCTTTGCATGGTATACTACGCCAATATCTAAATAAGGAACTCCATTTGATTCGTTTGCACGTTGAGCTGGAGGAAGAGATATTCTCGTTTGCATGAAAAACAAGGAAGATGTGCAACGAATTTGTCTAGTCAACTCCACTTGGACTGCAAGAACATTGAGAGCCTTGCAACGTGAGAACGCCAAAATTAGAAGTCAAGCCTGAGCTGAGTTGGAAGTTGAGTTGGAACGTTTGGATGCATGACAGTGACTAGTAAAACCATGAAGAAGCACGACTTTAACAACCAGTCAACTAAAGATTTGACTAGTCAACTGTAAATAGCCTCTGCTTTGTATGGAATTCCACGTTGACTTTATCGTTTGCATGTATTTCCTCGGGCTTATCTACTTATGGCTTTTGACTGTATTTGTTCCTTGATTTACTCGGACAAAAAGTTTGTGACTTTCCATGTCCATTCCCTCGGATTTTTTCCTGTGTATCTCTTTGGCAATTTTCTCGAGATTATTTCCCCTTGGCTTGTTTATTCTTCAGATTATTTTGATTTTCCCTTGGTCTATCCTCCGGACTTTGTCTCTATCTAACTCTTGGTCCATACCCTTGCTTGTATTGGATTCGGGTTTGTTCTTTTCATCTTCGAATTATCCTGCTTGCCCCTTGTTTTTTCTTTTTGCACAGTCAAATTTCCCGCGGACTTTTTTAAGGCTTTCCCTGCTCTTGTCTATTTCCCTTTAGTCTTTGTCATGTCCCATTTCTTTCGGATTTGTCTTTCGGACAAAATATCCGAGACTTTTCTTGAAGATGTACTTGTTTTTCTTTTCCGAAGGAAATCCTTTGGACTTTTTGTCTGAGTCTATTTGCTTGTTCACTTGTTCCTTCAACTGCATTGTAAATTAGTTTTCCCGAAGGGTACATACCCTTCTGGGATTTTGAAAATGTCTTTCCCGAAGGGCACATGCCCTTCGGACTTTTGTAAAAAGTTCCTAGACTCATGAGATGAACCTTTGTCCTTCGGGTTTCTTGCAAACATCCCTTCCAACCTTGAAGTGAGCCTCCCCGAAGGGCAGGTGCCCGACCCTCCAAACTTGTCCTTTGAACTTTCCCGAAGGGTACCTACCCTTCGGGATTTTGTAAATGGTCTCCTTCGCTTGAAACCGTCCCTTCAAATTTCCGTTTTGAGTTTTCTCGAAGGGTACATACCCTTCGGGATTTTTGAAATGATCCCTCCCGAAGGGCACATACCCTTTGGGCTTTTTGAAAGAGTCATTTTCTTTGCCAAATAACTGCCCCTTTGAATTCTTGCGGGCTTTTTGTAAAGTCCTTGAACATGCATTCCCTCGGATTTTTGCCCTTGAACAAATTGTCCGAGGAAATTGTTCCGACACTTAGCCATTTGAGACATGAAAAGACAACACTTTGAGAAAGAAAATACTAAGGAAAAAGTCTTCTTGGGAGAAAAACTTGATGAAATAAGGTCCGAAAGTTATAAACCTATATTTTGTAGGTTTCCGAAAGAAAATAGTCACCTTCATTCATAAGTGAACCTACAGGCCTATAGCTTTATAATTGTTTATGATATTTGAATAGGAGATATGGCCTTTTTCAAACCTGTTGTAGGTGTCTTGTTCTTGAATGGACTGTAGCTTGTTAATGACCCCAAAGGAGGCTGCAAAGCAGATTTAATCTTCATTCTTCCTCTAATTGCTTGATGAGATTATTTGCACTGATCATATATATGGAGACCATTATTCTTGAAACCTTATGACTTCACTGGATTTCTTGACTTTCTTGACTGTATCATGTTATTCAAGGCCTGCAAACTCTTTCTCTCATATCCATGTTGCCCCTTGATCAACCCTAGTTCTCTTGAAATGAAACAAGGTGACTTGTTGCGTATAGGTCTTCAAGTATCTCTCATCCTCCTTATCTTTATCACAACATCATGGCAAAAAACCTAACTGTTATAACATTGTTGTAGGTGTTCACTTGACTGTGCTTGATGCCCTTGAAGATCTACAAACACCTTTATCAACACTTATGACCCCTTGATCATGCTTTGGCTCCCTAAATCATCATGGTTGCATTTGATATTTTGACTATCCACATATCACCTTATTCATGCCTTTAGACTATAGATCACTAGTTTGGCCATCCGCATAGGGGATTTGATTGTTCTCGGAAAGTTTCAAGTAGTAAGGGTAGTAATTTGGCCTTGACAGGCCAAATTACTAACAACTACCAGTGCTTTTTTTCTTCCAATGCGATAGAAGAGCTTGCAACAAGAAACTTTCATTAAAGTTTGTGTCTTTTTTTTTGTTTATTTGTAAATTTTAAATTCAATTTTCATATGGATTCTGTTTTCACTTTATTTACAAGTTTTTAATCGTTTTTTTCAACAATGAATACCAAGCTTCTAGGTTTGTGTTGATTTCCTCATATTGTGTTTGTTTTATAACTTGCAGCAACAAGTATTTTAGTTTTATACAATGACAGCAAGCTCCAACTCCATATGTTAAGGGGCCAAAACAGGCCTTCAAACTGACCATTTTTCATTTCTTTGAAGACATGTGACGAAGTTCGATTCCAAGTGGAGGGGGTTATATTTGGCAAAGCATCTAGTGCAATAGAAAATCCAACAGGTCATATAGTCAGGTGGATGTCCATCTTTGTGCAATTCCCAACATTAGAATTAAATATTGCCTTGGGAAGAATAAAGTGGGGTTGCCAAACGCACAAATTCTTACATATATAAAAGAGCAAGAGGATGCAGATGATACAACTACAAGAGCTCTATCTCATTATCATCTTAAGTCAAGGAAAGAATCCCAGCAATCCAAGCATCAAGTGCAATAGAAAATACAACAGGTCATATAGTCAGGTGAATGTCCATCTTTGTGCAATTCCCAACATTAGAATCAAAAACTGCCCTGGGAAGAATAAAGTGGGGTTGCCAAACGCACAAATTATTACATATATAAAAGAGCAAGAGGAAGCAGATGATACAACTACTAGAGCTCTATCTCATTCTCATCTTAAGTCAAGGAAAGAATGGGTCACGTCCTAGCCCAATCACATTTCCCTCACATCCTTTTTTTTTGCAATGTCTTCAGAAAAAGAAAATACTCCTCTTTCCCGCAAAATAACAAAACATGTGTTCCTATTGAAAAGGGATTTTAATTATGAGTCAAGAGATATTGTTGAGAAGCTTATTGGCCAATGTAATTACACCAACAGGTTTCCATTTAACCTCGTTAGGTCACCATATTGTCAAGAAATAGTGAAGGGAATCAATGGTACATAGACCCTGGGTAACAAAAGGTACATGCCACATTATTGGATAAGGTAAAAGCATGTGGATGATGTGTTGCAGCCTATTTGGGGTTGTTAGATATAAATGGGGGTGTCAAATCATTTCAAATGGAGGGGAAGACTAGAAAACATAGGCCCTTAATAAATGTGATTGCAATGTGCCCTAAAGGGGCAATGTTTCAGAAGGGTGATTAGTCGATGTTTCAGAAGGTGAATGATTTTGAGGAGTAGGTCAAGCATGCACAGTTCATTGTTGGCATCCTCGTAGAGGCCATTGAGTAATGGGGGCCTCAAAACATTGTCCAAGTCATAACAGACAATGCCAAATTTTGAGAAGTCACAAGGATATTAGTTGAAGGGATATACAAGCATATATTTTTGACACTTTGTGCCATTCATTCGCTCAACTTGATGCTGCAAAAGTTGGGCAATAAAATTGAGTAAGTTAAATAGATTTATACTGATCCCAACAAGATCTGAATGTTAGCAACCAATCATCACATGTCACAGACCATACTCAGGTCATTCTTGAAGTTACAGTTTTTCAATTATCTCCTTTGCATTTTAAATCTAAAATTTAAAAAAGATGACAGATTTTTAAAGTTTTTTTAAATTTCGTATTATTATTCTTGTAACATTGACTTTTAATGTATTTATTCTTTAAATGTCCTATTAGGTTGGTGAGACTCGATTTGCCTCACTCACAATCACCTTGAAACAACTTGTGAGGGTGAGAGGCATTGTGCAGCATGGTATCGAGGTGATGAACACATAGAAACCCGAAAAGTGAAAGGGATGATCCTATAAGATGACTGGTGGGCTCATGTGGATTATTTGGTTAGTTTTACTAAGTCTATCATGAGTATGATCAGATTTGCTAATACAAATCAACAATGCTTAGGTGAAATTTATGATCACGTGGCCCCCATGATTGAGAAAACGAAGGCCATTATAAGCGCAAAAAAGCAAGATCCTTCATAATGATTTTACAAAAATCTAGTGGACCCATAAAAAAAAATATTTAAAAATAGTTTTTAGTGGATCTATACAAAAAAAATTGAAGAGTTTCCAGTGGACCTATACAACTGGTCCCATTGTACACACAATGTGCTAATGACTGGTACTTTGGGTTATTATCATTGAGCATTGTAACAAGAAGGCATGCATCAGTATATGATGCACGTTCATGAAAAAATGAGTGCGCGCTTTCTTAGAGACAAAGCCCCATATATCCCTTAAAGGAGAGGTTTTTATTGCCCACAATGGGAAGGATGTTGCAGAGTGTATAGAAAGGTATGGTGCATACCTAAGAGGAGGAGGATGACAAAAGAATCAATGGGAGCATGTAAGTATGGACTTTGTACTTGTATGGTGGACAGGTTTTCTACAATGACTCGCTTAATACAAAATACTAAAGCATGAGCAGGCCTTGTGGCACTTATCTTTCGATGAGATAATAAGATTGCATGTATTATCGTTGAGCATAACTTATATCAAGATGATAAATTTATAATTCATATTTGGAAAGCAATGTGAGAATGATAGGAACCAGTTGCAGTACAGTTTTGCATATCATCTACACACAAATGAACAAACCAAGGTGGTTAACCAGTAATTTGGAAATATATGAGATGTATGGTTCAACATAAGCCTAAATAATCTCAGAATTACTTAGAGAAACTATATTTAAATGCATGTCCCAAAACCATCAATCACTCTTAACTGGTTTGTCTCCATTTAACGTTGTTTAGCTTTCTTTCTAAGAATATTCACAAAACTTCAATCATTACACATGGTAGTAAAAGTGTTTAACTGTTAACAGTGAACACAGTTCGCGAAATATATGATTGAAATGATGAAGCAAGAAGAAATTTTGGGAGGGAAACAAAGGGGTACAAACAGCATGCAAACATTGAATAAATTAGTACAGATATCTTAAATACATCTATCTGAAAAACCCCAAGAGATATCAATCTCGAGCCTCCTATCTTCAACTTGTCAAATACCACATTGATTAATGACTCCATTACCTTCTCTGCAAACTTCCTTCCGAATGGTGGTAGATGGCCTCAATCTAGCTACACCATTGTAACGGCTCGAAAAAATCTTTAAAGGAAAAAAAAAACATGCTCCAAACTCCACCATGTGCCCAAGATATTATGATTTTTTGATTGACTTCTCCAAACAAGAAGAAAACACTTACGTATGATGGACAATTGGACATCAAAGGTTGGCAATTAATTTTTAGCATCTCACGGACATTACAGTCCACCACCACCCTGGTTGCCAATGTAGGATGCCTATCAGTGTAATTACAAACTGGGGGCTTAAGATGAAATCTATGCAATTTTACAGTTCTGAACACTGCATTGTTAAGGCTGTTGAGACCATAAATACTAATTTGCTGAGAGTTGTAGTGTTTGGATGTTCACTTGCTATCTCTCTCTCTTTTTATAATAGTGATATTAATGACTTCTCTGCTTGTTTATGCCAGTAATGAGTCGTTATTGCAATTGGTGTTTGAGTAAACAATCTAATGTGGAGCACACAAAAAAAAATTGTACACTTGGTATTAGAGCTACATGCAAGGGGGCTATGTGAAAATTTGGTTATGTTCCTTGAATAAAGGTAGCATTTACCCAAAAGACAAAAAACATCCTAAAACTACATGCCAAAGCCTTGGAACAGCTAATCAATGCTGAAAAATCCAAGTATTTCTTCAATGTCAATTTAAGGAGGCAGCAGAGAATAGCAGCTGTCCCTACATTTTGAGATTGACACTCTCCCAGAAAAATACTTGAGTTCCTTTATTTAATGGATCCAATGGGATCAAGCTTTGGAATGAGCTGCTGTAAAAAATTTAAAAAAATTAGAAGCTTGTTGGAGTAAAAATGGTTGAGTCTGGCAGGAAGGCATACCTTAATCAAAGCAGTCCTCCAAGCACTGCCTGTCTATATTTTTTCTGTTTTAAAAGCACCAATGGGCTTCCTATCTGAAATTGCCAAGATCATAAAGAGTTACTTGTGGCAAGGTTGCACAGAAGAAAGGAAAATCTCGCTGCTAAAATGGTCAAAAATCCGCAGACCAAAATCAGAAGGTGGTGCAGGCTTGAAAAATATGGGCTTGCAAAACAAAGCTCTTGGATCAAAATTGTCTTAAAGACTGATGGATGATGCTGATCAGCCATGGAGCTCCCTTCTCAGATCAAAATACCCTCCGCTGACAGAAATTTCACCACCATCCAAACCATACCTCAATCTCTCATTTGATCTCTCGAATACCTAATACCGCAATCAATAATGGTCAATCTGCTGCTTTTTGGAAAACTCGTGGCAGAGGTTCCCAACTCCATCAGGAGATAAAGAACGAACTTAATTAAAAGCAATCCTTAAGGCTCAATAGGGTGATAAGGTACGTCACTGCTAGACTACGCAGAGAAATGAATTTGGAATCTCAAGAAATTTGAAATCAATGGAAGAAGTAGATGCTGATAAGGCCCAGAAGGATCTGATACCAAATGAAGAGAAAAAACAGTCCCAATAAATCTATGCAAGAGAAGCAATGCTAACAGAATCTTATAATATAGCGAAAAGAAATAATGCCACACTCACAATATACACGAGATAACCTGGGAAACCCTTTCGGGGGAAAACCCAGCAAAATAGAACTCGCTGTGTTAATTCAACCATTCACGATACAATAAGGTGTTTCTCCGTAGAATATTTAAACCTAATCCATGTGCATGTATTTATAGGCACATCACCACTAAGAGGTATTACAATACAATGGATCTAAACCCATGGACCGAAACCACCCATACAGACCCGGACCCCCACATCGTGGCAGGGTATACAGTCTGTAAGGGGCGTAAAACAAGCAAATCATACAACACACAATCTCCTTGAATACTTTGCACAAGGTGCCATACATACATAAAAGCAGCTGCTAAGAACAGTGATGCCTATTAATTTCCCATTCCAAGAGAGCTTCTCGGTAATGACAGACTTCGTCAATGAGTCAAAAACATTCTTCAAGGTATCGACCGTCTCTAACAAAACCTTGTTGTCTTCAACCATGTCTCTAACAAAATGATACTGCACATCGATATCTTTCATTTGAGAATGATACATAATGTACTTTGCCATAAACATTGCACTTTGACTGTCGAAATCTATCCTTACAGCTTTTTGTAAGAAGCCAACACCTAAACACACCTTTGTAACCATATAGCTTCCTTACATGCATGAGTGTCTGCCATGTACTCAGCCTTTGTAGTTGAGAATGTAACAATTGCTTGCCTCTTGCTCATCCAACTGATTGCTCCACCAAATAAGTTAATCACATAACCATTTGTTGAGCTTCAGCAATCAAGATCTCCAGCCCAGTCTCTATCAACAAAACCTTGTACATCCACTGCTCTGTTCAGCAGATTGCATAATCGGAAGTGCCACGCAAATATCTGAAAAGCCCCTTTACAGTAGCCTAATGTTCCTTCCTTGGGTTTGACATATATCTGCTCAAAACTCCCACTGCATGGGCAATGTCTAGTCTGGTGCAGATCAGGGCACATGTTAGACTTCCAAAAACACTTGCCTAAGGGGCATAAGTGATGTCCTCAATATCCACTTATGTCTTTGGACAGTGTTCTGTAAATAGCTTTAAAACCGCTGGAATAAGAGTAGTGGCAGGTTTGCAGTCCGGGCCCACACGTCATGGCAGGGTGTATAGTTTATAAGGGGTTTAATTCACGCAAAGTATATAACACATTTCCAACAAGCGGTTCTCAGCTCCATCAGAAGATGAAGAGAAAACCAAATTAAAAGCATTCCTCACACAATGGGGTTATAAGGTACATCCC
Source organism: Torreya grandis (assembly GCA_037957365.1). NCBI lineage: Eukaryota > Viridiplantae > Streptophyta > Pinopsida > Cupressales > Taxaceae > Torreya > Torreya grandis. Next base: position 1,591,954 of record JARHVA010002272.1, read on the forward strand.
TACTAGACAAAGAAGAGAAATGAATTTTGTATCTCAAGAAATTGAAATCAATGAAAGAAGTAGATGCTGATGGGGCCCAGAAAGCTATGCTTTCCTCCATTTGTCCGGCAAAAGTGGATTAGGAGGCAAATGTCCTCAATGGACAGGTTGCAGATCAGGTTACTACAAGGTGAGCACAGGTTATAAACTTCTATCTGCAGAAACTGTAATTGAATGGCCGGCGGAATTAGTATTGACAAAATTTGGATTGCCCAAGACAAGTTCATTCTCTTGGCTAGCAATACAAAGGAGAGTTCTCACACAAGATACAATGAGCAAAATAGGGAAAAAACTTGGGCCATTCTATTCCATCCTATGTAAACAAGATGAGGATAATGCCAACCACCTTCTTCTCCTCTGCCCCTTTGCTAAGAAGCTATAAGACAAGCTGATCATGCAACTAGGTTTTTGATGGGCCACCCCTTCATATCTTATACAGGGCTTCCTCTCTTGGCCTCTGGGTTTTTAATGGGCCACCCCTCCATATCTGATACAGGCTTCTTCTCCTGGCCTCGCTGCAGTAAGATCCTTGACCCCTTCTGGAAAACAGTCCCTTCAAGTTTAATATGGAGTAAATGGTTAGAATGAAAACAAAGCCGAAAAGTGTTTCAAAATCGTGAAATCCAGTGAAGAAGATGCAAAAACAGATTTGAAGCCTCCTTCTCTGCAGTAGCCTCGACTCACATCAAGGCTGACCTGCAAAAACTGCAGAAAAGGACTCTCGGACCTTGAAAAGGTAGCCAGCTATTCCACTGATACCCAGTAATAGACAATAATTCATTAAGAGCATCTGCAAAATAGACTGTACCACCTTCAATTTTGTAAAATTAAATTTTGACAAGGCATCAAAGGGGAATCTGGGTTTGGCTACAGCAGGATGCCTCATCAAGTATCAATATGGTAGCTTTAAGAGCGGTGCATCATTTTTCATACCAAAAGGATGCCAACAATGAGGCGAAGTTGATTAGTTTGGTTGAAATATTGATGCTAGCATATTCCATAGGATTCCACTGTCTCATTGTTGAAGGTGACTCTCAGATTATAATGAATGGAATGATAAAAGGAACAACACCTAGCTGGAAGTTGGAATGTATTCTAGAGATAGGGCAGAGCTTAATTCCATTATTCAAATCTGGCAATTTCAAGCATTGTTTTAGAAAGTATCGAGTGTAATTGACCAGCTGATTTATTGGCCAATGCTTGAGTGACTTAAACCCCACTTTCTGCTATTACTAGTTCTCTTACAGTAGAGTAACCTATCCTCCTTGAGGAAATGCTAACATCTTAACCCTTCCTACGGAGGGGGTGAGTATTTTATCGAGGACCTCAAAATTCATCTTGGATATAAATCTCATCCCATATCTAGGCCCTTCTAAAATCCTAATAATTTTTCCTAAGAACTGTATGATGGGATTATAGGTGTATAATGGAAGCAATCTTTGGTACACTTCTAAAATCCAAATCAATTTTCCTACGGACTGTATGACAGGGCTGTAGGTGTATGATGGAAGCAATATTTGGCCCTGTCAGTGCAATCACAATCCTGATCATTATGCCTCTTCCTTTGTCTATTGCTCACACTAATCTTCTGCATTGACTTCTCTCTGCTCTTGGTAGTAGTAGGGCTTTTTCTTCCGATACCGTGCAGGATTATTGAGATTGAAATGGTAGACAAGACAAAAAGGGATAGTGTGGTTGCAAGTGCTATATCAAATAGAAGACTATGGATCAGGTTTTGGATGGACGATGACCCTGAAACACTTACCATGGTCAAAGCAGTGATTGGGGCTGATGGTTTGGTAAATAGAGGTGAGATGAGGACTAGGGTCTCGATAGCACAGTGTCTCCTCCAGAATCTGGCGGCTGTTGTGGACAAGGATACAGTTTTCTACTGAGTTGTAAACAGAATTTCTTAAGTTCCTGAAGTCCCTGACAGGGAGGAGCTCCGTGGTCAATCTGCTGCAGGTAATAATCAGAATGTGGAAGGGGAGTTGGCCTTGTTCAAGGCAGAGGTAAAATCACTCTCAGACGACCTATAAACTGCCAGACAGCATCTGCTGGACATGACTAAGTCTATTTGGGATCAGAATATTGTGAACATAAAGGGTTAGCCCACTTTGTGCTAAGGAAAATTCTTTTAAAACCCCAACAAGGAAGAGCTCAGACACTGAGGAAGAAAGTGATAAGATCCTGGAATTCTTTAGGATCAGACAAACGTGTGAAGTTGAGGAGAAGAGGCAGGTAAGAAAGCTGGTGGGTGAGAAGCTGCTGGTACGGAAGGTGCAGGACCACCTGGGACTGCTGCAACTGTCCCACACCAGAGTGGATACTTCAAGGGCTCCTCTGAAAATGTCTAAGGCTCTGTTCTGCTTCTGTAAGCTTCATTTTGCATGTTGAAGCTTTAGTTTATGTTGGGCTTGCATGCCAGTTTGTGTTTTTTATGGTTTCAAACGTAGTTGTTACCCTGTTGTTGTAGACATAGATTGCACCCTAGCTGAAAGTAGAAGTGTTCAAGTCCTACTCTCAAACCTAGTCCAACATGGGAATAACCTTAGGCTGTGGGTTACCTAATCTTGGGTCAGACCTCTAGGATTTTTAACGAGACTAGCTCCTCTGATGTATCACTTAGCTCATTTCCACTAAAACCTACTCATTGCTTGGGTGAAAAAGGAGAGAAAGATAATTGAAAGGGAAATCTAAGCTAATGTTGGTGATGCACCTAAATTGATTGCTCATCCACTTTTTTTGAACTTCAAAAACACTAATGAGACAATCAAAAGACTGAATCTACAACTCCAAATGTCTGTTATACATCAGTATTTCATGCAGAGGTTCACCAAGTGATCAAAACCTGAGGGAAGTGATGGAAAGCCCTGATTCATGGCACTAACCAGTCAATGTATCCACTTGCTAGCTTTAATCAAATGACATTAAACACTAAACATGACCTACAAAACAAGATATACTAGAAGCTAGGTGAGAACAGGACTTGACAAAGGAGAGATTTCTACCACATATGCAAATCAAACTGACATTACCACACTATACCAGAACAATGAAGTCTGAAATAGTTATCTATTTATCTCAGGTGGTTACAAAGATCAATCTTCACAGAGTCTAGTCATGCCCAAGAAAGGGATCGATTTCAAGGCTTAGAAGCCTGTTTATTGTTGTAGACATAGATTGCACTCTAGCTGAAAGTAAAAGTGTTTAAGTCCTACTCTCAAACCTAGACCAACATGGGAATGACACTATAGGTTGTGGGTTACCTAATCTTGGGTCAGACCTCTAGGATTTTTAACGAGGTTAGCTCCTCTGATGTATCACTTAGCTCATTTCCACTAAAACCTACTCATTGTTTTGGTGAAAAAGGAGAGAAAGATAACTGAAAGGGAAATCTAAGCTAATGTCGGTGATGCACCTAACTTGATTGCTCATCCACTATTTTTGAACTTCAAAAACACTAATGAGAAGCAAAAGACTGAATCTACAACACCAAATGTCTGACATACATCAGTATTTCATGCAGAGGTTCAACAAGTGATCAAAACTTGAGGGAAGTGATGGAAAGCCCTGATTCATGGCACTAACCAATCAATGTATCCACTTGCTAGCTTTAATCAAATGAAATTAAACACTAAGCATGACTTGCATTACAAGATATGCTAGTAGCTAGGTGAGATCAGGATTTGACAAGAGAGAGATTTCTACCACATATGCAAATCAAACTAACATTAACACACTATGCCAGAACAATGAAGTCTAAAACAATTATCCATTTATCTTAGAAAGTTACAAAGATCAATCTTGGCAGAGTCTAGTCATGCCCAAGAGAGGGATCGATTTCAAGGCTTAAATACCTGTATATATAGCAGAATGGGAATGAGAGAGATGGGGAACATGCATGGGAGAATGGAGGAGTCATTAATGATCCAAAACTGTGGTGACAATTCATTGATTGTTTTTTGTACGCATGCCTTCTTCCAATTAGGACTAATCCTTTATCAACAAGCTAACCTTCATTTGCTCCAATAGTCTTCAAGCTCCTCTCATTCGCTGAGAGATCCACTATAAGACAAGGGTTTGTTTTGCATGATGAGTCATGACTAAGTCTGTTGGAGAAAATATCTCTAAGATCTTAACAACATTGATTACTCCAACTGCTTCTCTAACCACCAGATCTCTTTGTTTTGATCTCTCACTCCACCTTCCACTTGCTTTCACTGTAAGGACAAAGTCCTCGCATCTTTGATCCTGATAGAGCCATGATCATATCCGCCTTGAGCTGTTGTAGGTACCCGTTTGTCGAAGTCAAGACTATGTCGAAGAATGAGACACGCCACCGTATCTCATTTATGTTTGCATCTGCCCCTATTTCAAACTTGATCATAGGTTTACTATAGATGAAAACCAATCTAATTTATTGGTTTTCATATAGCTATGATGAAAACCTATAGATCACCTAGCTTCCTTCTTGATCTCTATTAGGCCTAGAAAGACCTATTTTTGCCTCTGGACCCTATGGAAGCCGAGAACTCATTGTATGTACAGATCTTCTTTAAAGAGCAATGATCATAGTCACGAAACAATACTGCAACCCCAAAAGACGGGCTCTGTAAGTTCTAACTCTTCGACCCAGAGGTTGAGACTGAACTTTAATGGCGATGGGACCTCAACATTAACCATCCTGACTATATGATTGCATCTCATGCTTAGCGGTGCTCAACCGAGCTCTAATGGCGATAGGATGATCCTAGGTTACATGCTCGACCTCTACATTGAAGTCCCTTAGCTTTCAACTCCTAATATTAGCCATTGATCTTAATCTGGGCCTTCAAGATTATAGCACCTTCGACCTTCATCTTTGATCATCGATCTGTGATCCGCATTGGACAAGCACCACTAGATCTCCCTGGTCACGCACTGTTGATCTTTCTCTATATGAATGAACGTGAGCCATGGATTTGCCTGACAATTACTGCAGTCATGACACCTGACAGCGCCTTATTTGTTCCCAGGATCCATTGACCTGTTGACTCATGCTCGACGTTGATCTGCATGGTATGATTAAACGTGCACCGTAGATCTGTTTGGGCCCACTGACTCTATCTTTGCCCGCGCACCATTGGATCTACTGCGAGCTCGTGAGATCATGTCACTTGGCATCCCTGCATTGGTCTTTGATTTCGGCCTTTGAGAATGTGACACTTGTCAGTCTCGTGTGCTTCTTGTGGACCCTGCTGACCTTTTGACTGCAAGCTCGTTGTTGATCTTCGATGTACGATCCAACGCGCATCGTTGGATCTTCGGGACCCACTGACACTGTCAAGTTGCCACTCGCCATTGGATCTTAATCTAAGCTCCCGCAATCTTGACACTTGTCGGATTTGCGTTCAGCCTGGGAACATTTAAATTTAAACGGCTATTTGCCGAAGCTTGAACTTGACGTCCACGCACCCGTTCCAAACTATTGGTTCAACTTTAAACGCTTGTAACTTGAGATAGCAAGCTCATCAAGTCAAAAAATTTGCAGAGCATGATCCTGGGACTAATATCATCATGTCCATGCATTCCTTTGGCTATGGTCGGCCTCCCAAGTGAACTTATCAAATGTGCAACCGGATTGACCTGTTCGTTCTTGCAAGACATGTTGATGACGATCTGGTTCATCTAGGCTTGCTCAAGTCATTTCTTGATCATTCACTCAAACAGGAACTTTGCTCATTTATTCAATCCATGCAAAAGCTTGGTATGTGAGCCAAATTGGCCAACACTTGCCAAATAGAAGGTGGCAGATTTTGTATTTAGGTAGTTTCCTAGCATATACTTGAAGCCTTGGAATGCCAACTTTCGGTTGTTAGTTGTTGCTTTAGTATGTTGTGTAGATGTGGCAGTTAGGATGATGTATGGAAGATATTTCATAAATGAAAAATTTCCAATGACTGGAATGTTTTTTATTTTGGGCATGGTGCCTATTTTATTTTTATAGGTGAGGATCCGCGTGCGACCCTCGTTTTACAGATTAAAAAAGTGGCATTTGAGATTCTCAACTTAAGTTATAAGGTTATTAGCAGAGGTGATGCAAGAACTACTTCATTTGAAAGACAATAATAAGCTAAAAAATACCTTCTAATGCTTCAGTAATGGAGAATATAAGTGATGAGAAGTGGTAGTTGAGGAAGGATGTGGAGAATTACAAAGCAAAACAGAAATTACAACAAATCAAAGAAACTCTGAACATTGATAAATCCACTTTAGATATAGATTTAGATGAAAATGATTTTTTAGAAAAATAAGGACTAAAGCCATGAGTTTTTGCAATATGCATGGGTGTTAATCCATCTAAAAACTAATTTTCTGACCGTTAAATAAATTCGGGTTGAAATTGGATGTGGTTTGAGATGCCTTTTGAGATCTGGGTAACAGTATTTTTATGGCAATATTTTGAAACGCTGTAGCAAAAAAAGTATCACGGAAAAAAACCAGGAATTGTGGAAGCATTAGTTTTAATTTGTCTTCCTTGAGCATCGAATTAGAACTTGTAGAACTTTAAAAGCTTCCATGCTGTTGGGTTGAGATTTTAAATTCGGGCTGAAGCACTAAAACGATTTGCTGAGGAATCTTCTGAGCCACGTCTATAATTGAAAACAGATAGTTAGATGTGATGTGATTTGTACTTTCCACCAATGATATTTTTGTGTTGTATATTTCAAATTGTGATTTCAAGGTCTGCCATGGATACAACTGGGAGGATCTTTTTAAAACCTTTATTAGCTATGGCTTTAGTAAGCCTTCAATGTCTCCTTTTGGAAGGATTGATGGTGGAACTTACACTAAAGTTGCAGATCTTGAAGCTATTCTTGTCTGAGGAGTTCAGAACAACATTGCCAAAGATGACCCTCAAAATTCAGCTATTTTGGGAGTTTTCTGATAATATTCGTAATAATTTTGGAGGCATTGTTCATTTGATTCCTTTGCTCAATCTTCTTGTGCATCACTTGTTGTGGCATCCATTTCATCCTTTAGCAACGAATATGATTTAATTACCATCTGTCAATCCCTGCTTAGCAGCTCAATGGGTATTCTTTTCCACCTGATAACCAAATTTCTCGTCACTGACTAATTTGAGACTATCATGGTGAAAAATATTGAACCTAGAATGAAAAATAAATTTATCATATCTAAAGTACTAATAACTACTGGCATTGCTGCCATAAGATTGATCAGACTGCCTTCAAATTAAGTTGTTTCGGTAGAAGTGGTGAAAAATTGGCGTCTCTATTGCTAATTGTTGTTCAATTATGAACCTGAGTTGTGAATGTTTACATTACTAAATACTATGCAAACAATGCCTGTTGTTCTATTCAATAAGTTGCTCAATTTCACAAAACTGGCACTACAAAAACTGCCATTCTTGGGTTGGTTTTGGCCCTTGGGGTATAAATTTGTCATTTTTTGCCATAATTGTTATTGCACAATACATCCTTGTAAGTTTTGGTTTAACTGCAATGTATCGCATTTTTGTCGCTGCATTGGGAATGCTCGTTACAGTAGCATCTTGTCTGGTTATAGACATCTGGGAGAGCCTATAAGTTGCATGGCTTGTGATATTTCTGAGATTTCACAAAAGGACCGATGCCCCTGTTGCAGCAAGATATACCACTGCACTCATTAGCAACAGGCTTTGTCATTGGTTCAGTTGCATTGGTCTGCCAAGATACATGCAGGGGCTTCATCTACAAATTGATTTCCATGCGCAGCAATGGAGTATTGAAGGACTAATGGGGCAAACTTAAGTTCAGAAGCATAGACTGCCACTGGTTCAACTCCCAATTGTTTTCAATTTAACAAAGCTATAGAACCTCCCTTGCATTGAAAGACAAATGGTACAATGTGAATTTTATAGGCATATTCTGACATTGGTTCTAATCCCAGTTGTTTTCAATCTTACCAAATTATAAAACTTCTCTTTTAGCGAACTAGTATGGTAAGAATCACAGCAAAAGATGACATTCAATTCTTGTAACGTAAAGTTTCCGTGTATATTTTTGCAGCTAAAAGCAAAAGTTTGCAACGACTATTGATATTAGTGTGTAGGCGGATTGGCAAGCTCAAGTTTATTATGAAGCTTGGTCATAAAGACAAAACCCAAGACTACCAAAACCGAACAACATATAAGGTAAATGGAGAACAATCCCCAGTGGTCTTCTGCAAGAGATGTTTCATACGCCAAATTGATATATCGCTTGGCAGTGATCTATTATGAAACACCTCACAAGAAATTCGCCTTGCCACTTGACAATCATAGGATAACCCTAAACCTTAAACCCTGGTAGATGCCAAGCTTCAAGCAATTATGAACTAAAATAACCCTACTTAAATATTATACTTTTATCTGGCAGGAAAAGCAGCCCTTGAACCAAAAACAAGAACCAGGCTTTCACACAGGTGGTGACGCAACAAATATTTTGTCGAAAAACAACAAATTTAGTCATAATAGGGAGAATTGGAAATTAAGGGAAATGACAGGCTTTAACTTTCCTTACGAAAATCCTTGGAAAAAAAGCAACGACAGCTTTGAGAGAAAAAGAGGATGGATGGTACCTTGGTTAAGGAGGAGGAGGAGGAGGAGGAGAATGTTGGAGGGCAGCAGCTTCCCTGCGCAGCTCTTTGACAACAGCGGCGAGTGCTTCGGGATTAACACCCTGTTCGGTGAGGGCAATGAGAATGGCGAGCGTCTGGCGATCAAATCCAGTTTGAAGAAAACTTGATATTGAAAACACTATATCCAACGACTCTCTTGCATTTTGCGCCGTTCCTCTGTCCATCCCTGCCTCTGCCGAATTTGCAATAATGGAAAACCCAGATTATGATTCACAAATTTGCTTTCTAATTTTCAAGTCCAAGTGCATATGATAATTCCTCCGTCGATTTTGACGATCTGTAGGCTGTTTTTCTGGTTTTCTGTCCGTCATTTACGTTTAAATTTCTCTTGATTTTGGTCTAATTTATAACTTTTGAAAACATTTAAGTGTGTATTAGAAAAGGTTAACTGATAAGTTTATGTTCTCATTAATTTATCATTTTTCCTTCCACCTTTCAATTAAGAAATTTGAATTTTGAATTGATTTATTATAAAATGAGTTATTATGAGAATATGTGAATAGAGTTGTGATAAATTGTTATTAGTTTTATTTATTATAAAATGAGTTATTATGAGAACATGTGAATAGCGTTGTGATAAGTTGTTATTAGTTTGTATGTGTTATCATTGAATATAAGTTAAATAATTATTAGTTTCATTTTATTTTAAAATAAATATTTATATATGCATATCATATCACATATATTAGGTTTTATTATTAGTATCAAGTCCTTTTTTTTATAGTTGGTTTTATTAAAGACGTTAGTAAGATGGATTTATTAAAAATGACGTAATTATTATGAAAAATTGATTTTGGAAAATAACAAACTCTTAATTTGTTCAAAATTATTAGGTGATATAGACGTGTTTAACATATGGATATCTCAGACTAATTATTCAAGGGGACTTTTATCCTTGTTAGAGAAGGGTCCATGTGGGTGTTAGTAGATAAGAGGGTTGTGTTTAATTAAAAAATATAACTCAACTTTCACACCAATTCCAATTGTTAAAGGGGACTCCACTTCCTATTGTTGAGAATAGGTTTGTATTTAATTAAATTCTTTTAGGGGATGTAGACATCCATTTTGGTACAAGTACACATATTTCTAGCTTTCTTGTATGTATATACCTTTTTACTGAGAATTACACATCTAGTGATGCGATCTCTTATGGACCTCTTCGGTTCCATCTTATTTCACTTGATTTACCTTTCTCTTGGGCCAATGTATTATGTATGTTTATCTTCATCCAATGTATGCCAGAGATCCCTGCCCGTTGTGCCTATTTTCTATATGTTTTTAGCCCTTGGATACTTGCATCTGTCTTGGACAGTAGCGTCGATGTTAGTGTCCAGCTTCGATGCAACTATACAAACTTATCTTTTTCTGTATCTTTCATTTTGTGATTATTTTATTAGACCTCTTTGCCCATCTTATGGTTGACTTTTCACGTGTCACTAGGTTATAATTCAAAATCAAAAGGTTCTTATATATACAAAGGCTATGGTTTAATTAATACACCTACCAATTTGATAAGACAACTCTCTAACAAGAAAGTATTGCTTATTTCAAACTATCAAATTGCACTACAACATGGAATCAAATATCTAAAGTATTCAAAAGGTCAAGTATACTATTACATCACTTGTACCAAGGGTTACTAGGAGAAAGAGTATATAGTCGCACTGTTAAAATTTCACACACATACATAGGAGGGAGAACTACATGTGAGTCTAAGGCCCTCTTAGGAGTATTGGCTATATAGGCAGAGGGTTGTTATGGCCAGCTCGATTCACATTACTAACACCTGTTTACCAAATTACAAGAGGTACAATGCAAAGAAACTAGGGTTGTTTATTATCTAGATATGGCATATAAACGAACATAATTTGAGGCACATAATAATGACACAGGGGGTAGTGTAGACCACCTAAGGTATATTTTATTTACTCTTTGAACACCTAAGTTTCCTAAGGTGGACACTTAATATTGGCCACTTTGTGCTTAAACTAGGATTTAGTACAGTTTCTAGCAAATGACATGTTTTAAGCCTAGAAATCACTTGAGTTGCCCGAATTTGTCTGTGTAAGAAAATAAATTGCCCAAAAATGTGACGAGGCTAGCTTATTTGGCATATTACCCTATATGCACCAAAAACCTAGTTCAATTCTAACCCTAGTCAAATTACGATCTAGTAATTTGACACGTTTGGGCTATTAAGCTATTAATTCATAACATTTAAAACAATTGCCAAAATTCAAAAAACAATAAACAAGATTAATTACATTACAAATCTTAATTAACTTGCCTAAACAAAATTTTCAAATCAAATTGGTGAATTTTATTTACCAAAAAAAGAATTATTAGCCAAATATGAAGTCAAAAGGTCAAAGGAGCTAATAAAGTGATTTATTATTTCCTAAATACTTCAAAAATATGAGTCACACCTCACAAATATCTAAAGTGACTTGTCATACCCCACAAATATCTGAAACTAATGTGTCAAGATTTCATGAGTTATTTGACCCAACCTAGGGTTAGTCTAACTCAACCTAGGTCATTTTAGACTCAACCCAAGTCAGAAACTAACCTAACCTCCCTAGAGTTAGAGTTAGTTCTTAGAGCTATAAATACAAGTGCCCATGCCATATGCTAACAAGCTTTTGTGTGTAAGGTTATTCTGCTAGAATACCTTTTTGAAGTCTTTGAGAGTAGTGTTATAATGCCTGGTTTATGCCAAGCTTCACACCAAGCCATAAGTAACTATTAGAAAGATGCTAGCACCATGAAAGATCATTGATAGAAGACTCAAATTATCATAGGCTAAGCACGAACATCCTTATGTCAACAAATAAGCATTACATTTGACAAAGGAGGTAAAAAATGTGTATTATCTTTATCTTTGTTTTGTGATCTTGCTTATTTTGTTATACTCTCCCTAGTTCTCAAGCAAGAGTGTTTAGTCTTAGTGTATTGTTATGATTGATTTTTATCATTTGGACTAACAAGGGACTAATCTACATATTGTTTACTCTTTGAATACTTAAGGTACACAATGGCACTCTCGGTGGGACCACACATCCCATATGACCAAGGATAATGATATGATAACCTTAGTTTTACTAACAAATGTATTTAATTCTTCAAGTTTAGAGTCTTAGCCTTGAAATATACATCATTCTATTTCATGAGTAAATGGCAGCTTCGCCTTGTGTAATGGCATCTTCGCCATTTTTATGTTTGTTTTCGATCTTTAGTTTTATAGAAATGGTGGCTTTATAATGGACTTTTTGGCCTATTAAATGGTGGCTTCACTCTACAAAATTGGTGGCTTTGATCTTGTTGAATGACGGATTTGCAAAGGTGAACTTACTCTCTATTTCAGTATTTTATTGCTTATTATAGTGGCTTAACCTGACCTAATTGGTGGCTTCGCCCTAGTAAATGACAACTTCACCAAAGTTGTTCTCTATGTCTGTGTTTGCAAAAAAACAATGACTTTGACCTGCTAAATGGCAGCTTCGCTATGTGTTTTTCTAAAACCCAAGAGCTCAAAATGGATTTTTGTTTACTCACTTGCTTTTTGGCTTCTAGGGAAGCAAACCCCCTAACATTTTGTAGGACCTAAGGTAGATAGAGAGAAGCTTAAACATGGTTAAAAACTCACGTACATTTTGTTTGGTACTTAAAATCCACTTAATCACACTTGCCTATTAGTTTTTGAAGTTTTTACAAGTGCAAACAAGGTTAAGGGGCCAAAATTTCAATCGCGCTTCGATTTAGTGATATTAAAAGGAAAACACATTTTACTCGGAGCTCTTAAGAGCTTTCTCACTTTGTGTTTATTTTTTTATTATTAGCTAGATTTCAAAGTTCATTAAACTAGTTTCTTTGTTTGTGGCAAATTAGAAACTATTGTGTGTATGTTCTCCCCCATCCCCTTTAGGGAACTTGGGTAACTAAAAGTGCTTAGTTTATTGCCATTGTTTGTAAAGTTGTGTTAGAAAGAATGTCGTGTATGTTCTCCCCAAACTCTAATTGACTTGGGTGACTGAGGAACGACCTCTAAAGTCTTTCCATTTTAATTTATTTCTTTTTATGCATTTAGCTTGTGGGCAGTAGCTCGCTTCTCCCTCATAAGTTTTTTGGGGGCGAGTTGAGCTAGGGTTTCATCTTCCAACACCATACCAACCTTGCTCCATGGTGAGGTATACAAATAGGCAAACTAATGGATGGGATAGTGGTGAGCGGTTAGCCTGACCATCCCAATGGGTTTTCAGACCATGTGATAGCCAAACATTAGAATTCACTAAGAAGTACATGAATGAATTTGTTATGCAAAGGACTAGACCATTACATAACAAGCTAGGCAATTTGGACTCAATTCATGTGATTTTGCCCTTGTATTAGCCACACTTGAGATCATTTAGTGCATTCAAGATTTATAGATTATAGTCAAAACCCCACTTGATGTAAAATTTCTTGCCAAATGTTGAGTGTTCCTCACTCTAAGTTCATGCCACATATCAATGCTTGAGAGAGAGGGGGGCTAAAAACTCTACCTACACCTATACTTTAATTATTTGATTAACACTTAATTCTTCACAAGCATTGGTATATCAATGAAAACTTTGGCAAAAACAATGCACACCCGTGTCAATTTTTAGATATAAGACGAGCCATTTGTGCTACTTCTATTTTCTTTGATTTATATGTGTGTTTTTAGACTAAAAATGTTTGTTTGTATTGTCACGTCAAATTAAGTCTAAAACAATCACGTTGTTCTCACACACATTTAGCCTAAGAGGTGTTACTCTATTTTTATGTCACACTTTTTACCTTAGAGTGTTATTCCAAAACTATTTGTATGTTACTTGTTTAAATGGGGTGTCGTCATTCTACCCATTTCATCTCAAATATTTACCTTGGATTTTTTTAGTCTAAAATCATTTGTCATGACATTTGTTTGAAGGACCATTATTATGCTACTTAAATCAGTCCAAATCTCTTATCATATTTTAAACCAAGTTCCAAATTATTGTTATACCTCTCTTATTTCAAACACATGGTTATGCTGCCCATTTTGATCTACCTCCATTGCCTTAAAACATTTAAGTCATTTCACATTAAATTTGAAACTCAACCTTTCTAAGTGTAAATCTAAAGTAATTGGGTTCATGTCGAAGCCTCATCTAATTTGGGCTTAAGTTGTCTACCTTTTGTGTTTGGATTTTGTTACTTTGGTTGATTTCCTATTTGATCTAAAAGACCCCTTCCCTAAACCTAGTAATTGGTGTATATTTTGTACCTTGTTTGAGAGTCCTTTGAGCCAAGTTGTTGCCATGTGTTTTGTTTGAAATTTATTTTGCCAAAGCTCTAAGTGTCTTAGTTCCATTATTCCAAAAGTTTATTTTGAAATCAAGTATCGAGTCTTAATGAGCCAAATACTGAGTGTCATCTGAGTCAATTGCCTTAGTTTAGTTTGCTTTCTAGTTCTTGTTTGAGTTCTTTGTTTCTAAGTCTAGCCTTATTTTTCGTATTAAAATGATTATAACTGCCTTTAGGCAAATTGTTGCTATCCTCTGATCTCATTTAATAATTATTTTACCTTGTTTGGAAACTTTCATTGCTGATTATAACCACTTTTGGGAAAATTAGTACTTTAGTCATAGATGAGTTTTGAACCTTTGCGTTACTTTTGTCACTAATTATAACTGCCTTTGGGCAAATCAATATCATTTTTTTAGACCAGTCTCACGTTTGTGTTGTTCTTCCTTTATCAAGTTTAGTTATTTTACCCTATGGGCCTCTTTCATAGAGCTAGAGGTTATTTATTTTTAGACCTCAATTTTTTGTTACCTTTAGACCCTTGGTTTTTCACATGACATCTCCATGAATCTAAACATGCCTTGTTATACATGTAGCAGGATCATTTATAATCCAGGCTACGATAACTTTGTGACCAATGACCCTTTTGTTCAAGAGTCATATGATGATGTAGCTTATGAGATAGATCCCTATCCATCTTATAACATCCCATATGTTGAACAAAGGCATGACCCTTTAGCACAATATTTGGTGATTGTACCTCCATATCTCGACTAAGAACTAAAGCAAATAGCATAATAACTTGCTCAAATAATGCCTAACATTGAAAAAAGCCAACAACAAGAGCCCTACTATATTATGATACCACTATAGGCAAGCTATGATCCATATTTTTTTAAATGTCATTTGTTAGAGAACAAAGTTGAAGTGCTCATTAGAGCTATCAAAGTAGTAGCCAAGTTTCCACCAGACTTCCCACATGAAAGTCTAAGTAGTTTGATTATAACTCTTAGTAATGCACCTTGAATTCAACCATTCAAACAAACATTAACTAGTTATAGTTAAGCTCTAGTCCAAATGCCACAACAAGAACAAAATATACTTGCAAAAGGGAAAGGTATTATGGATGAACAAATAGAACAGGTACAACAAGCGTACCAAAACTATCTCAATCTAGCTCACAATCTTAATGCAAGGGTTATTTCCAACATGTTGTTTATTGGGATAACTCCATTAACATGGCAACAAATAGATGATTTGGGATAGCTAAATGTAGAACCATTTAGCTAAAGCAGATTGGTTAGTGATGTGTATAATGTCCATATTTTGATAGAAGAGACTATTTCTCAAATAGAACACTCACTCAAAATGTTGAAGATGGCACGTAAGTGCATTCCAATTTAAACCAAAGTGGGTCTAATTTACTGCCAAGTAATACACATCAAATTCCTCTGAATAATGCCACAAGTGGATTGTAACAATAGGGAATAACTATGCCTATTTCCCAAAATCAACAAGCAACCTCCACTCCTCAAATGTACAATAGGGGGCAACAAGCCAACAATAGATCAACTTACCACCACAACAACTGCAGAACACAATGCCACCTCAGCAGGTGATAATAAATGTTTTGTCATAAAAAGCACAAACTAATATAACTTATCAATAATAGATGTTGCCTAACCAACAACATATAATTATTGATCAGAAAGTGCTAGTTGATCAATAACAACAAATGTCTAACTAATAACAAGTGCCAATTCACCAACAATTGTCTATTCAATAATATGTGTCATTTCAACAATAAGTGTTAATACAATAATAGGTGTTTAGCCAATAACAAGGTTCTTATGTGCATCATGTACCAAGTGTTAAGAAACAATTGTCTTTCACCCAATAGGTATTGCATGTACAATAAGGATCCAACTACCAACACCTCTAACAATAGAGATATAGTCAACAATGTGTTCCCTATATACAATAAGGTTCAACAAGTAGGCAACAAATTCCCTCCCAAACCCAACAATACCAACACATTCCACATAGCCAAATTCCATTACAACAACCACAAGTCACTAGCCAGGGTTATGTAGCCAATCCGAACTAAAATGTGCTCTAACAGTAACATATTCTGTATTCATAATATAATACTAATGCATGAATACACATACCTGGTCATCCAACCTATTCAATAAATATTCCACAATATGCCTACCCTGATCAAAGTAATCCACCTTTGACCGCATGACCTCAACAACAATAGACCATTCCCTCTAATTTCCTTTCTAAATATTTACAACAGATGAAGAATGAAATTCAAGCTATACAAGTTGGAAAACAAACAAAGAAATCCAAACTGGATGAGATATGCTCTTACCCATTCAACATGGATAATTTGCAAATATTATTTTTGCTAGGATATGATCTACCTAAATTTGACAAATACAAAGGCAAAGGTGACCCTAAAGAGCATATGAAAGAATTCTTTGTTGCTTTCCAGCTAGTGGCATATAGTGACATATACTTGCTTCTACTCTTCCCAAGGAGGCTAGTTGGATGAGCCTTGGAATGGCTATTGAAATTACCAAAGAACTATGTACCTAACTTTGATGATCTCTCAGAGAAGTTTATACATCACTTTTCATATAATCTCAAGCATGAGATTACTATTGTGGATTTAGGCCAAGCTAAATAGAAGACTGGTGAAAGCTTCACCGCATACTTGCAACGTTGGAGAGTATTAAAAAGCCATTTTACTCACAATCTGTCACATAAATAGTTGGCCATGATATTTACTAGGAGCTTACACAGCGAGATATCCTACCATCTCCAGCTGTAATGTCCTCATACATTCGAAGAGGTTATAGTGAAAGGAATATAGATTGAGAAATCCCTTATCAATAAAGGCATAATCAAGTTATCCTCTTCTAATTAAAACCAAAACTAGAGTCAAGTCTAGAACTATAATCAGATCCCAATTCAAATACCAACTTCAATGCCACCTGAAGCCAACAATAATGAGAGACTAAAACCCTATAACCATAATAATAATGTTGTTGACAATGGGGTTACTGAATCACACCATGCTCGTATGGTTCAAACACGGGTTATCCATTTAACTCCACCCACTCAACAACCACTTCCTCCATACATTCAACCAAGACCTCCACAAAACCAATCGCCATAAAAAAAAAAAATTACAATCCCCTCCTTCGAGGAGAAGACTACCCATACCCTGACAATTTAGTGACCTTGGCGAGCCCATTGAATTTGTGTTTTGAAGATTAGTTCAAGAAAATATGATCAGTTGGCTGATACTGAATCCATTTCCTGAAGGGATTCATTTTCCTAATTAGTGCAAGGAACATGAATTCTATGAGTACCATCATGTCAGAGGACATTCCATACGATGGTGTTTCCAACTCAGACATCTAATTGAGAATATGTGGAAAATAAAGTTATAGAAAGATACACCCATGCTCTTATAAACAATCATAACTTGGGTATCTACTAAAATCTATTTCCCCAACATAACAATAATAACTAGCAACAATACCAACAACAACAATGGTAGAAAACTCCACCTTAAAATCAACAATAATAATGCCAACCATAACAATAACAACATAATTGTTAGAACCAAGGGAAAAATGATCAAACCAACCAAGGAGGTCATCATGCCATTGTGTATACCTATAAAAATGTTGTAGGACATGTTTCCACCATCATTATCAACCCTAAACCAACTAGAAACAAACCTAGACCTTTGCCCAATAATGCATATTTGTCGACCAATGCTTACTAACCTCCTTATGCTGGTGATTTTTCTACATAATATGTTGACAATAAAGCACCATATCATCGAAGAATCATCATTTTAAGCCTCATTACCTACCCTACCAACTACCAAAGCTAAGGAACAAATCGAGATTGCACAATCGTAACTCAATAAGCTAGGTCGCTATTAAAGGACCACAACCAAATACTACAAGTGAGCCTCATCAACCTTCTATGCCTATCAAAAATAAATCAACTAACAAAACTAAGGGGAAGACCTATAATATTTTGGAATAACCAAATAAGACACCTGTGCACATATCCATCATGGATTTATTGCATATGTCTACCATCCACAAAGACATCGTAAATGAATATTTGAACCAATCTCTCATGCCATATGACATCACTCCAAATAAATTCCAAGCCATGGTAGGACACTTGGCCCTTGGCCAACATATCACCTTTCACCAAAGTGATATGTCGTCTCTAGGTCCTCTACATAATAACCTATTTTACATTGAGGTTAGTATAACAAATCATAGAGTTAAACATGTCCTTGTAGACAATGGTTTGGATCTCAACATTATGTCTCTGAAGTTAGTCAAACATCTTGGATATTTAACAACTGACTTGCAGTTAGATGCCATCATTATCAAGGCATATGACAACAAATAATGGGAATCTCACAGTACCATTAACCTGCCAGTGGTCATTGGCCCATTAACTCATGATACTTTGTGCCATATTTTGGACCTGAAACTATCTTACAATATGTTATTGGGGCAACTTTGGATTCATGAAATCAAGGTTATACCTTCTACATTGCTTAAGTGTATAAAATCTCTACATTTAGGAGTGGATGTGACTATACCAACTGATCTTCAACAATATCAGTATTATAAATGCCTTGAGGCTAAGTACTAAAACTACTAGTTTGGCACGACCCTTATGCCTAAATCAGATGGAGAAAAAGATGAAAAGGGGAAATCCATTGAATTAGGCCCAAAAACTATTTACATTATCCCAAACATCTTAGCCTCTACCTCAGTCATGCCTCCACCGTAAATTTCCAACCACTTTTATATAACTGATAAAGGTCTTAGAGAATACAGTACCCGTAATGCATTCCATATTGCCAATTTTCCGCAAAATCCTAAAGCTTATGGGAGAACTAAGGCCAAAACTACTCGTATAGAATGGGAAACCAAAGGAAAATCTTAGTTGAATAAGGCCATTATTTTTAAACCAACCTCTGGCTCTACACTAATGAGTTAGTTGATTGCTACCAAAGCATAAAGTATCATATTCCCAATCGGATTATGGATCACCTAGCTTATGAAGGTAGAGGCCTCAAGCTATATCAACAAGGCACGATCAAACTAGTCTCAATGACCAAGTACAAGGGAACCCATGATATTGGATTTAAGTTACCTAGGGATGACCCCACATACCTTATTCACATTCTAACACCAATGACTAGTGAGGAAGATGTCGATAGTGACATAGGGTCCAATTATAACATCTATGATGACCTTGCCATTATAATTTTATTTAACCTCCATGTCATTTACACCGTTATTCTTATTTATCAACCTTCACATTTAGCCCTTTACCATCCACAAATGATATATTAGGACCAATAAGAGTCAATAATGCCATTAGACGAGTTTGATAATGATGAGGCCATATACAAATTTCTCAGATTGAGGAGTCACATTCCTCTTGGAGACCACAAGTAGGGATTTACTATTAGATTAGATCATGTTGGCTACTTCGGAGAGCAGGTGAACTTCTGTAGCCAAAAATTTTAAAAAATCAAATATTGAGGTTTGAAAGTGAAAACCTCTTTGGGGCACTTTCTGACCAAGGAAAAAGTAAAGAGAAAGGCTAGTTTCTTGTTGAAAACTGGTTTATGGCACCATTAGACAGGGATGTTCACCCCTCTTCCTATGAAGTATGGGAGACCTATAACCCACAGTCTATTTATGGATCAAATATCAATAATGAGGAGTGACAAGCTTTTGCATAAATTATTCAAGATTGCCCTTAGGTGTTTGTATCATGGCCAATGCCAACATTAGGAGATTTTGATTTGTCCTACTTAGGAGAATTAGATGAGCCAGTCCATTTGGAGGACTTTGCCATTACCAATCAATTCAACTCCTTACTGAATATTCTAGATGATGGTTTTACACTTCTTATGGAAGACACCTTAAAGTTGAATATTGGGACTCCAGA
This sequence comes from Torreya grandis, assembly GCA_037957365.1. Classification (NCBI taxonomy): domain Eukaryota; kingdom Viridiplantae; phylum Streptophyta; class Pinopsida; order Cupressales; family Taxaceae; genus Torreya; species Torreya grandis. The sequence continues at coordinate 1,611,982 of JARHVA010002272.1, forward strand.
GGCCCCAAAGTGGATTAAACTAGGCACATCCTTCACTGAGGAAGAACGTGAAGTTTTTATAGCCCTTTTGAGGGAATTTGTTGACATATTTGCATGTGATTATCGAGACATGCCAAGTTTGGACCTTGCCTTGGTTGTACACAATCTCATTGTACATCCTGATGCTAAGCCCATTAAACATAAGTTACATAAGATGCATCCTCATATTGTTGTGTTAGTAAAGAAAGAGTTGGAAAAACTCTTAGATGTGAAATGCATCAAGTTGATCAACTATTCAAAGTGGATTTCAAACATTGTGCCAATGAGTAAGAAACCAAAAGGTATTAGGATCTGCACTGATTTTAGAGATATCAACAAATCATACCTAAAAGACAACTTCCTTTTGCCTAATATTGACATGATAGTCAACTCAATGGCTGGCTATGAAATGTTTTCTATAATGGATGGATTTGTCGGGTATAATAAGATCAAAATTACACCAAAATACCAATACAAGACAATGTTCACCACTCTATGGGGAACATTTTGTTATTAGGTTATGTTGTTTGGACTTAAGAATACTAGATCCACTTACCAAAGAGCTGTGACAATAATTTTTCATGACACGATGCACAACATTATTGAGGACTATGTCATTATTATCTTAGGTAAATCAAAGACCCGTGCTGATCACCTAGCCATACTACAAAGAATCTTTAAGAGATTTTGTGAGTACAACATCATGCTTAATCTAAATAAATGTGTATTCAACATCACTTTTATCAAACTATTATGTTTCATTGTCTCTTTAAAGGGCATTAAAGTTGACCTAGCTAAAGTTTATGCAATTATAGAAATGCCACTACTATCTATCTTGAAATAACTTCATAGTTTACAGGGCAATATTCAATCTATCAGACGCTTCATCTCATAATTCACAGATAAATGCCATCCATTTTTGCACTTGCTGAAGAAATATGTTACATTATCGTATAATGAAGAGTGCCAAAAAAAGCATTCGATCAACTTAAATAATATCTTACCAACCCACCTATTTTGTTGCCACCAATGCTAAACAAGCCATTACTTATTTACCTTTCAACAATTGAGAATTCCCTAGGTTCACTTTTGACGCAACATGATGAATAGGGAAAGGAGCATGCCGTGTATAATATGAGCTAAACATCGGTTACTTATAAACATAACTATACGTCAATTGAAAAGGTTGTTTAATGATGTTTGCAACCCAAAAATTACATCATTATATGCTAAACAACAAGACCATTGTTATCACCAAATTAGATCTACTCAAGTATCTACTTTCCAAATCAGTTCTATAGGGTCATATGGTAAAATGGATCATGTTATTGAGTGAGTTTAAAATTGAATATACCAACAAGAAAGCCACTAAAGGGCAAGAACTCACAGATCAACTTGCTAAAGATCCTCTTCAAGATACTCAATCTCTTACATTTGGATTTCCAGATGAGGCCATTATGACCATTGAAGAAGTAGATACACCTATTGAGATCCAATAATGGAAGATGTACTTTGCTGGATCCTTCACAATTCATAGATCAGGTGTTGGAATATTGTTTGTTATGCCACAGGGGGTTCTCATTCCCTAGTCTTTTCATATTAGATTTCCCTATACCAATAACATGGCCGAGTACGAAACACTCATTACAAGGTTTCATTAAGTAGTACAGTGGAACATTCAACATTTATTGGTGTATGGTGATTCTCATTTAATCATCAATCAGGTCATGACATAGTACCAGACCAAGGATGAGAAGTTGTTACCCTATAAAGAGATCGTCGATACTCTCAAGCAACAGATTGCCAATATCCAATTTGAGAGAATAGCTTAAGCCATTGATAAAATAACTGATGTTATGGCCACTATTGGTTCCATGATCTGAATCATAGATAAAGCAAAGGATTATCATTTTATTGTTGAGCATCTTGTAGTACTGGCACATGAACAATCAACCATCGAGATGGTTTGTGACATTGTTGGTCCCACATCTCTTTGGTACTCAGATATAGATGCCTATCTTCAAGACCAAACCTTGCCTCCTGATTTATCACATAAAAAACAAAAAAGCCTTTGCCCATAAAGCCTATCACTATACCCTACTTGGACCAACCTTGTATTGTAGAAGCTGTGATGGAACTCTACTTCATTATTTACCTTTGGTAGAATCTAGATTAGCATTAAGGGAAGTCCATGAATTAGTGTGTGCAGCCCACACCAATGGGGCAATCTTAGCCAAAAAATTACTTCATACCAGTTATTACTGGCCATAAATAGAAGCGGATGCATCTACATATGTGAAGAGGTATGTCAAGTGTTAGAAGAATGCCAATCTAATTCATGTTCTAGCCAGGACACTCAAACCATTGACAACACCATGGCCATTCTCAACACAGGGACTTGACCTTGTTGAGAAGATCAATCCCACATCTTCGTATGGCCATAAATACATCCTAACTACTATTGAATACTTCACTAAGTTGTTAGAATCCATTCCCTTCACTTACATCATCGGTAAGTAGATATCCAAGTTTATATTCAACCATCTCAATTGTCATTATGACATCCCCTCCAATATTATATTTGATATTGGCAAATCTTTCAAGAACAAAGACATGAAAGTGTTTTATTCTCAATACCACATCAAATAAAATTTCTCTATCACTTACTATCTTTAAGGCAATGACCAAGCTGAGGCATCTAGTATAACCATTGTCAATATTTTGAAGAAGATTGTCAATGACACTGGTTGTAATTGGCACTTATAACTATTTAACACCCTCTGGGCATACCGTACCACATTTTTTACTCTAATGGGAGCTACACCCTATTCACTTGTTTATGGAACTGAAGTCATTCTTCCTATTGAGGTAAAGTTACCTTATCTCCAAATTTCATTGTAGCACATCATTGGTAATGAAGACTACAAAGTGGCTCACTTGCAAGAGCTAGACCTAGTTGATGGTAAATGTTTGGCCATCTTGAATAATCTCTAGGCATGTCAGAACTAATTAAATGTCCAATATAATAGGCATGCTAAGCATCATGAATTTGTGCTTGGTGACTTGGTGCTAAACGAGAATTCAAAAAATGTAAATGTTGAAACCAAGAAAAAAGGAAAGTTCTAACCAAACTGGTTAGAGCCCTGTGTAGTTGTTTCCAACTATGGTTCTGGAGCATACGATCTCACTACACTATAGGGAGATGAACCAATGAACATAAATCACCTCAAACATTTCTACACTCTAGGAACTATGATTATTGTCTATAAAGATCATCTAAGCTATGTTTAATTATACCTATTCTTTACACTATACCCATTTCTATTCTACCATACCCTTAAACCTTTGCCAACTAGTTCTTTTCACCTAACCCCGCTTGTCATGTTTGGCCTTGGTTTCGATTCATTTCTACTTCATACATGTTTGTAATTGATGATAGAATCAATTCTGATAGTTATTTTAGAATCAAATATTTGAATGGTTGTATAATGAAGGCAATATGACAATGGTTTTGACAATTGCATCCTTCATTTATTGTTGCATCCCATCTCGTGTTACTAATTATAACCACCTATGGGCAAATTAGTACCACTAAACCTTTATCATTGTTTCTTAATTATAATCGCATTTGGGCAAATTAGGAACAACACCTTTACCTTGCATTTTTCGCATCACCGTGCCATTTCTATTACCATTTGCCTTTTACCTGAACTTGTTGGCACTTAGTCAGATGCCTTTTATGAAGGAAAAATTATAGTGACTTGAAGTCTTGTAGGACTATATAGGCAATACTCGATTCATATTGAGGTCAATTCAATCACCCCTTTGCCACACTCTCACCATTTTATGAGCATTATTTAAGTCATATGCTCTCACCATTTTATAAGTTTAGACCATGTTGTATCTTATAATTCTCTATTGAGTTGAGATGCCAAAAACACTAAAAACATTGGAAGTAATTTACCACCTTCACCACTAAAGGTAGAACTACAATGACTTGAGGTCCTGCGAGACTACATAGGTAGTGCTCGATTCATGTTGAGGTTAGCTTAGTCACCCTTTTGCCATGCTCTCACCATTTTGCTAGCAATTTAAGTTTGAGAACTCTCACCATTTTATGAGAAACCTAAGATATGTTCTTTCCATTTTGTGAGTTAGATCATTTCGTGTCTCATAATTCTTGATTGAGTTGAGATGCCTAGGAAATTCCAAAAAAAAAGGTACTAGTTTCAAAACCCCTAAACATTTGTAAAATATCTTAAAAATACTAAAATTCACAAAATCATGAAATTTCTCTTAGAATTTCCATGTGAGATATAAATCCATCAAATTTTCTAGGATGGGCCATCTTATCTATTCAGTTTATTTATATACCATATTAGTCTTTTTCCTCCCATTTTTGGGAGAACTATGTTGGCTTGAGGTCTATACAGACTATATAGGCAAAATTTGGATGCATGGGGTATTTAGGGTTAGCTCAGCTGCACCTTCCATTATTTTTTGATCACTTCTTTGCCTTAAGGATTTTGGGACCCCTAACTATCTCATGAGTAACCACTTATCATTTAGTTTCATCATCCTTATTGGTCTTAGTTATAAGCTCTCACCATTTTGCGAGCTGATGTTGTGAGCATTATGTATTTAACTTTGATATGTTAATGACCACTTGGATTTTATTACACTCTCACCATTTTATGAACAACTTCATTTTTTTTTAAACTAAAAGGGTAAAAATTTATTAAATCAAACAAGACAAAGGAATTACAAATTTTTCTCCTGGTCAATCAAATGGACCAGTTTCTGAGATAAATCCACAGGCATCCTCCTTTGGTCAGAGATATTCCAACCCGAACCTTGCTCAAAGGCCCACTTAGCAAGAAGGTCAGCAGCGCCGTTCCATTCATGGGGGATATGCTTAAAAATAACATATTCTAAGTCTGAGCACAGCTGAAGAGTCTGTTATTCTAAGTCCGAGCATAGCTGAAGAGTCTGTTGAACCATCCCAGCCAGCTGCCAATCAACATTATCTAAATTTCGACTATTTAATAGATTAACCACAACTTGTGAATCCGACTCACATATAATTCTAGGCCAACCAAGATGGTAGCACTGTTGCACCGCCTCCAAGATCGCCCAGGCTTCCATTAAATTATTTGTGAACCAGCCTTTATAAATTGACAACAAAAGCTGAATATTACCTAAAATGTCATGAGCTACCCCCCAATGCCAGCTTCGCTCGGGTTACCACGGGATGAGCCGTCAGTATTAAATTTGATAATTCTAGCACTTGGAGGAGTCCATTGACCTATTCTGTCCATGGGCTTTGCCTGCTAGCAATGTCTACTAGCTGGGCACGTGGGAGGCAGAGGGTCGCGACCAGCATTGGGCGCAACAAAAATGCACCTATATATGCAAGTATCGGCTAGGCTCAGGTGCACGCCCCTGTTGCTCTTAGCCGTTAGAGTCTCCTGCAGTGAATTTGTAATCTTTAGCCAGATGGCGCTTGGATCCAGCTGGGAAGCATGAAAAATATGCCTGTTCCTTTCAATCCAAATATTCCACAAGATGAAGGATGGGCCTGCCAGCCAAGCATTCTGTAACAACAAATTCGTAGAAGGAGCATGGCCCAGGCGGCTCCAAAACTCAAAAAGAGATGATGCATGCCAGCAAGGGTGCCCCCACGCCCTCCACCAAAGATGCCAAATATGTTTGGCAAAAGAGCAAAGGAAGAAGAGGTGAGTCCCAGTTTCCTCATTGCTGCAACACAAAGCACATCTGGACGGCCCCTGAAACCCCCGCTTGTGCAGGTTGTCCCAAGTAAGACACCTATTATAAGTTAAGGTCCACAGGAAAAAAATTGCATTTGGGCCATGAAATCGGGCTCCATATCTTCTTGGCCCAAAAGAAATTTGCCTCCCCAAAAATCTACTTAGTTAGGGCCACATAACCAACTAAAACCGAGTAGCGTCTAGTGGGGTCACCTCCCCACGCTAATATATCATGACCCTGTAATGAGCTGCATCTCCTGAAGGCTAGGATCTGAAGAAGCTCCATATGCTCCTCTAGTAATCCCCCCGGCAGCCACTCAGAGGGGAGTTTCCACCTGAGATCTGTAGTTGTTCCTAATTGAACCTCCTCCTTATAGTGGGCAACAGTACTCCATCCGACAGCCTGGAATATATCACTCAGATGTTGAAGATGCGGATGAGAGGATAAGAGTGGGGGGGATCCATCCCAAGAATCACTCCAGAAGAGAGCCTCCCGACCTCTGTTACAAATCCAGAATAAACTGTGCTTCACCAATTGGGTGCCCACCTTGAGGGTATGCCACACCATGGATCCCCCACCTTCAAGGGGCAGCCTTGGGATGTCTGAAGGCTCCACCCCTAGGAAATACTTACAAGTCACAATACGTGCCCAAAGAAGCATTTGGTTGGAGCACCACCTCTAATACAGTTTGGCTGCAAGAGCTTGGCTGGCCAGGATAATCGAGCGCAAATCGAGGCCTCCATCCTTCTTAGGCCGACAGACAATATTCCAGCTAATAAGGCTCCATTTAGTCTTCTGCAAGTTGTCGCTCTAAAGGAATTGACGGGAGAGGGCATCAAATTCCTTGAGAAAGTACATTGGGGCAGCCTGAATCATGTATCGATAAATGGGAAGAGCCTAGATCACCGACTGCAGGAGCGTAACCCTTCCTGCTGTGGAGAGCCATCTATGAGTCCAGTGGTTGACTTTTTGTCTGAGCTTGTCCAGGACATTTTGCTAGAATAATCTTGGATACCTACCCACCATAATAGGAATCCCCAAATAGATCACCAGAAGAGATTGGATCTAGAATCTCAGGATGGCGGCAATCCTTCGCTGTATAGGCACAGGGGTGTTAAAGAAGAAAATAGAGGATTTGTGCTTGTTGATCTTTTGCCCGGACGCCTCCAGATAAACATCAAGGGTACCTCTAAAAACCTCTGCTTCTCGAATCTACGCTCTCCCAGCAAGGATGGTATCATCAACAAACTGGAGGTGGGACGTGGTAGCACCATTGCTCCATTGCCACCCGTGCAACATATTCTGAGTGACTCAAAACTTGATAAGTCGTCCCATACCTTCTGCCAGAATAACAAATAAATAGGGAGATAATGGATCCCCTTGGTAAAGTCCACGAGAAGCTCCAAAAAGCTCGGTGGGTTCTCCATTAATGAGGACCGAGTAGGAGGGTGTGGTAACACAACTTAACACCCAACGGATCCAGGCCTGGCTGAAACCGAAAGCCAACAGGACTTTTTGCAAGAAGCTCCAGCTGGCTCTATCATAGGCCTTAGCTAAATCTAGCTTGATAAACATAACACGTTCTTGAGAGGTGCTCATAGAATGAATAACTTCTGAAGCAATGGCGACCTGATCCAGGATTTGCTTGCCAGTAATGAAACCCCCTTGTTCCTCTGAAATAACCATGGGAAGACAGACTTTCAGTCGTTCCGCAATTAGCTTGGTGATGATCTTATAGACCACATTGCAAAGTGCAATGGGTCTAAAAAGGTCCAACTGATTTGCCTAGTCTTTCTTTGGAATAAGGACCAGGAAGGTTGCATTTAAGGCCCTAAGCATTTATTTACTGGAAAAGGATTCCTGCACCACGTTCAAAAGATCCTGGCTTATGATGTCCCAGAAGTCTTGGAAGAATTCAAACAGAAAGCCATCAGGTCCTGGAGCTTTACCTCTCCTCATACTAAAAACCAGTCCTTGTACTTCAACCAAATCAATAGGCCGCATTAGAGAATCATTCATGCTCGAGGTGACCACTTGGGGAACGCAAGAAAGCACAGCATTTTAAGCCAACTCAGGGCGCAGTCATTCTTCTGTAAAAAGCTCTGAATAGTACCTAACTGCTTCTCCAGCAATAGCTTGAGTTGATGTCATGTGAGATCCATCTGGGCCCTCCAAAAAAGAAATGAAATTCCTGTTGCACCTAGCCTAGACTTGTTAGGTTGTGGAGCTAAAAGCTTCACTGATGCAGACATGGAGGAGGTTGCAGGAGAGTTGTAGAGTGTCACAGAGACTGGCGTTGGTCTGGCCAACCGACGTCGGTAGGATAAGACAGGAATGCAACCGACGTCAGTCATGGATCGGCCGGCGTCGGCGACCCCTAGGCAAACAGGGACCGACGTCGGTCGCCTGTGTGGTTCGATTGCGAGCTTATTACAGGCAGTTAGCTAATGAACCAAGTGTTTGCATGATGAGAGCTATTTTTAGACTGAGAGCTGCGGATCTAATTATTGTAATTAGATGTCTAATCATTGTTTGGATGAGATCTATATAATAGACTCATGGTTGTATTGGAAAGGTGTTCTAGTTTGAGTTGAGCAAAGTTAGCTCCTTCTGTGTGTGAGGTGAGCAAGGGTGTTCCTCTTAGTTCCACAGCAGTACCAGGGTGGGTGCTGGTTTTGGAGAGTCAGCAAGATTCTTCAGGGGTGTAGGATCTTGGTCACAGGGGCATGGCCTTTATAGGATATCTACATGGTAAGTAAGATCGTTGATCTGCAGGTGTATGTGTGTGCAAGGTCAAGGTTCACAGGTGTGGAGAACCAGGTTGATTTGCAGGTGTGCAAGATCAGATAGGACATCAACACAACAGGGAGTCGAATCAGGCAGGATCTACTTGGAGTACAGGTGTGTACTCGGATAGAGCAAAGAGGAAGGCAAGGGAGTTCCTTCCATAAGTATGGTCTGTTGAATTGCAGGTTGTTGCAGGTTCATGGGAGATCTACTTGAAGTACTTTGAGTACTTGTGGAGTGCGTGGAGCACTTGTGGTGTGCGTGGAGCATGGGAGGTGAACACCAACTCTGTGTTTGAGTTGTGTGTTGGGACCTGAGAGAGAGAGCTTTGAGGAGAGAAGTACGGTTCACTTGAGGTGTGGCAAGCCTCTGAAGAGGTGGTGGAGAAGAAGTGTCATCTTCTTTATTGTATTCTTTTCTGTATAAAGTATTAATACAAGTTGTGTATTGTCTCTCATATCTTGTGTTATTCTGAATTCTAGTTACTTGTTGATTCTGGTTAATTTCTGCATATTAAGTTGCTTGGTTTGGTAATCAACTGTATGCTTTCAGTTATTTATCCCAACACGTGGTATCAGAGCTAAGGTTGCAGGAAGCAGGTTTTGTGTTTGGTTACAGGTCACTCTCAGGGGTTTCTGATTGAGTGGGAGTAGAGCAATGGCAGATAAAAGTAAGCTAAGAATAGAGGAGTTGAAAAGCACAGATGGTTACTTACGGTCTTATGGAAAGAAAGAGCAGGTAAAATATTATTGTTGGTTGGTAGCAGATCAGCATGAAGGAACTGAAGACGCAGATGTTGCAGGTGTTATTGCACATGATGCTTTTGGAGGTTTCTTGGATAAAGTTGAATCTTGGATAAAAGATTCGGTTGCCTCTTTCCATGCAGCCCCAGGTAGAGGAGCTGGTGAGCCTTGCCATAGAATTGGCAAAGGGGAAGTGAAGCTGAAATTGCATGCGGCCAACACACAGGGGTTGATGAAGGTCATGGAGGTCCCAGGTTTGGAGATATGGCTAATTTTTTTAGAAAGATTGGGTGATGAGAGATGCACAAGAACTCTCACAGCGGATGCACTTGAATTAGCTGGTGGTAAAAAAATAGGTACTCTTTATCTACTTGTTTATATTACTAATTCTTCTTTTGTTGCAGAGACGTGGCTTCGTAGGCTTGGTCACATGAGCAGGAAGGAGATGCATGTTATTAGGCGGAAGACATATATATTTGACAGGCTTAAGAACTGGAAAGCCTTGGTGTTTATGGAGGAGATGGCAGACATAACCCAGTGGATGTGGCTGGATACTTCTGAGCAGGGCAGTTTGGACATGGGTTTTGATTCAAAGGAGCTCACGGGTAAAAAGTCATCACTCACAGGCGAACACAGATACCGATGTCGGTCAGGAGGAATCGGCGTCGAACAGACAGGTGCCGATGTCGGTCATGTGCAGACCAAAGCCGGTGATGTTGGGCAGGGTAAGATCAACGTCGGTCAGGAGGACCGATGTCGACAATAGGTAAGACCGATGTCAGTCATTAGGACTAACGTCGACAGAAGGACACCGACGTCGATAGGGTCGGTAGTCAGGGACAGACGCATGGGAACTGACGTCGGTCAGATGCAGACTGTGGAGTGACCAAGGTCGGTCACTGTAATGGATTTTGGGTGGACAGCACGCTGTCAAGGAGTCTCAAACACCCATACGGAGGACTGAAGACGTAAGTAGGCCCTCAAATTCGTTGTTCCTCTTCTTTATACTTGTTGCTGATTGTAGAGCAGGAAGGATCCAGGAAACAGGTGGGAGCTTGGCATGGATGAGGATGTGATTCCTTGGAGGAGAACCAAACAGGTGTTTTGGGTAGAGATGCCAGTTGGATGAAAGCACAGAGACGAATGGATTCCTTAGTTGAAGAATAGAGTGAACGGACACGTGAGATGGAAGACCAGGTATATGGTCTTGAGGAGCTGCAAGACAGTGGTACAGGTTTTGACAGGTGGAAGACGAAGCATGGCTTCAGTCAATGTCAGGGTAACTACTGTGGTTTGCCTTACCAGGTGGATGATGAGTCATGACATCATTCTATTGCTGTATGTGGATGGTATGTTTTGCTAGCAGGATTGTACATACAGGGTTTTGTTGAGCTAAGGGCAAGGTTAGTTCAGTGGCATGTCATGAGGAGTTTGGAGCAGCAAAATTCTTTGACATGGGAGACATGGAGATCATAGGTTGATTTTGTCTCCAGTGGGAGCTGATGTGAATCAGGTGTTGGCGAGGTTCAGGATGTAGAGCTGGAGCACACTAAGGGCTGGACAGGTACAGTGTCCAAAATCACATGAGGTCTGGTATAGACCTGAGTATTCCCATGCAGTGGGAGCTGTCAGAGAGTTAGGAGCCAATTCGGGGAAGTGGATTCTCAGGTATTTGAGAGGGACCAGTAGTAGGGATTCATGCTATGTAGGGTGAGGACTTCACTACAAGTGTTTGTAGGTTCAGATGTGGCAGGGTACTCGGATGACAGGAGGTACATCACAGGTTGTGTGGTGGGTTGTCTTCAGGATTAATCTTGAAGAGGGATACAAACCAGGAAACAAATTAGATAGAGTACAGGTACAGGTACAGTGCAGCTATTTATCTCTAAGTGGGAGATTGTTAGGTTGTGGAGCTAAAAGCTTCACTGATGCAGACATGGAGGAGGTTGCAGGAGAGTTGCAGAGTGTCACAGAGACTGGCGTTGGTCTGGCCAACCGACGTCGGCAGGATAAGACAGGAATGCAACCGACGTCGGTCATGGATCGGCTGGCGTCGGCGACCCCCAAGCAGACAGGGACTGATGTCAGTCGCCTGTGTGGTTCGACTGCGAGCTTATTACGGGCAGTTAGCTAACAAACCAAGTGTTTGCATGATGAGAACTATTTTTAGACTGAGAGCTGCGGATCTAATTATTGTAATTAGATGTCTAATCATTATTTGGATGAGATCTATATAATAGACTCATGGTTGTATTGGAAAGGTGTTCTAGTTTGAGTTGAGCAAAGTTAGCTCCTTCTGTGTGTGAGGTGAGCAAGAGTGTTCCTCCTAGTTCCACAGCAGTACCAGGGTGGGTGCTGGTTTTGGAGAGTCAGCAGGATTCTTCAGGGGTGTAGGATCTTGGTCACAGGTGCATGGCCTTTATAGGAGATCTACATGGTAAGTAAGATCGTTGATCTGCAAGTGTATGTGTGTGCAAGGTCAAGGTTCACAGGTGTGTAGAACCAGGTTGATTTGCAGGTGTGCAAGATCAGATAGGACAGCAACACAACAGGGAGCAGAATCAGGCAAGATCTACTTGGAGTACAAGTGTGTACTCGGATAGAGCAAAGAGGAAGGCAAGGGAGTTTCTTCCATAAGTATGGTCTGTTGAATTACAGGTTGTTGCAGGTTCATGGGAGATCTACTTGAAGTACTTTGAGTACTTGTGGAGTGCGTGGAGCACTTGTGGTGTGCGTGGAGCACGGGAGGTGAACACCAACTCTGTGTTTGAGTTGTGTGTTGGGACCTGAGAAAGAGAGCTTTGAGGAGAGAAGTACTGTTCACTTGAGGTGTGGCAAGCCTCTGAAGAGGTGGTGGAGAAGAAGTGGCATCTTTTTTATTGTATTCTTTTCTGTATAAAGTATTAATACAAGTTGTGTATTGTCTCTCATATCTTGTGTTATTTTGAATTCTAGTTACTTTTTGATTCTGGTTAATTTCTGCATATTAAGTTGCTTGGTTTGGTAATCAACTGTATGCTTCCAGTTATTTATCCCAACACGTGGTATCAGAGCTAAGGTTGCAGGAAGCAGGTTTTGTGTTTGGTTACAGGTCACTCTCAGGGGTTTCTGATTGAGTGGGAGTAGAGCAATGGCAGATGAAAGTAATCTAAGAATGGAGGAGTTGAAAAGCACAGATGGTTACTTACGGTCCTATGGAAAGAAAGAGCAGGTAAAATATTATTGTTGGTTGGTAGCAGATCAGCATGAAGGAACTGAAGACGCAGATGTTGCAGGTGTTATTGCACAGGATGCTTTTGGAGGTTTCTTGGATAAAGTTGAATCTTGGATAAAAGATTTGGTTGCCTCTTTCATGTGAGATCCGTCTGGGCCCTCCAAAAAAGAAATGAAATTCCTGTTGCGCCTAGCCTAGACTGACTTATGGAAGAAAGCCGTGTTTTTGTCCCCTTCCTGAAGCCAGTCAACGTGGGCCTTTTGCTTCTAGAAAATTTCTTCATGAAGCTCCCATTCCTCAACTACCTTGGATGCTTGAGATTCTGCCAAACTAAGCTTCAGTGTCATCCCTTGGTCTCTAATCTATCTAGTCACTGCATCCAGTTGGGCTTGCACCTTTCTCCTCATGAGGTGGAGGTTACCAAAACAATTTATGTTCCAAAATTTCAGCTTGCTCTTGACATATTGAAGTTTTTTGGCAAAGGTAAACATTGCCGTTCCATAGTTGGGCCCTCCCTGTCTCCACCACTGGAGCATTAAATCATGGAGTGAAGCGTCCCGAAGCCACATGAGTTGGAATTTGAATGGAGGCTTCGTAGGGACAGATATAAGACTTATAGAAAGCTTGATTGGCCAGTGGTCTGAGCCTCTCCAGTCCAAAATTTTTGAAGTCATGGAAATAGATCTAGATAACCAAAAGCATGAGACTAGGAATCGGTCGAGGTGCTTAGAAATGCCAGCATCACCAATTCTTCGGTTATTCCAAGTGTAGATACCGTTGATGGGCTTAATGTCAGATAAGCGTAGGAGGTCTATATTCTGCCTAAAGATTTCCGTGGCAGGCCCCAAATGTGTCAGACCTCCTCTCTTTTCCTCCAGGCTGAGGATAGCGTTGAAGTCTCCTGTGATAATCCATGACAGAAATGGATGGTAGCTCTTGACAAACTAGATGTGATCCCATAGTTTGACCTGACCTTGGGGATCAACCGAAGCGTAAACATTGGTAACTAGAATAAGTTCACCCATTCCCTTAGAGAGGGCGACCATAGAGAGGGCTGAGCTGCCTGCCAACCAATGCTAAAGTGTTTTTTTCCTGGGGTCCCAGCACATGGCTATCCCTCCTGAGCTTCCCAAAGCTCCAACACACTGGCTTTGGCTAGTGAACCAAAAATTTTGAAGATAAGAAAACTAAGAATCCACGGACAATTTAGTCTCCTGGATGCATAAAATATCCGGAGCATGATGTCTCACCATTTTGGACATTGCTTTTTGCTTGGGGGCACTATTCAGACCCCTTACATTCCATGAGAGGATGATCATTGAGAGGAATGGGGGAAGTGCTCATTCAGGGTCCTAACCGCCCCTGACTCCACCAACAAATCTCCTGTGAGTTTGATTTTATCATGATCCTTCTTACGACCAGCCTTTGAAGAAGTTGTTACCGAAGCTTTCTTGAAGGGCCTCTGCATAAGGCCAAGGACTGGTAAAGACCCTTTTTCCTTCATGTTGGCTTCCACATCCCTTACCAAGTCAGCCCATTTAACATCGTTATCCCCTGGGACCGATAAGACTATGAGGGTCCCTCCTGTTGATCATAAGACCTCTCCAATTCTGGCTAGAGCACCATGTCCTGTGGTTCACCACATTCAGCGGGTCGCAACACTGGCTCCGAAGCTTCCCCGTGATAAGCTTCAGGGATGCCATCTTCTATGTTCATATTATCCAGGGGCTTAAACTGGTTGAAGCCCAAATCAACCTGCCTATCAGTATTTGGGCATTTTTGTCCACGGCCCTTCCCACGGTGCCTAACTGTGGTAAAGCCATCCATATCATGTCTTCCACTCCCTACTGAACCTTGGAATATTTTTGGGGAGGTTGGCTGGTTTAACCCTTTTGAAACCCTGTCAGACTGGTTCTGATTCAGTCCATTATAGCCCGACTGGTCATTCCCTATGCTACCATTGGCCTCTCGAGGCCCCCTGGATTCCTCAAGTACTCCTTTACCTTTAACTGCATGAGGGCACTAACAATGCAGATGTCCATAGGCATGGCATATACGACATCGAAATGGGATAGACTCATAGTCTAATTGTTGGATCCAGGAGGAAGTACCTATGCACATTTCAACTGTGTCTGGCAAAGGGTTATTCAAATTAATATCAACACAAATTCTAGCATAAGAAATATCCTTTTTTTCTAGCGTTTGATTTGCAATAGCCGTTGGTGTTCCCAGGATGGCAGCTATCTAGCGCAAAATGTCCTCCCTCCAAAATTCCAGTGGAAGTCTTGGCAATCGGACCCAGACTGGGACACAGGCCGAGAGATCTTTAGCGGAATTGAACCCTGCATGACAGGGTTTAAGAAATAGGCCATTTCTTTCAAAGAAGTATGGCCCCCCTTCGAAAATTTGGTTACGGTCTGAAACTAAGGTAAAATTCACCATGAAATAGCTATTCCCAGCCAACATTAAATCAAAATCACCTTCAATCTGCCAGGAGCGACGGATCCACGCCTCTAATGTCGAAAGAGAAATCCTGATACCTAAAAATTTGCATATCAATGCATGGGAGGATAAATAGTCTACCTCTTTTTTGACTGTCTCAGGAGAAATAACCAGAACAGGGCGCTTTAGGGTTCGTGGCAGGTAGCCATTGATCTTCTGAAGCTTTGAGCTGTCACTAACAAAGGCCGAAGCTTTCTCCTGTTCAATCCCCCCATGCTAAGGCCATTCCTCCCTGGGGGCTTCCTCCAGACCGTCACGCTGTCTCCCTTCGCTCGCCATCATGAACAACTTCATTTTATGTTCTTGTCATTTTGTAATTTTATTCTCATTCTAAGCCTTAGATGTAGTAAACACTATGAATTACCATTTTAGTTCATTAGTGGATACTCATATCTTGACTTCTAGTGTGGTTTTAGCCTAAACCATACTCTTGCATTTATATGATTTGTTTATGTTGACATTTTTATGATTTTGGATCATCATCCCCTATTTTCCCATGCACTCACTATTTTATGAGATCATTCCTATTTCCCTCTATAAGTAAATCATGTTTTTTTATTATTCATTTTCTTCTATCCCATATCCTGGGAGAACTACATTTGGCCTAAAGTTCGCGTTGGATCTTATGTCCATATAATTATGTAGGTAATGTCTACTTACCTAGTGCATCTAGAGTCAACTTAGCTACCCCTTCCTTTTATTTTATTCCCATGTTTTGTTGATTTTATTTTGTTGTCTCGTGTGGCTTAGGGGAAATGTTTATTTTCTGTTCGTGTCATTGTCTCTTATAGCTTAGGGGCGATGTTTATCATCTTGTTTGTTTTGTTGTTTCCCTATAGCCTAGAGGAAATCGTTAGTTTTTTTTCCTATGTTGGTTTATCTGTGTCATTACTACCTAACTTAGGGGTCACCCTGTCACCAAGAGTAACACCTCTATTACACACAAATGAACAATTTATTTTATGAAATAAGGGTTTTTAGAGACACTGCCAATGAAACAAAATATCTCGATATTTTGAGCCCATCTATGGGACCCATCATCAGGGGAGAATGATTTTTATTTCAAAAACAATGCAATGTAAAATATAAATAAGATGAGATTTAGATGTTTGACCTTTCACCTTCTAAGAGTCATTTAATTTTTCATTAAATTTAGCAAGGATTTCCAAGCATTACTAATTATAAATCCATCATCCTTATTTTGATTATCAGGAGTCTTTTCTATTTTGAGAGCCTCTTATATCCATCTATCCTTCCAATGGTCAACCTTTACAATAAGCTTGGCATTTTCTAAGCAAATGTGGTGTTTAAGAGTAAATGAATGTTCTACTAGTGCAGAATTTTCAATTCATTCATGTAGGTTATCTGTTGTGTGTTCTTTTAGTCGAATCTATAAGGATCTCCCTATTTCACTGATGTATCTTTTGCCACATGAGCAAGGTATTGAATAAAATCCATTGAGTAGCAATGGGTCTTGAGGGTCTTTTTCTCTATCCAACTTATCTCTTAAAGTGTTTAAAGGGGTGAAAATTGCTTTGATACCATTTTGAGAAAGGATGCGAGCAATATTATCTGTGGTACCCTATATATACAAAATTGAAACCATAGGTATTTTATCTTCTTTCTTTTTCTCTTTGGTTCCAATTCCACGCATACAGGGTACCACAGATAAGATAAAAGACCTATGGTTTCAATTCCATACATACAGGGCACCACATATAAGATTACTCTTAACCTTTCTCAGAATGGTATCAAAGTAAGTTTCTCCCCTTTAAACACTTTTAGAGATACGTTGGATAGATAAAAAGACCCTTAAGCTCCATTGCTACTCAGTGGAGTTTATTCAATACCTTGCTCATGTGGCAAAAGATACATCGATGAAATAGGGAGATCCTTACAAATTCAACTAAAAGAACACACTAGTGATATCCTATATGAACCAACTAAAAAATTTGCACTATTAGAACATTCATTTACTCTTAAACACCAAATTTGCATAGAAGATTCTAAGCTTATTGTAAAGGTTGACCACTGGAAGGAAAGACAAATATGAGAGGCTCTTGAAATAGAATAGACTCCCAATAATCTAAATAAGCATGATGGATTTATAATTAGTGATGCTTAGAAACCCATACTAAATTTAATGAAAAATTAAATGGCTCTTGGAAGGTGAAAGGTCAAACATCCAAAGATTATCTTATTTATATTGTACATTGTATTCTTTGTGAAATAAAAATCGTTCTCTCCTGACGATGGGTCCCATAGATGGGCTCGAAATGTTGAGATATTTTATTTCATTGGCAATGTCTTTAGAAACCCTTATTTCATTAGATTCACATTATTGAAGTCTAAAACAAGTTTATTTTATGTTTGCACTAAAATTATGATTAACCATTGTTTATGTATTGTTGTTTGTGTAGCTTAATTTGTTTATTTTTGTGTGTTTAGATTAGTTCGTTAATTTGTTTGTTTTGGTGTGTTTAGATTAGTTTGTTTACTGCACTTTTATTTGCTTTGGATTGTTTGGTTGTTTTGATTATTTTATTTTATTTGTTTGTTGCATGTTTTTGCTTATTTTATTTGTTCGTTTGTTTGTTTTATCTATCTTTATTTGTTTTCTATTGTTTATTTGTTTATAGTTATTTGTTTTATTTGTGTTGTATTGTTGTTTATTTATTTGTTTATTAGTGTTTTGTAGTGTCTCATTTATTTTGTTTATTGATGTTTTATTATTTGTTTGTATAATTTCTTTATTTTGTTAAATTTGTTTGGTTATTAGTTTTTGTTTGCATAGTTTATTTATATTTTGTTGTTTATGTTGTCTGTTCATTTTTGTTTGTTTGTACAGTGTTTAATTTGTTTACAGTTTGTTTATTTGGGTTTTGTTGTTTGTTCATTTTTATCTATTTATTTATTTTGTTTACTTGTTTCGTTATTGTTTGTTTTATTTTTATTTTTCCCTATTTTTTCTCTAGTTACTGTAATATTATTACATTTGTACTTAAGTCTTGATTATCCATATCATGTACTTAGGTTGTGAATTTTTGTATTCAGTCTTACATTTGGTTTATTTTTTATATTTACACTTAAGATTTGATTATCCATATTTTATTTCTAGGTTATTTATATTTACATTTAAATTAAGTTTTCCATGCTTAGGGTATATATTGCCAATTTAGTTATCCATATCTATCATGCGTAATATCACACGTTAAAGCAAAACCATGTTTTCAAAGTCTATTCTAGCAATGCAATAGGAGTACTTTTTTGATGTATCAAAATGAGCCATAAACCCAAACACATGTCTAAATTCATGAGAAATAACCAAGAGCAATAAATTATTTATTATGTGTTTATACAAACATAAGTCTTTGAATAAGCATCTATATAAGTCATACAACATAATTAGATGATAACCAACAAAACATCTCATAAACTTGGCATAAGCAATATATGAATAGAGCATACATAAGCATAAATATTAAAAATGTTTAACATCCATAATGTTAGTCAATGCTAAACATGAGATAATCAAAATAATAAGCATGGCATCATATATATATATATATATATATATATATATATATATAAAATCAAAATAATAAGCATGGCATCATGTATGTATTATTTTGATTATCTCATGTATGTGTGTGTGTGTGTGTGTGTGTATATATATATAATCAAAATAATATATATATGAGATAATCAAAATAATATATATATATATATATATATATATATATATATATATATATATATATATATATATATATATATATATATATATATACATGAGATAATCAAAATTATATATATATATATATATACACACACATGAGATAATCAAAATAATAAGCATGGCATCATGTATATATATACATGAGATTATCTCATATATATATATATACATGAGATAATCTCATGTATATATATACATGATGCCATGCTTATTATTTTGATTATCTCATGTGTGTGTATATATATATATTATTTTGATTATCTCATATATATATATATATATATATATATATATGATGCCATGCTTATTATTTTGATTATCTCATATATATATATATATATATGATGCCATGCTTATTATTTTGATTATCTCATGTATATATATATATATATATATATATATATATATATATATATATATACATCACATGAATATCATATACATGTACATCAGCCTCGAAAAACCAAAAAATGAATGTCAATCTATCTCAAATATCATATACATAAAGGATATATACATAACATGATGGTGTCTCAAAAATACATAAGTATGTTGATACAATGGGTACAATGTCATGTGTCAAAACAAAGCCCAAAGTTTGACAAAATGCCAAGGTTCCTGTGATCAACTCTAGTTATGTGTATCCATGAGACCTGTAGTTAGAGGACGCCCTAGTGGGCCAAGCTCTATAGTGCATGTCACACACTCCAGGAAGTGTATTTTTCACATTCGTGGTCCGTTTTACATGTTGTTTGATCCTATGTGCCTTATTTTTCAATCATATTATAACTAGACCATCTTTTTGGGCCTCCACTGAGACCCGTTTAACAACACTATTTTTCAACTTATATCTCATGTTTGTTTGAACATGCATCTTTGAACTCAAATTTAGGATATAAATGTGTTGTTATCCTTTGCCAACTCATCACAAATCCATTTTATAATTTTTTGCATAAGCTACCTAATTTGCCTCGGTATAGAAAATTATTTTTACAATCGATCGGTGATATACATCTTACTTTTTTGGGGCATTTATGTTTTAAATCCCTTGATTTCAATGTGCAAATGATTGTAACTACCTTTGGGAAAATTATTATTTTTACCCACTCCACCTGCCCTTTTGGGGCAAACACTTGCATTCCTAATTATAACTGCGTTTGACCAAATCAATATTTCTTATTTTTTATTCCTGATTATAACTACCTTGGGCAAATCAATGTTTCCCATTTTATTTCTTGATTATAACTGCCTTTGGGAAAATCAGTGTTTCCTATTTTTATACCTGATTATAACCACCTTTGGGCAAATCAATGCTTCTCATTTCATTACTGATTATAACCACCTTTGGGCAAATTAGTATCTATTCCACTACCCTATCGAGACAACTATCCATGCCACTGCTTATAACCAACTTTAGGCAAACCAATGTCACACCCTGTGTTACTGATTATAACACCTTTGGGAAAATTAGTGACTCTACAACCATTAATATTTATAACCACTTTTGGGCAATTTAGTAATTCCACCCCTATTACCACAAGATCATGTTGTTTTATTAATTTTGAGGGAACATTCAATGATTCTAGTTTGTCACTTGTTTCCTTGAGGGGGCATCAAGTGGTTATCAACCACCCTTTGGGGCATAAACTATTCAAATTAATTAATTTTACATTCTTTGAAAAGTCATTACTGTGCTTGTGTCTTGCAATGCCTTCTCAAATAGGGGCAAATATAAACACTTAGTTTTGGCCACTTTGTGCCCAAATTGGGATTCAGTATAATTTATAGGAAATGACACATTTTAAGCCTAAAAATCACCTACGTTGCACTAATTCATCTAAGGGATTTAATTTCCTAGAAATGTGTTGAGGCTAGCTTATTTGGCATATTACCTTGTATGCACCAAAACCTAGTTCAGTTCTAACCCTAGTCAAATTACAACCTAGTAGTTTGACACTTTTGGCCTATCAAAAAATTAATTCATAACATTTGAAACAATTTCCAAAAGCCAAAAATCACTAATTAAGATTAATTACATTTCAAAACATAATTAAATTGTCTAAACAAAAATTCCAAATCAAATTAGTGAATTTCATTTCCTAAAAAAAGAATTTGTAGCCAAATATGAAATCAAAAGGTCAAAGGAGCTAATAAATTGATTTATTATTTCCTAAAAACTCCAAAAATATGAGTCACACTTCAAAAATATCTAAATTGAGTTGTCATGCCTCATAAATATCTAAAACTGACATGTCAAGATTTTATGAGTGCTTTGACCCAACCTAGGGTTAGCCTAACTCAACCTAAGTTAGAAGTTAGCCTAACCTCTTCAGGGTCAGAGTTAATTCTTACAACTATAAATACAAGTGCCCATACCATATGCCAACAAGATTTTATGTAAGGTTATTCTATTGGAATACCTTCTTGAAACCTTTTGAGAGTAGTGTTATAATGCCCAATTTATGCCAAGCTTCACACCAAGCCACAAGTGACTATTGGAGAGATGCTACCACTATGGATGAGCATTGCTAAAAGACTCAAATTGTCATATACTAAGCACAAACATCCTTATGCCAACAAGTAAATGTCAAATTCGATAAAGGAAGTAAGAAATTTATATTGTCTTTATCTCTATTTTGTGATCTTACTTATTATGTTATGCTCTCCCTAGTTCTTAGGCAAGAGTGTTTAGTCCTAATGTATTGTTATGCTTGATTTTTGTCATTTGGAATAATAAGGGACTAATATAAATATTATTTACTCTTCAAACACCTAAGGTAAAAATAGGAAAAATAACATATAGTTAAACTATTAAAATTTAACACACATGCATAGTAGGGAGAACTACATGTGAGTCTGAGGCCCTCTTAGGAGTATTGGCTATGTAGGTAACACTTGATAACAACAAGGTCACTAGGGCTAGCTCGACTCACTTTACTAATCATTTTTTACCAAATTAAAAGAGGTACAAAACAAAGGAACTAGGTTTGCTTATTATCTTGATATGGCATACAAATGAACATAATTTGAGGCACAAAATAATGACATAGGGGGTAGTGCAAACCTAGTCCAAATTTGAAGTTACTATTGTGTATATCTCTCACTAAACACTTATATTGGATATGGAAATATGCATCGACGTTACTATCCATGATTGATGCAACTATCCAAAGGTCAAAAATAATTAGAATGTAAAATGAATAAAGTCTAGATCTCTAATCCAACCCTATGATAACCCCTGGTCACTACCATAATTCAAAAAAAAATAAAAAATAAGATACACTCTCTTTATCCCTTAGTGTATTAGTACTTGATTTATTTATTACATGTGCTTAAATGATATTTATTATCAAAATAAAATATTACATTGTTAAATTTTGAACATTACTTGATTAACATTGAAACAACTTTATTGCTTGTTGTTTCTCTTATGAATCCAAAAGCATTAAAACATTTGGTGACCCTATCCTATGTCTGTTGAACGAAAACCCTATTTTGCATATTAGGGTTTTCACCTTCTTTGAAAATTCATCTCAAATTTTTGTATCTTATTTCCTGTTATGGTTTTTCCTTCACTTAAAATGGGCATAACTTAGGAATGCTTAGTCACATTCTTATTTTACTCCTCCTAGTTGTGTGTTTGGTTGTCTTTTTAAAATACTATGTAACCTTTATGGAGTTATTAATGAAAGGTTATGCATGAAAGCTAAATTATGACCATTTATTTAATCCACCTAATGATCAATGTATTGCATATGAAGGCCTAGAAGAAAACCAAAAACTAGATAAAGTTACTTTTGCTTACAACTATGACAAACAAATAACTAATAATGCAAATGCAAATATAAGTTAGCAAAGTTGTGATCATGATGCTTCCACTCTTGGTTATGAATGCGATGAAATGCCCCTTGGTTATGAGACCTCTCATATTCCTCTATTTTATGATACTGAAGAGCCAAGAAATATGAAAAATGATACCATTCCTAATGTTTAAAATCAAACTATTACATCCACACCCTCTTTAGTTATTTCAATAAGTGAGTGTGATTCTCCCCTTCCCAGTGTTAAAAATGTCAAAGAAGTTGAATGTTCATACACTATCTCTCGTAATAAAAATCTTGACAAGTTCAAATGTGTGTTTTCTTCTCCAAGTAATACCAGTGTTGAAAATTCCATTACTTTTTTGCATCATTCAAATGAAAATAGTCAACTTTATTCTTCCCCTATAATTTGCAAGGAATGAATTACATGTCCCATATCTCCCATTGGGTTGGTTGAATAAAAAAATGAGAGTGCATCTAAAAATATTAAGGAAACACCTACACAACTTACATTGTTTAGGGACACAACAAAAGCCCCAAATCTATTTGATGTATCTTTTGTAAAGGTAAAACCACGTAAATTCAGAAAACAAAAAAACATGTCTCCCAAAGGTTTCCTAATGAAAGAATTTCCTTAAAAAAATAACAAGGATGCAAATGATAGTTGTGTCAATACTCCTTTCTCACATATCAATGATGCACCTAAAGTAGAAAGTGGTATTGCATTAATTACTCCTCTTTATATAGGATATAACACTAAAACTCAAATTAAAAGCGACATCCTTACATCTCTTAATGTGGTACATGACATAGCAAATGTTTCTTCCCTTTCCTCCTTTGAATTTTGTTCTCAAAAGGAAAGTGTGCCTCAAAATTAAATTATAACTCCTACTCCTATAATATGTCATGAACTTACAATCATTGTAGCACATTGCAATGATAATAGTATTAAACTTTGTGTTATTCCATAAGATATACGTACATATTTAGATATGGATGTTCCTTTTTTGAACATTGAAAAATCATGTGAGGAGCCTATTTTAGAGAATATTAAAGAGTTTATCATTCCTATGTTATATACGAATGGTAGTTTACAACCACTAGAAAAAGCCTTATCTTATTCTTATGACATGTTATCTATTATGACTACTGGTGAAGATTTGGAGCAACAAGTCAATACTCTAAAATTGCAAGTTACTTTTCACAAAGCTATTCTTGAGGAAAATACATTAAAAGAGTAACCTATTGCAAGAGATGTGTTTGAGTATCCTTATCCTTCAAAATTGTTTATGCCTAAATTATCCTCTTTTGATGGTCAAGGGGATCCTACTATCCATTTAAAATAATATACATGTTCTTTTGAATATCGGGCCTAAAATAGAAGCTTGCTATTAAAGGCTTTCTATCACAACTTAAATCAAGTGGCTCTTGATTAGTTTTATACTTTTCCAAATGGTTCATTATAAACTTTTAAATAACTTGAAAATGTATTTCTATCACATTTTCATCATTATACCTTACCTAAATTAACATTAGATCATTTTCAAACATTGGCACAAACATTAAATGAGCCTATAAAAGAATATATGATTAGATTTAAGGATGTTATGTGTTCCTTACATTACACACCCTTATATTTGGAAATACAATTAAATTTAGCAGAGGTCTTATATCTCCACTAAGAGAAAGATCATTTCATAATCCCTTTGCTTCATTTGATATCTTATATTGAGATGTGCACAAATATGTGTGTGCTCTAATGAATACACAAATCAAAGTTACCTATTTCTCCATTCAAACCCACACATGGTAAAAATCTTGTTTCCAAGGTAAATAAACAAGTTATAAAATCTCTTTAACCACTTCAAAAACCTTCTATAGTTTCAACCCTATATGTCATAAAAGAAAAAATAAAGGTGCTAAATAAAGGAGATGAGCAAGATTATAGAGTATCTCCCACAATTAGACCATATACCACTATAAAATGATAGCCTCTTTAGTTTGATTAGTACCAAGATAGACCACATGACATATTATGAACTTTGTTGGATAAATGATTGATTAGACTCTGCCCTAATTCACATTACACACCTCACAAATTTGAGAAGGCAAAAGGAAAACACTTTTGCACTTATCATGGTATTAATGGTCACTAAGATAATGAATGTTTTGATCTCAAGAAAAATCTTGTATGTTTAGCTGATCACATAATCATTGCGTATTAAAAAGACATATCTAGATCTATTCCACATACTTCTCATAGAGGCTCATCTAATAAGGTCAAGGCATCCCATGTTGAGCCCTATGAGGAACACATGGTCTATCAACCATCACAGAAGATGACTTCTAGTAAAAGTACTTCTCCTATTATACTCTCTCCCAGGGGTGATCTATCCCACATTGATCCTACCGAGGAACTATTGGTCAATCAAGTCCCTCATAAAGAGACATAGGGAGAAGGTTTACTTACACAACATATATGGGTACCTAAATAGATACATTTAGATTAATAAGACATTTATATAGATACTTTAGATATGATTATAGAAGCACAATCCGTAGTCCCATTTCCATATGATCATTATAGTCATGCTTTATTATATCCATCCAAATTTCATTACATACAATGATTTATTTATTATTAATATAATACATGCATATCAAAAATACACATACTTGTTACACAAATTTACCAAACCATAATATACACCATGGAAATAAATGCAATTGAAAATTATATAATGACTAGTAGAGAATTAAATAGTGCAAATCTATTCGATACCATATAAAACCCATGTGAGTAATGTCATATATATATAAGCTGATATAATGTTTTAAAAAATAAGAATATCAATCATAAGTTGGGGATATATCCCCCAGGGTATGCTACTCATCACTATCAACATCTATAAATCTAACACCTCTAGAGGTAGATGCACTGGATCAAACTATGGCTCCCATCCACATGATAGAATGTGTACTCTCTCCTTGAAATCACCTAACCATTGCACTATCTCCTCATGATCTCATCTCAAATTATCATAGAAATCAATGAGTGTATACATAATCTCTATGAAACTCTGTTATGGGATGTCCCATCTATCCATCTCCACAAGTAACTCCTCGCACTTTATGGCTACAATATGGTATGTTGCTACAACTCTCATAATATGATGAAACAACAATGCATGCACATCGGCAATGTCAATGACTCTCTAAATAAAGTTGTCTCTGGCTATGTCCATAGGCACATTATGAGAAAGGGCCTAAATCTCTTGATCCACCATGGTCAACTACTCTTGGTCACCTGCACACATTTGAGATAATACACTAACTAGAGACATATATAAAAACTAAATAAATTTATAACCAAATCAAATTCAAAACTATGGTACTCACATGTGGCCCTAATAGTTGCCTCATCTACCAATGTTAGTCCTATAGGAGTACTATCTCCTGCCTAACCACTTATCTCTCTTCTACCACCACCTTGTGTTTTAGGAATGGAACCTGAAGCCACAACTATGATATGAAACAACAAAGGCCATCGGGCTCCAACCCACCACTACACATAACCATTAATACACCTTGCATTGTCTCCTACCACTAGGGGAACCATGGGATCTTGCTCATCACCTAGGTGTAGGGCTAAGTCTATAGTAGTAGATTTTGGCCTATCATGTAGCCTATGACTATTTCATACCATCTGATGCCATGGATATGGTTCCAAGGGCACTCCTTGCTCAATCCCAAACTAATATAAAAATTGATCATACTAAAATAAATCATATACACTAAGAACCAATCAATCAACCATATAATGATTCATACCCTATATAAGTCATGTCTATCCTCAGGCCACCCAACAAAATTCCTATACGAATACCACATAACCTGATTTGGAGATAACCTATCTAATGTAATCTCATACTCCATTGTGGTATGAAGTCTACCACGTAGAAATACCCATCACTCTAAAAAACCCTGTGGATGAGCCCATCCAGGGAGGGGACCACCAACTGGTTATACTACTATGATATGCTCAAAAGCCCAAACATGCAATAGAGTCATTTCTCTAATACCCCCATAATGACTCTCCAAAGTAAACCTACAGAGATCCCTGTATAAGTGGGCTAGTACAATATGACCCCATGAATACCTAGTCATATCTAGCTCAATATGACACACTATTTGTTACATCAGATAAGAAATACCAATAGTCCCACCCTCTATAGATACAAGTGATGTCATTAAAACATAAATAAACTTTTGTAGCTACAATACATCACCTCTAATGTCATCAAACCAAATCATACTGCTCAGCTCTACCTTAGGGGCCCTTTTACTAATAAAATATACATGAGAATGTTGAATATAGTCTCAGTTACCATCTTTGACAACCTAAAATATCTCACCCCTAATTGATAAGCAATATATGATACACATCCTCTAAGGTAATGGTCATCTCACTAGTGGGAAACTACAAGTTGTGTTGGGATCTAGACAATGACCCCTTCCATATTATACCAAATTTGTAGATTATCAAACACTGTCAAAAATTATAATTTTGTTTACTACACAAAAATATTTTGCTACATTCCAAATACTACCAATTTTTTTTTTTTATAATTTATTATCCATAATAATTTTAAAATAATATCAAGTAAATTATATCAAGAACATCGTATGTTTTCCTTTTATAAGAAGATAACTAGCAAACACCTTATCCTCTCCTCCAAAAAAGGGGGGGATCTTAGTAGGGGCATGCTTATAAACATATTTTACATAATCAAGTATAGATTGTACATTCTCCAAACTCAGTGGGGGCATGCCTTAGAAGCATGTCTTCCACACCTATTCAATATTCAACATTCCCAGTTTATAATGGGGGCATGCTCTAGAAAACATGTCCTCCACATTGATACTTATATCAGTTTTTAGATTTATCCATATATAATGGGGGAATGATTTGTAATCATGTTATCCACACTTACACACTTTCCAAATGGGCAAAAACATACACAACATATGATTAGATTCACAGTTGTGGTAAAATTCTATACATTGGTATCATTTTCTATACACAGTTTCAATAGGAGATATCTAAGGTGAATATGTTATGAAACATGTGTCAAATACTATAAAATCCAATTTAGTTTCAAATTATAAAAATATTTTATGGACTGTTACCATAACACAAAAAAATTATGTACTAATACCTCGACATACTGATAGCCCGATTGAGCATTCATAGACTGTATTGAGCCTTACTCATCTACAATATTTAGTCCTTATTTTTGGTGTGATTAGATGGATTAAATCATATAGTATCATCAAGATTTTGGGTAAACTTCATTACATAACTCACCCTATACTGAGATATACATATACATAACTTTTGCACTCGAGTTGTGCTCGTCAAGAAATGATACTCTTGATGGTTGAAACACCACTCTTCTTATTTTGGGTTGGGGGCATGATCACCTCCCAAATCTCACTATTCCATGTACCACACCACCTTAGTGCAACACACTTTACCACTTGTATACTCAATCATCTTCCTATCCATAATATAGATGAGGTTGTAACCCCTCGGTTCACTTCTCCAGTTTCCACCACTCTAAAATGATTTAGTACGTGACATATACATAATTATACTCTATCCATACTATTTCTTTATGATACTTTTTAGGATTACTTACACACACATTATATACATTGATTTACCTTTTTGGCATATGTTTGGTTGCAATTAATGTTCAAGATGACATATTCAAGAAAAACTCAAGTGAAGACAAGGTGTGTTGTCCACACCATGGTACACATTTTATTTTCCTTTAAACTAGTAATTCCAGTTTTCTTGAATTAATATATTAAAGGAGGGGAAATGTATACACCCATTTTGGTAAAAGTAAACATATTTATATTCTTCTTATATGTATATACATTTATACTGAGAGTTAGACATCTAGTGACATGGTCTCTCATGGGCCTCTTTGGTTCCATGTTATTTCACTTGATTTACCTGCCCCTTGGGCCTGTGTGCTATGTTTATTTATATTCATCCAATGTGTGCCAGAGATCCCTAATTGTTTTACCTATTTTTTGTATGATTTTATCCCTTATACACTTGTGTCTATCTTAGACACTAGCATCGACGTTAGTGTCCAACTTCGATGCAATTATCTAGACTTGTCTTTTTATATTTTTTTGTATCTTTCACTTTATTAATGTTTTGTTAGCCTTATTTGCCTATCCTATGGTTAGATTTTTGCATGTCATTATGTTCTAATTCAAATTCAAAAGGTTCATATATATACAAAGGCTATGGTATAATTAACACACCTACCAATTTGATAAGGCAACTCTTTAATAAGAAAGTACTATTTACTTCAAGCTATCAAATTGCACTACAAAATTGAATCAAACATCTAAAATATTCAAAAAGTCAAATATAGTATTTCATCATTTGTACCAAGGATTACTAGGAGAAAGAGTATATAGTCATACTATTACAATTTCACACACATGCATAAGAGGGATAACTACATGCGAGTCTGAGGCCCTCTTAGGAGTATTGGATATGTAGGCAACACTTGGAAATAATAGGGTTGCTAGGGATAGCTTGACTCACATTACTAACCTTTTTTTACCAAGTTACAAGAGGTACAATGTAAAGGAACTAGGGTTGTTTATTATTTGGATATGGCATGTAAGCGAACATAATTTGAGGCATAAAACAATTATACAAGGGGCAACATAGACTTGGTCTAAATTTGAAGTCACCACTATGTATATTTGTCACTAGACACTTGCATCGGATATGGACATATGCATTGACATTACCTTCCATGATCGACGTAACTATCTAAAGGTGAAAAATAATTAGAATTTAGAATGAATAAATTCTAAATGTCTAATACAACATTGTGACAACTTCTGGTCACTACCATAGTCCAGAACCAAATAACAAACAAGATATACTCTCTTTATCCTGTAGTGGCTTAGTACTTGTATTTATTGCACATGCTTAAATGATATATATTGTCAAAATATTGTATTACATTTTTAAATTCTAAACAATACTTGATTATCATTCAAACAACTTTATTACTTGATGTTTCTCTTATGAATCCAAAAACATTAAAATTGGGGGATGCATCTTCCCATTACAAATGGGTTTGATTGTGAGTTTTAGGCCTATGTTTAATTGAAAAACATAAATATCAAACCAAATCTTAAATGGTAACCCTTTGTAGAGGGGTTTGCCTAGATCTATTAAATGACACCCTCTCCATATTGTAGAAGGGCTAGCCTAAAGGTAATGGGGATAATAAACTGTATAAATCCTTGGTAGAGGGTTACCTAATGATTTTTATATAACCTTCAGGATCTAGCTCACTCACACTAAACACTCTAGATTATGGAGATATGGAAGGCAAATAACTTGATACATTCATGAAAGATTAACATATGCATGTGAATATGAAATAGATCAAGTATAATCTATACCAACCACAATTAAATAAGCTAAAGCACAACAAAAAGGTAAGAGACTACCCAATGGGAGATAGGGAGATTAAGCTCCACCATGAATCCTCCAATCATATTTTAAACAATGAATCAAATGAAAATGAATTCTATAGCGTGAACTCTACCCTTTCCCATTACAATAGGGTGAGAGTGTACAATATAAGAGAGCATAGAATTGAAAAATATTTTTGAGTCCATATAAATATTTTTGAAATTGAAAAATAAGTTTTAAATCTTGGAAAAATATAGGTGGTTGTCTCATGTAAACTTTTTCTTCTATATCCCCATGAAGGAATGCACTTGTAACATGCATTTGATGGATACACCAATTGTAACTAGCAACAATGGATATCAAAATCCTAATAGTGGTGAGTCTTGTCACAGGTGTAAATGTTTCATCATAATCTTCTCCCTCAATTCGTGATCACCCTAAGGCAACAAGTCTAGCCTTGTGTTTATCTATGGTTCCATCACTTCTAAATTTTGTTTTGAAGATCCATTTAGAACTAAGAACATTTTTGTCACAAGTTTTTGGGACAAGTTTCCAAGTGGCATTTTTTTTCAAGTTTTGCCAACTCATGTTTCATGGTTTCTATCTAATGACAGTGTTTATTTGCTTCTTTGTAAGATGTGGGGTTAGCATGATCATCAATGTGAACTAGAAATGCAAAAGAAGTGCACATGTATCTAGTGCAAGCAATAGGTGGTAGATGTAATTCTGATAAAATTATCTTAGGATCAAGTCCAAAATTTATTTTATTTCAAAAATTTGAAGATGGTTTATCTATTTTTTCTTCCAAGCTGTGAGGTAGGTTAGATATTTATTTAAAAAAATGTAAACTATCATTTTGATCTACCAAAACTTGATTAGAGTCAAATTCATTGAGATCATTATGATTTGTGTCCAAAGTTGATCATTCTCCAAAGAAGCAATGTCTATGTTATTATCTAAGAATGGTTTATCCAAGAGTTTATTTTGATTATCTCTTAAATTTTGATCATTTTTTTATAAAGTGTTATTATCTTGTGTGGGTTCCAATGGAGGTGAATCCAAAGATCTAGATGAGCTAACAAAAGGAACACTATGTGATGATTCACCTATTTCAAAAGATGAATTCTCAAAATGAGAAATAGTTGTGGAAGAAGATATGTGAAATGACATTTGAAAAGATAAATTCCAGTCATCATTGACTTCCTTATTATCTTTTGTGTTTAAGAAGCTAGTAAATCTATCTTCCATGAACACAACATTTCTTACATATTTGATGGAGGAAGTTTCAGGATTATAAATTAGATACCCTTTGATTTTCTCACAATAACCCAAAAACATTCCTTTCCAAGATTTCTCATTTAATTTATTCCTTTTCTCATATAGAATATGTACAAAAGCATCACACTAAAAGACCCTAAAGTTTTTGACATTGGGTTTGTGTTTGGTCCAACATTCTTTAGGTGTAATGTTTTGTAAAGGTCTAGTTGGGGTTTTATTCAAGATGTAAATGAAAATGGTGGTAACTTCTCCCCAAAAATTCTAGGGAATGTTACAGGCATATAGCATATATATTACCATTTTCATGATTGTCCTATTCTTTCTTTTTGCAATTCCATTTTATTGTGGAGTATAAGGAATAGTTCTCTCCTTCTTATTCCATGTGTTTGCAAGAATCCATGAAAGATTTTGGACTTCTAATCTCCCCCATTGACACTTCTTAAGACCTTGATTTGATGACCACTTTGGTTTTCTACAAGTGTTTTGAAGGTTTTGAAGTGGGATAAGGTTTCATCCTTAGTTTTGAGAAAAAAATGTCCAAGTTTTTCTAGAAAAATCATCTATGAAGGTTAAGGTGTATCTTTTTCCTCCAAAATTTGGAATATGAAAAGGGCCCATTAAGTCATTGTAGACAAAAGGGGCATGGAATCCCTCCATGAATTTCCAATATCAAATTTTTCCTCGTGACTTTTGACTTTTAAGCAACCTTCACATTTGTGATCTTGAATTTTCTCAGTTAAATCTAAGTTTTCTACCATGTTTTTATTTTTCAAAAATCACATGTTTTGAGAGTTTATATGACTTAATCTCTCATGCCACAAGTTGAAGTTATGCCAATTATTTTCCATAAAGGTATAATTTTTTTATTGATCGGGTGGTATCATCTAGGATAAACAAGTCATTCTTGAATGTACCACTTGCTATTTGTTTCTTTTGTGAATCATAGATCATAAGTCTCTCATTTTCAAAGAGTACCACTCTTCATTGTTTGACACTTAAGAGGTTTTTTCTAAGGGAAGGAATGGCTAGTACACTTGTGATCTTAAGTTTTTCATTTATTTCCACATATCCACTACCAATGACATCTAAAGTGGAGTCATTCCCCATAAAAATATTTTTATCTTCATCTTGTTTTTTTTCAAAACCATTTTTATCATAGGTCATGTGTTGAGTACATCCACTATCAATGACTAATGTGTTTATTTACTTTGAAGTTAAGAAAATATTTTGAATATTAAAGAGAAGTTGTTGGTTTGTGTTTTCTTGATTGTTTAACCCAAAGAGGCTTCCACCTTCCTTGAACCAACAATTAGGTTCCTCGTGGTTACATTTGTTGCATATGGTACAAGGAGGGTGGTTTTTCCATTTGCATTGATCATATTTATGATATTGAGAGTTACAATACTTGTACTTGGTCTAGGTATTCTTGTTGTGGTTGTATTTTTTTTGGTCCTTGTTTTCTTTGTTGTTTTTGTTTGGGTTGTTTGTGTTTTTCTAATTTTTGATTTGTCATTTATTTTGGCCTTTATTTTTGTAGAAATGAGGATTTTGATTTGAGTTGTTGGTGTAGAGGACATTTTGGTTGGTTTCTTGTGTAACTCCTCCAGACTTTTGATTTTTGTACACAAACTAACGAAGGTGAGGTTTTTACTAGTTTCATCATCAAAATATATCAGTTGTATAATGCTATCATACGTAAGAGGTGGAGAGTGTGTGAATTTATATATAAGACATTGATCATAATAGAAATCAACTCCTACTTCTTCAAGTTGTTCTCTAAGTGCACTCATGTGATCAAGATATTTACTAATGGAGTAAAAGTCTTCAATTTTGATGCAATCCATTTCAGTTCTAAGTTTTAATTTTCTTTGAGGATAAATGTTCTCAAATTCAATTTTCAAGTACTCACAAGTGTCTTAAATGGTGGAAATTTTCAAAATATTGTTTCAGATGGTAGGGTTTACCACATCTAAGAAGAATGCTTAGATGATTTTAGAATATGTGGTATAAAGAGGATTAAGGCAATATAAGGTGCCATCAATGAATCTACAATATAACTGCAAGGCATTTTTAACATTCTCCTTCCATATCCCATAGTTGTCCCCATCAGGAATGATATAGGGTTTGTGTTTATGAAGAGGGAGATGAGGAATGGGAATAGGAGGTGTATAGGTTGAGGTATTTTGGTTTTAATTTTAGTTTTGAATTTGGATTGTTTGCATGAAAGTTTGCATTTGAGTTTGTTGGCTTTGCATAAACACTTGTATTTATGATTGGAACAATTAAATCAATTGTGTGACATTCAAGGATTGGGATGTAGGTAGAGTAGAGGAATCCATCATAAACTCACAAGGGTTTTTATGTGTGTTTTGAATTTTTTGTGACTATTAAAAATGTTTTCACCTAAAAGTAAAAAATATTAAATGAATTTATTTTTCTAAGTTTATGCAAAGTCAGGTGTTTGTTTTTGTTTCAAACAAACTAATTTTTTCATTTAAAAAACCAACGTTTTAAAATTTTCACTCAATCAAACTTTTCATCAATTTCCCCAAAGTTTTCAATCAAGCATAAAAAACATGGAATATGAAATCCATTGTGAAAAGTTTGAGCATTCAAAAGGAGCACAAATCATTTAAACAATTAAAAGAGCATTCAAAATTCACAAGAAAGCAAAAAAATTAATATATAAAGTGAGGGGGCTAAATATTTGGAAAGAAATATGTAAGTTTTTTTTTGATTTTAAGCTTATGAAAATTAGAAAAAATATAAATTTCAAAGTGATTTACAAAACTTTACAATAGTAAAACACACAAATATTAGAATCTAAAGCCAAAATATGAAACACAAAGGATAAAACTTTACAACAATGATTTTTTTTAGTATTGGAAGCAGATAAAAAAACATCATATTAATCCCAAATGAATTATCAAATTCTTATCAAATTTTAACAAGTTATTCCTACACCAAAAACATCTCATCTAAATGCATGGATTGAAAATATTGAATATATTTTGTAATAAATCAACTATAATGTGAATTTAGGTAGGATTATAGCTAGGGTTACGACAACATATACAAAACAATACAAAATCTTTCAATATAATTGTTAGATGTGTTGTATTCAACACACCCCACCCTGTATTTATTCTTTAAAAAGTGGGGAACCCCTTTGTTATTAGAGTGTGAATATTTTATCTAGGTATTTATGTGTTTCTACTGGTTATTATTATCTACAAAAACTTAGTGCTTTGAACATTGAATCACACATTGGGATCCACCTATTTCCTGTTTGAAAGGACTTGTTCAAACTGATCTATTAATGAAAAGTTGAGAATAATTACTTTGAATGCTAGGTATTCAAATTAGCTTATTTATATACTTTCACTTTGGGAAATTTTATTCAAATTTTTTTTTTCCAGTCAATAAATTTTATTCGAATGGTTTTCATTCAACAAGTTTTGGTCTTTGAAAGCTTTACTTCAAAAGGTTTCTCTTAGGCAACTTTCACTTCAAGGAATTTTGTTTGGAAGCTTTGTACCGGTCAACAAATTTCGCTTCAAAAAATTTATGATTGACAACTTTCTATTCAGAATCTTTGTTTCAGGGACTTTCATTTGGAAATTTTATCTTTAGGAACTTTCTATGTGATAACTTCCTCCCGAATAACAATCCTATTGAAGAGTGCTTAGTCTTCGAGAACTATTTTTTTGGTGGATTTTAGATAGACCCTTTCAAAACAAATTTATCTAAAGAAAATTTGGCTTTTTGGGGTCTATTAGGCTCTAAGGCAAAGTTTGAATCCCCTGACTAAACCATATAATGATAAATTTTATAAATAAAAAGGCAACACTGTGGTACCCCAATTGAGTAAGCACCCTACATGGTATCTACACTTGGACTGGGTGGTCAAATTCAAATTAAGTGAATGTGATAAGCTCATAGACATTGGTGATTAATGACGCACAAACTAGAAATGAATATAGAAAGATATAACATTGAGCCCCTAACCAAGTTCATCTTATTCAATTTTCAAGAACTCGAGTAAACTTAATCCTTCTACAATCTTAAAATCTCTAGTTGTGACTAGGATGACTTGCAACTCACATAATTCAATTTACTGCACACCATTTTTGAAATCTTGAAGCATACCAACATCCATCAAATAACCATGGCATCTTCATCTAGGTCATATAAAGGACCCTCAACACCCTATATATTTTCCATCAAGGACTCTACTAAGTATTTAGACATGACTTTTAACATAACTGTGTTTGATGGCCTTTATCCCTATCACTCGACCTTATGAGAGGTCATAGAGAATGTAGATTCATTTACATTGGAAGAAGACATCTAGGTTGAGGAGAAATAAATTTTAAAGGACCTACTCCCATTCAAGAGAAAAACCCTTCACTGCGTAGCTGCTAAGTCAGAAGTTATGCCATGTATAAACTTGCTATGAGGCTTGTTATTGAAGGGCATAATTGTAGATGGTAGTTACCTAAATTATGTTGAAAATAACATAATCATCATGTACATATTTATGGAAGCATTCATGAGGTATTTTAGTCTCCCCATCTCATATGTTACATTTAACTTACATATAGACTGTAGTCACCTAGAAGAAGGCCAATAATGTGTAGCAAGCACTAGGAAGGTGGCTTATCCCAGGTGAGAGGTTCACTATAAAGGAATATGTTAAGAATCCCTCCCTTATCTCTTTATTCAAGAAGGGGATTCACATAAGCATGGCATTATTGAACCAATTCTTTGGCCACACGAGCATCCACTTCCTGTATCTAGAATGGGTTCTAATGCTAGACCTACTTAGTACTTCAAAGCACACCTATACATTAAGAATAGTCATAATTACCAACCTATGGGAAGAAATTATACACAAATATAGGAGGCCACATGGGGGAAACATTTATATGATGTCTTACCTATTAGATGCAGTCATGGGTATAGTGTATAAGCACAATGGGGTTCTATGAAGTCCCAACCTAGATGTTATCAAGCATAAAATATGTGACCATTAATCTTTCAATAACATACACTCATATGTCAAGATCATCTCCAAGATTGTAGAGGATCTCTACCCTTAGGTCTAGATGGCCACTCATGGTCAGGCTTTGGCTAGGATTTCACCTAGCATCACCAGAACACTTGCCAATGTGGGAGACTACTAGCTCTACCCTAATTACACTGATATCATGGTTACTGGTCATAAGGTGGATCCTCTTCAACTTCCCAAGTTTGTTCTCGATAATGTGGATGAAAAAGAGATTACCTTCATGATATGGAATGCTATAAACAAGGAGCTAACAAAAAACAAGAAGGGTACTTTTCATGACACCCATATCACTATTGGGAGGATGTAGTACACCATCAGGAGGTAATTCAAAGAAGTTATAAATGCAAGGATAACGTATGAATTATCCACTCTTCCCCATAGGGATTGAGAACCCCATGGAAAAGTCTAGCAAAATATCCACAACTTAAGTATCTCATATAAACATAAGTTGTTCAATCGTGACTTTTTGTTTCTAAATGCCAAAGATGATGAAGTAAAAATAGAGCAGTGATAACAGAATTGAGTGATGAATTATTGAGGGTAATACAAGTTGACCCCTATCTCACACTCAACTAAGAAAAATTGATGATCCTACTACCAAGAGGATGGAGATCCTCTGACTTATGGAGTGGCAATCCATATAAACAACCAGTCAATCAGGGACAAGATCCCTAAGGTGCACTATGGATCAAGACCAATAATAGGATCAAGAATAGTTTGTAGGTGAAGCATCACATGCTAAAAAACATGAAAAACTTCAAAATCTAGAAGAGATGCTTGCTATTGTACAAGAGGTAGAAGAATATACTCCTCTAGTTCAAGTATCAATTGTGGAACTGAGGAAAGTCAAGCACAGTTGACACAAATAAAGTGCAACACAAATAGGGAAGATATGGGGATAATTTACTTGGATTCTTATAATGAAGAAGTAGTACCTATTTTGGTAGCTTTAACAACTCCAACATCCAACATGACTACCCCTCCTCTTCCCTAATAGGTGTTTGCTTTGCAAATTGAGAGAATGACATAATGTTATAAGAGGAAATCAAAGGGGGATAGAGCTCAAACCCCATCCACAAAAGAACTCAAGGAGGCACAACCTTCCCTGAAAGGTGATCTAATTCAAGAGGTGGACGAAGAGGAACTACAATAAGCCAAAGTCTTGGGCTTGCAATCACTAAAAGCAAA
The DNA here is from genome assembly GCA_037957365.1 of Torreya grandis. Classification (NCBI taxonomy): domain Eukaryota; kingdom Viridiplantae; phylum Streptophyta; class Pinopsida; order Cupressales; family Taxaceae; genus Torreya; species Torreya grandis. The sequence continues at coordinate 1,649,637 of JARHVA010002272.1, forward strand.
TATGTCTATCACAAGTAATTGATTTAGTAAGGGTACTCTTTTCACTATTCCCTTATGCCTTTTGCCTTCAATGTCATTATCTGTTGCCTCAACCTTGCCTAATTTAATTATTTCTACTTTCATTCCTATGCAAGCACTTTCTAGAAATCTTATTTTCATGCATCTAACCTCTATTCTTCCTATTGATACTTCAACTTATTCAACCTCCACTACCATAGTTATCATTCCTTCAGTTTCCATCCCTTTAACCATAGCTCTTTCCATCCCAGCCATCAACCAAGCCATCACTTAAATTATTTCTTCCTCTACCCAATTGGGTTCACCTCTAACTTCTTCAACACTAATCCAAACCACAATAATAGTGACAACCAAAAGGGCTCCCAAAAAGTAACCAATTTGTATTATGCACCCAATTCCATAATTTAGGAACATAGTCTGGTCCAAAATAATTTGGCTCTTAATGCCCAAAACTTCCTTTGAACCTGAGCCTGAGCTTGAAGAATATGCACAGGTAGAATCTCAACCATTAGAACCTTTAAATCTCACTCTTCCAGACTAGGCCAAGGAGTTAGGAGCTTCAACCTCTAAGAAATCCAATGTGAAGATTACTGAGATTCCTACGATAAGCTCACTTTTTGACAAGGCTGCAACATCAGTCTAGAGGGTTAAAAGAGAAAGATTGAAGATAGTTCTGAGAGAGGATTGATTTTGGAGGAAATGAAAGAAGTCCATTCTATTTCAAAGAGGTAGAACAAGAAGAAAGGTCAGTCCCCATACATTGAGGACCTCAAGTCCTATATGGAGACCCATACTGAGGCAGTCCTAGTTATACATGAGGGAATGAAGGTGGCCAAACAAGAGATGGAAGAAGAGTTGGAAACTCTCAGAGAGAAACAACATGTGATATGAGTTCTCCCTATATAGAACAAGATGTACAAAATGTGGCACTTAGGTTATATGAGATTTTAAATACAATTCATTCTTTGAGAGTCTAGTTGGATCCACATGTGAATTCAATAACTAAATTGTTTAAATATCTTAGAGAAGACACGAATAAATTAAAGTTCTTAGTATTGTACACCCCCAATAAGGAATTCAACTACCTAGACCTAATGACCCCTTTAGAGGCATCTAATATATGTAATTTAGCTCTAATCATAACACAAGAGGCCTAAGATTAGGTGTCATCTTCTGAAGCTCTCATAAGTAAGCTTGTTGAACAAGAAAAGTAAGTAACACAAATTTTGACCGAGCCTGAATTAATAAAGGTTTGGGATAGTAGAGGGAAATTAGTAGTTCAAGCCAATTTTTGATCAAATGATTCAACAAGTTCTAGATGGTTTCAAATAGAGTTCACAAGGACTGATCTTGGAGGACATTGAAACTAAGTTGAGCACAATAAGGAGAAATGCAACAGAGGTAGAAGTCTTTTGGATTGGCTTTCAATCCACCAAGATAGAGTATACAAGGATAATGGAAAAAATAGATAGGGTGACTAGGCCTCATCTTCTTGACATGAACTAAATTCATGCACAAAATGGTAAGGCATACAAGTATTACTAAGATTTTGATGCAAAGAAGAAAGCAATGTCAGTTTCACCTGCTAGTTCTGCTCCTTATACCCCACCTACAGTGTGAATAACAACATTGTTGTCAAATACAACCCCTTCTAGTTCAACAAATACATCAATTCCACCTCACAACTCAGTTTCAATGGTAACTCTAGTTTAATAAATGAGTGCATAACCAAGTACATCTCTAGTCACCATGCCTACAACAATAAGCATAACTATAGTTCCAATAACAATTTTGAGAAATATTAAGTAAAAGCTAATTTAGCCTAAATAAAAATGCTATTTTTGTACAATTTTGCATGTAACAATTATAAATGAATAGTTAAGTCCTAGTTACATCCGTGTTGTAATTAAATAAACTATTTTATCAATATGCACATGTTACATGTCTAAAGTATCTATAAGTTATGACATGTAACTGAGACTTATGATCTAGTCTTTTATGATGTAATCAAAGTTTTCTAAACTTGGAGGATCAGATGACCCCTTCCCTAAGTTCTTTATATACATATAGAACCCTCTTTTCAAAGGGTCAAAGTTTTGAATGAATATACAAGAAGAGATCAAGAGATTAATTTTCATGCAACTATGTTTGTTATTTCTTTTTCCCTCTCTGTGTTAATGAAATTGAAAGTTTTTTATTTTTTATTAATTTAATAATTTTGAAGTGTGCTAATGCTATGGATGAATCTGAATGTTTTTATTAATGAATATTAATCTTAGATGTGCAATATCAATTGAAGATTGATAGATTTCATTGATTTAAGTAGTTATTAAAAGTTGAATTGATAATCAAATGTGTGTAGAGGTATCTCTTTTGATATAGTCTTCTAGGAGTCAGCCATAAATACCCTAGACAACTTCTTAGTTCGAACTATAATCTCTTAGATAAGGGTGTGCAAAAGCAGCCCTAAAAAGAGAAACCTTTAGTTGAGATCATTAAGCATCCTATATTTGTTATCCCAAACTACTAACGGTGCTTGTTTGTGAGTGTGCAAAAGATGCAAACAAAAACCACTGGTCTTAGAGATACTTGTCCACCAAATAAATAGCCTTAGAAGTTACCTTTCAAGAATACAAAACCTTCTTTTCTACCTTACCCTTCTTTCCCTTTTGAGTTTCTTTAAGATTTTCCCACCATAGAATAATTATCCACCCATCCGATTCACCTAGTGATTACATTTTTATTAGATTCCATGCATCCATCCACAAAACTTGGTTAAACAACCCATAGACTCAACCTGTTATTTCATCAACTAGTTGGTTTAACCACATATGTGAAACTCATGCCCTAGAGTGGAACCCTGTTCCATAGAGTTCTCAAAATGTTATAGGTCACCTCATTTAAACTTTCTAAGGTGTGAATAAAACCTGCATCAACATTAAATAAGTTGGCACTAGAAGGAGGGCACACTTGTGTGCTTTGCCAATAAATAGGGGCTAGTCATTACGTAAAGTTTCAATGGAAACACCCAAGAAATTAACAAGGTGTAAAGTCCAAACTAGCCTTTTATTTTCACCATTGTCAAATTAGAGGAGGCCTAGACTCATACTTGTCATACCTAAGATACATTGAGCTAGGACACCTTCCCTTATAAGAAACATCCCACTTATCAATTTTCTTAAAGCCCAACCTTGGTTACTCGGATCCACCATTACCATCCCTGGGGACCAACATGATCTACCAAAGAATTCAAAAAAGTATTTTCCTACCTTCTCCCCCTCAAGTGGGAGGATGACTTAAGAACGTATCAACTCTTTCAAGGCTGCCTTGAGGTTAATGAATGTCATCCATGAGGATGTTGCATTCCAGCTTTTTTCATTTACTCTACAAGATTCTTCTTATGATTAGTATCTCAATTTGTAGGAAAATTCCATCACCTCATGGAGTGAGTGTCAAAATATGTTCTTTGCATAATTTGGACAAGTGACTAATCCAAGCTTGGTATATCAACTCTTTACCAGCATGAAGAAAGAACCCATCAATCCAATCTAGGCCTTCAATATAAGATTTCAGAAGATGTACACTCGATTAAATGTCATGTATAAGCTAAATGTGAATTTGACACTTGAGATATACAAGAAGGCCCTGGATCCTATTACTATAGTGTTTTTGTGAAGAGCTTCCATCGCTAATACTCTAACTTTGGCATTCTAGGAAGCTATTAACCTCAATAAGTAACTCAAACCACAACTTAGCCCTCATAATCTAGGAGGCCAAGCATTCAATAATGGACTCCCATATTTGAATATAATTCCATGTGCTAATTAGAATGCCCTCACATTCAATCAAAATTAGTTGTAAAATATACCTCTTATGATGGAACAAATAACAAATTAGAATTATGATTTCTTGAACAATTAGATATAAAGAAAAGGCCAACAGTAGAATCCACATCAGGCTCACACTAATACAACAATCACTCAGGGTTCTGACTCTAATAAAGTTGAATTGGATTCTATACAAAGAGTGGTCCAAAAACTAAGCAATGATATCTTAAACATGTAGAAGAGGATGGGTAATACCACTAATCAGAATTACAACTAGAATTTTGGCTTTCCAAGATACAACAAGCCTTTCAAAAGGCCTACCACTAATGCAGGACAACAATAGTCTGATAAGATGCCAGATATCAATATCATGGAAATAACTTTGCCTAATTAGTGAAGGGTCCATGACACATCACAACATGGAGAGTTGGACTGTATAGAGTTCTATGTAGCCTTTGAAATCTTCTAGAGAGAAATGATTATATAAGATCAAATGATGAATCCTTTAGATGTCCCTCATGAATTTGACCCTTCAAGTGCAGCTATGGTCTTTGAAACATATGAGTGTTCCTTCCATAGTGAAGAATATAATATTTTAGAGGATAGTTTTGATGAAGTTCAAGCATTCTAGTAGTTAAATAGTAACAATTATAACCTAAGGAATAGGTGGCCTCTTACTACTTATACTCCTCCCAATAATATAGTTATCCTTACAAATCCCAAAGCTAATAATAATCCTCATCCCCCTAAAGGGAATGATAAACCTTAGCATAGAGAGATATAAAATAAAGGAGGATATAATATTGTTGTGGGTATGAAGAAAATTAAGTCTAACATCACTCTTCATGAACTAACACAAATCATAGAGCAGGAGTTCTTACAGAAGTCTATCACAAGTAAGTCTATTATAGAAAAGTACAAGACAACCAACATAAATGTTATATACAAAAGTAAGCTCGAGGTTCCCCCTTTCTTACTGACCATTCAAGCATTTGGCAAGAATACACATAATTGTCTCGTAGATTTCATAACTTCAACGATAGTAATGTTGAATTTCATTTGTCATAATCTTGGTTTAACACCAAATCTATTGAAGAGAACTATGTCATAACTAGATAAAATAGTAGTGCCTATATTGGGAGAACTTAATGATCTAATAATTTAGGTTGCCTTAGAACTCAGAGTATAAATGACTATCGACATATTGGTAGTGGATATTCTTAAAGGTTATGAATTATTGTTGAGCAGAGATTGGTCAAAAATATTAAATGGATATCTTTCCATGGACTTTTCACATATTTGGCTACCTTGGAGAGGCATTGCCAACTAGATCAGGATCGATTGAGAGCCAAGGATGAAGCATCCTATTACAAAATATAATACCATAAATGAAGAGGTAAATTATAAACCTCATAGTCTTAGAATTTATAGTTTTACCATGAAATATGAAGCACTAAATAAAATTTGAGGCCCTTCGTAATTATGGATCCTCTATTTTGATGGAGCAAGATATAAGAAAAGATAAGGCATCAATATCGAGCTGGTCAATCCTCAAGGAAAGAAATTATTAGCAACATATAGGTTCCAATTCCCATGCACCAACAACATAGTAGAATATGAGGCCTTGATTCTGGGATTACAGTTTGCCCTCAAAACTAATGTCAAATAACTATTGTTATACAAATATTCTAAGTTTGTTATTAACCAAGTTAGAAATAAATATCAATGTAAATTATCATATTTAAAGAAATACAAGCATAGAGCCTGGGATCTAATTAAATCATTCAAAGCTTTTAACATAGTAGTTATTTTGAGAGAACAAAATGAAGTTGTTGATTTACTGGTTGCTTCAACTGTAAATTTATCACCATTACATGATTCAAAAGTCTAGAATTTCTCAATTGAATTGGTACCTTGTCCTTTAGTACCATACAATGTTAAAAAATTCAAGTGTTTGACGATGACTAGCAAATTGTCCAATTTTTGACAAATTTAGGATAGTTGAAATCTTGGATAATTGATGATGAGGAAATAAACCATAGGTGCCATGAATAATTAGATGAAGAATGTGTTATCCAACTAAAGGAGAATCACCTCTCATTAAGAATGGTGACCTTGGAAGGAACCTTCGATACAAATCCTCAAGAATAACCACAAAGGTAGCTTAAAGTTAATGAATCCACATTCAACTCAAGAAATGTAGGTGATGAGAGGGATGCACACTTCATCACTATTGGCTTAAATTGCACACTAGACAAAAGGAAGAAGGTTAAGGAACTGATTATCAGGTATAAATATGTAATTACATGGACATATGATGACTTAAGGATATTCAATCCTATAGTCATCACCTACATGATTCTATTCAAGCCTGATCATAAACCATTTAGGCAAAGACAAAGGTTGGTTAATCTTATTTTGGAACCATTGATCTAGAAAGAAGTAGAGAAGTTGATAAGTACTAGGACAATTTATCCTATCAGGTATTCAATGTGGGTGGCCAATCTAGTTTTGGTTAAGACAAAGAGCAGTGAAATCAGAGTATGTGTCGACTTCAAGAATCTAAATAAAGCTTCTGAGAAAGACAATTATCCTTTGCCTTCTTAGATGAGGTAATACAAACTATGAGTGGGTATGAAATGATGTATTTATTGAATGGATTTCCAAGCTATAATCAGGTACGAGTCGAATTGGAGGATAGGATGGAAATGACATTTACTACAAAAGTGTAACATATGCATACAAGTGAATGTCATTTGGACTAATCAATGCTGAAGCTACTTTTTAAAGAGCTATGGATCATGAATTCTAGATATTGATAGGCAAGTGCATAATCATATACATGAATGGTCTCATTATTTTCTCTAAAAATATAGTTGATCATATCAACCACCTTCAATCTATTTTTGAAAGGTTTAGGAAGTTTGGTGTATGACTTAACCCCAAGAAGAGTATATTCAACATTACCGAAGCCAAGATGCTAGGTCATATTATCACTAAAGATGGGATCAACATTAACCTAGGTAGGATCTAGGGGATTTAAAAAATGATGTTTCCAAATGACAAAAAGGAATTCAAATCCATCTTTTGGAAGATAAATTTTGTAAGAAAAATTATATCAAGATTTGTAGAGATTGTTAGGCTCCTAAACGTAATGCTCAAGAAAAACACTAAAGTGGAGTGGACACATAAAGTTAAGAGGTCCTTCCAAGACATAAAGAAGGCTATTTTGCAAGCCCCAATGTTGGTAAGCCCATATTTCACTAAATATTTTTTCTTATACTCATTTGCCTCAGAGTATACTATTATTGTCATACTTATGCAGAAAAGGGAAAATAACGAACATCATATCACGTTCATGAGTAGTAAATTGAAATATGTAGAGCTTAAATACTCCCTAATTGACAAGTAGATCTTAATTATTGTTAAGGCAATTAAGAAGTTTAGGCACTATATCCTCTAAAATAAGACCATCACCTTAGTATCAAATCTTTTTGTCAAACTTATGCTAGGACATAATAAATTGGGAGAGTGTAGAGGGAAATGGATGGAAAAATTGCAAGAGTTTGATATTAATATTGTAAGTGTTATGTTGTGAGCCTATTTCCACATTACAATGTATTTCAAATATTGTACATTAAAAATTTTTAGGATCCCCCTTTTTTCAGGAGTATAGATGCATGGTTTATCTATACTTGTATATGTGTGGTGTCATCACCTATGATTAATGGAGAACTATTATGGGTTGACTTAGCCCATGGTTTTGGTACCCATTATTTTGTAAAACTGCTATGTCAATTACCTATTGATGTAATTATATATAGATGGACATACAATAGGTAAAAAAAGGAATAACTGAGTTTGAGAAGGTGAAGAGAGTGTGTGAATTCAAGTGCTAATTTGAGATAGTTTTTTGAGTGTAGCTGTAAATAATATTTGGGCATTGTAATTATGAGAAGATAGATCTGAGAGTGGATTTTACTCTTGTTGGCTTGTAATAAGATCTGAGCAAGTGGTTTTTGGTGGATGTAGCCCACATTCGGTGAACCACGTTAAATCCTATCTTCTTGTTGTGTAGTTTAATTTATGTTCTTTATGTATCTCTATTCATAGCTCTTGTTATTGAAATTTTGATAAATTATTTCGCATTAATTTTTATTTTATTCTTAACAATTGGTATTAGAGATTCAGGTTGTATTTACTAAAGTGTTGAATCACAGGAAGGGTTATTAGTTTAAGTGGGAGATATGGCTAATGATAGTACATCAAAGGTTGAAAAATTCAACAGGTAAAACTTTGGTCTATGGAAGATGCAAATGGAGGATTACCTCTATCTGAAGGACTTACATGCTCCACTGGGAGGAAAAGTAAAGTAACTAGTGGGTACGTAAAATGCGAATTGGGATCTACTTGATAAGAAAGTAGTTGGGGCCATCCGATTATGCCTTGCATCTTCAATCACATTTAATATATCATAGGAGAAGACCATGGAAGGTCTCATGTTAGGGAAGTTATATGAGAAACCCTCTAGTTTTAATAAAATATTTTTAATGAAAAAGTTATTTAATATGAAGATGTTTGAAAATGGTTCAATTGCTTATCATTTAAATGAATTTAATATAGTTGTGAGTATGTTGAAATCTGTAAATATTAAATTTAATGATGAAGTTAGGCTCTAATTATTTTGTGTTCCTTACCAAACAGTTGGAACAACCTAGTAATGGCTGTGAGCAACTTTATCTCTAACAATGCCAAGTTGAAGTTTGAGGATGTCATAGGAGCAATCCTTAGTGAGTAAATGTGATAGAAAATCTCTAGGGAGACTTCTACTTCAGGTGATGATTTGGTGGTGGAGAGTAAATAAAGACAAAAGTATAGAGGAAAATAAAAGTGTGGAAAGTCAAATGGTCATGGAAGGTCAAAATCAAAGAGCAGGATAACATGTTGGCACTACGGAAAGATTGGGCATGCAAAAAAGGATTGTTGGGCTCTTCAAAACAAGAATAAAAATCAAGAAGACACCAAGAAGGTGAATGTGGCATCAACTAATGTTTTTCAAGATTCATTAATTCTCTCTATGGAGAATATTATTGAGTCTTGGGTTTTAGATTCAGGGGCTTTTTTCATGTTACACCACATAGGCATTATTTTATTGATTATGTTTAAAGGGATTTTGGACATGTTTATCTTGGTGATGATGAGCCTTGCAACATAGTAGAAAAAGGATGTGTTTAGGTCAATATGTAGTATGTGAACACTTGGATATTGAAGGATGTTAGGCATGTGCCTAAGTTGATATGGAATTTGGTATTTGTGGGGCAACTAGGGAGTGAATTTTGTATGGTGAATTTTATAGTAGATTCTTGGAAGGTGATCAAGGGTGATCTTATGGTATCAAGAGATAAGAAGGTTGGTACCTTGTATTTATCAAGTAGTATTGACTATTATAAGTTAGTTATTGCAGATGCATATGTAACTTTGTGGCACTATAGGCTCTGTCACATGATCTAAAAGGGCATGCAAATTTTGAAGGACAGGTTACCCAGATAGAAAGGGTTTGATTTAGATTTTTGTGAATACTGTGTAAGAAAAATGGAAAAGGGTAAAGTTTCTCAAGGTTGGACCTATGAGGAAGGAGAATAAGTTGGAATTGATTCATTCAAAAGTATGGGGACTGATTCAGGTATCTTCTATTAGTGGTTCATCTTATTATGTCACTTTTATTGATAATGCAACTAGGAAAGTTTGGGTGTATGGCATTAGGAGAAGTTTGATGTGTTTGATACATCTAAAAGATGGAAAGCGTTGGTTGAGAATGAAATAGGTCTCAAGTTAAAATGTCTCAGGTCAGATAATGGTGGGGAATATTTCAATAATGAATTTTTTGATTACTATTCTAGGAATGGAATTCATAGACAGAGGATAGTTTCAGGAACTCCACAACATAATGGAGTGTCATAAAGGATGAACTTGACTATCATGGAGTATGTTAGGAGTATGAGGTTACATGCATGACTGCCCCTTCAATTTTGGATAGAAGTAGTAAACACGGCTATATATCTGATCAATAGAGGACCTTCATCTTCCTTGGATAGATGCATACCTGAGGAAGCTAGGTCTGGTAAGAAATTTTATTATTCCTTTCTTATAGTATTTAGATGTGAAGCTTTTGTTCATATTGATAAAGATGATAAGACCAAGTTAGAGGCTAAATCTAAAAAATGCATCTTTATTGGTTATGGTGAGGATGACTTTAGTTTCTCGATTTGGAGTCTTAAAGACAAGAAAATCTTTCAGTCTAAGAATATGGTATTTAATGAAAAAGTCATGTATAAACAATAGTTGTAGGATTAAAGAGAGGATTTTAGAAAAGAGTACATAGTGTTGGAGGACATTACAGATGGTAAAGTGTCCAAATAACTAGTTTAGGCACCTACTCCACATGAATCCTGAACTCCCAAGGTGAGAAGGTCTTCTAGGTTAAGAAGGGAACTCGAACATTTTTCTCTATCTATTAATTATTTATTACTCACTAACAATGGAGAGCTAGAGTGATTTGAAGAACCAATACAGGTAGATGTCAAGAAAAAGTAGGAATAAGCAATGGATGAGGAACATCAGTCTCTCATGGAAAATTAGACTTGGGGTTTGGTAAACCCACATGAAAGTAAAAGAGCATTAAAGAACAAGTAGGTGTTAGAATTAAAGAGGATGATGGAGGAAAGAAAAGGTACAAGGCCCGGTTGGTGGTAAAGGGGTTTGCATAGAAGAAGAAAATTAAGTTCGATGAGATTTTTTCTCTAATGGTGAATATGACTTCTATTAGGACTGTTCTTGGGATAGTGGCAGTGAAAGACTTATACTTAGAGTTTCTAGATGTGAAGACTGCATTCCTTCATGATGATTTGGAGGACTTATACATGGAGCAACCATAGGGATATGAGGTCACAAGGAAGGAGAACATGGTGTGTAAACTGAAGAATAGCTTGTATGGCCTGAAATAAGCTCCATGACAGTGATACAAGAAATTTGATAGTTTTATGATGGAGCAGGGATACTCCTTATGTCATTCAGACCATTGCATATATATCAAGAAGTTTGATGATGGTAGTTACATTATCATGTGTCTGTATGTGGATGACATGTTAGTTATAGGTAAGAGCATGCAAGAAATAAAGGTACTCAAGGAATAACTTAGTAATTCCTTTGCTATGAAGGATTTGGGGGCAACAAACAAATCTTTGGTATGATAATTACTCGAGATATGAAAGAATGAAAGCTAAATTTATCTTAAGAAGAGCACATTAATAAGGTGTTGTAGAGGTTTAATATGTAGGATCCTAAACTAGTTGGGCCTCCTTTGGTAGGCCATTTCAAGTTATCAAAGGAGCAGTGTCCCAAGATAGAGGAGGAGAGAATCTAAATGTCCTATGTACCTTACTCATCAATAGTTGGTAGCTTGATGTATGCCATGGTGTGCACTAAGATAGATATTACTGATGAAATGAGAGCAATAATTAGGTACATGAGTGATGTAGGTAGAGAACACTTGTAGGTAGTGAAGTGAATCCTTTGGTACTTGAGAGGGATCATGGGGATAGATTTAAGCTATAGTGGATTGGACACCACTTTGTGTGGTTATGTAGATTCGAACATGGCTAGAGATTTAGATAGTAGGAGGAGCATGATAGGATATGTATATACTATAGGTGACACAACGTGTTGGGGATCAACCAACAATGGATTACACTTGTGGAAGCAATGAATGCAGAAATAAATCAGATAGATAAGTAACTGAAATGATAAATAGCACAGAACAAGATATACAAGAAAACACCCTGAAAACTTGTATTAAAAACTCTTTACAATAGGAATACAAATGAAGAACTTTGTTCTTCCACACCTCTCTCAGATGCACACAAGATCTCTCACTAGATCTCTATTCCTCAAGAGCTCTCTCTCAAGTACTGTCCTTCAAACATTCACAATGTTCTACTCATACTCTATTACACACTCATTCAATAGCTTAGAAGATCTCTCCTACATATAGAAATAGGAAACTTGAGCATGCTCTTACAACAAACAGTTAAGCCTCTTCAACAAGGGCTCTAAAAATAATATTGCTAACAATAGAGACGCGAGCTTGAGTCTACAACTCAAACTCATCATGCAAACACTCGCTTCTGTCCTCAGAAATCGCTTTCTGGACACACAGGTAACCGACGTCAGTTCCTGCCTGTTCGCCTGTGACCGTTGCCAGCCGATCACACTGTCGACGTCGGTGCCTCTATAAGTGCAACTGACCGACGTCGGTCGCTCCTGACCGATGCCGGCGTCTGTGTAGACCCGAACCTGTTTGTGTATGCTCCTTGGTGAAGCTTTTAGCTCCACACCCCTAACAATCTCCCACTTGGAGATAAACCAGCTGCACCAGTACCTGTACAGCAATATCTTCTAGCTCCTCCATCTTCAACTCAATCATGAAGACCAATAGAAGTTGAATGAAGATTCAACTTCTCCTTAGTAACCGGCTTTGTTAGCATATCAGTAGGATTCTTGTCTGTATGGATCTTTTCCAGCTTCAACTCACCATCTTCCAATACCTGCCGTATGAAGTGGTACCTTAGCTGTATGTGCTTGGTTCTTGAGTGAAAAGCTGAGTTCTTAGCCAAATGGATTGCACTCTGACTGTCACTATGCAATCTGCAACTCCCATGCTCCCTTCCAAGCTCTTCCATGAACCGTGTCATCCATATCATCTCCTTGCTAGCTTCTGTAGCTGCAATATATTCTGCTTCTGTAGTTGACAAGGCTACAACCTTCTGCAACTTAGAAATCCAACTAACTGCCGTTCCACCTACAGTAAAAACATAACCTGTGGTGCTCCTCCTGCCATCCAAATCCCCTGCCATATCTGAATCTACATAGCCATGTAGAGAAGTATCTGAACCTCCATAGCATAAGTGTCTACTGCTGGTTCCTCTCAGATATCTAAGGATCCATTGTACTGCTTTCCAATGTTCCTTTCCTGGATTGGCCATATACCTGCTTACTACTCCCACTGCTTGGGCAATATCCGGTCTAGTACACACCATTGCATACATCAAACTTCCTACCGCGGAAGAATATGGAACCTTATTCATGTACTTTACCTCATCATGTGAATTGGGACATTGTTCTTTACTTAACTTAAAATGTCCTGCCAAAGGTGTGCTTACCGGTTTCGCATCCTACATGTTGAACCGTTTCAACACCTTGTCCACATAATCTTCTTGAGACAATATCAACCTGTGATTTTTCCTGTCTCTCTTAATGCTCATGCCAAGGATTTTCTTAGCTGCTCCCAAATCCTTCATAGCAAATGTTTGAGCTAACTTCACCTTAAGCTCAGAGATATCCTGCATGTGAGATCCTGCAACCAGCATATCATCTACATACAACAATAGAATAATGTATCTACCGTTATCAAATCTCTTAAAATATACACAATGGTCGGATTGACACCTACTGTAGCCATGCTCAGTCATAAACCTGTCAAATTTCAAGTACCATTGCCTAGGAGCTTGCTTGAGGCCATACAAGCTTTTCTTCAACCTGCACACTAGTTTCTCCTTACCCTTGACCTCAAAACCTTCTGGCTGTTCCATGTAAATTTCCTCATCTAAATCTCCATGAAGAAATGCTATTTTAACATCTAGCTGCTCAAGATGCAAATCCTCAAAAGCAACCAAAGACAATACAACCCTTATAGAAGTCATCTTAACAACCGGAGAAAAATTCTCGCCAAAGTCAATACCTGGCTTTTGTGCAAATCCTTTCACAACCAATTTGGCCTTATACCTCATCTGTCCATCCTCACCTTCCTTCAACCTGTAGGTCCACCTGTTCTTCAGTGTTCTCTTACCAGCTGGCAATTCAACCAAATCCCATGTTTGGTTCTCTCTTAAGGACTCCATCTCCTCAACCATGCCACGCTCCCACTTACTCCTGGACTCCACCTGTAAAGCTTCTTCAAAACTTTCTGGTTCTCCACCATCGGTTAGCAATAAATAATATAAAGAAGGATAATATCTAATTGGAGGCTTACTTACCCTTTCAGACCTCCTGATTGGTGTCTTGGACTCATTTTCCACAATCTGTCCACCCAAATTTTCTGATAGTGACCGACCTCGGCCACCTGTAGACCTGTTACTGGCCGACGCCGGTTCTTCCTGGCCGACGCCGGTGCCTGGTCTGCCGACGTCGATCTCTGTATGACCGACATCGGTTTCTGTACTGCCGATGCCGGTTCCAAACCTGCCGACATCGGTCTCTGTGTTTTCCTGTAAGTGATTATTTCTTTTTCTCGCGAGCTCATTTTGGACCATAACTTCGTCCAATTCATTATTGCTCTGCCCAGCTTGATCTAGCTTCCTTGTCTGATCACTGTACATCACTCTTTCATTGAAAACAACATCACGGCTCCTAATTACCTTGTTAGTTCCTAGATTCCAAAATCTGAAACCAAAATCATCTGAGCCATAGCCTATAAACGTGCACCTCATAGACTTAGCATCAAGCTTCTTTCTATTTTCCTTATCTACGTGCACAAAGGCTTCACAACCAAAAACTTTGAGATATGAGAGATCTACCTTTTTACCTGTCCATGCCTCTTCTGGAATTCCACCATTCAGAGCTGTAGAGGGTCCTCTGTTGATCAGGTACACTGCGGTGTCAACTGCTTCTGCCCAAAACTCTAAGGGCAACCCTGCATGCAATCTCATACATCTTGCACGCTCCATAATAGTTCTGTTCATCCTTTCAGCAATACCATTCTGCTGAGGTGTCCTTGGAACCATCCTTTGCCTACGGATTCCATTTATGTAACAATACAATTTGAACTTAAGACTGCAGAACTCACCACCATTATCAGATCTCAAGCACTTTAATCTTTTGCCTGTTTCATTCTCAACCATGGCTTTCCAAATCTTGAAAGTCTCAAAAACATTAGATTTCTTTTTAATACTGTAGATCCATACCTTTCTTGTGGCGTCATCTATGAATGTAACATAGTATTGTGATCCGCCAATAGAGGCTACCTGAGCCGGTCCCCACACGTCTGTGTGAACAAGCTGCAACTTTTGCCTTTTCTTAGTAGACCCAGTCTTTAGAAAACTAACTCTTTTCTGTTTTCCAAATACACAATGCTCACAAAATTCTAGATCCATACTTTTCAAATCTGAAAGCATACCTTTAGACTTAAGGATTGACATCCCCTTCTCACTCATGTGGCCAAGCCTTGAGTGCCACAATTTAGCATCCACATCTGAAGTAGATAAAACTGAAGGAGATTTGTTAGTAACACAATTACACAAATAGAGAGTACCTTCTCTCTTACCTCTGGCCATAACAAGTGCACCCTTGGTCACCTTCCAAGAATCTGCTGTGAGAGTTACTGTACAACCCTCATCACCTAGCTTACCTACAGAAATCAAATTTCTCTTCAAACTAGGAACATGCATCACATCCCTCAACACCCATGTGTTGCCATTCTGCATCTTTAGCTACACTTTACCTTTGCCAATAATATTACAAGGCTCATCATCCCCTAAGTACACTATTCCAAAATCTCCATGGACATAGTCACTGAAATATTCTCTGTTAGGGGTAGCATGGAAAGATGCACCAGAATCTAATACCCAAGATTCTATATTATTATGCAAAGAGAAAATAAGAGCATCCTGTGCAATACCTGCAACCTTTGTCTCTTCCTTTCCTTCGTGCTGATTGTCCTCCTTAGGCTTTGACCAGCAATCTCTGCTTATGTGCCCCAACTTTCCACAGTTCCAGCATTGTGGCCTTCTGCCATTCCTGGATTTGGATCTGCCTCTTCCCTTAGACTTAGATCTTGATCTCCTCTTGCTCCTTTCTTTTTGCCTTCCTCTGCTCTCGAGATTTAAAGCATTCCCGGATGTCCCAGATGTCTCTTCTGTGCTTTTCCTGCGAATTTCCTCATTCAAAATAACACTAACCACATCCTCTACTTTTAAAATATTCGAAGAAGAAGCAGTATTAGAAACTGCCATTACCAGGCCATGCCAGCTTTCAGGCAAAGAACATAATATTAAAAGAGCCTTTATTTCATCTTCAAATGTAATATTGACAGAACTTAACTGATTAACAATACCATGGAAATCATTCAGGTGATTAGAAACAGATCCACCTTCTTGCATATGCAAATTAAATAACTGCTTCATTAAATATACCTTATTTGAAGCTGAGGGTTTTTCATACAAATTTGCTAACATGGTCATTAACTCTACCGTAGTTTTTGCCTGTGACAAATTAGATATCACAGTGGAGGCCAGACTCAGTCTTATAGACCCAAGAGCCTTTCTGTCAAGAACTTCCCATTCTTCATCCTCCATGTCCTTGGGCTTCTTTGCTATCCCACCTAACGGTAAGTAAAGATCCTTCTGATACAGATAGTCCTCTATCTGCATTCTCCAGTGCTGATAGTTCTTGCCATTAAACTTTTCCATTCTCAACTTACTTTCCTCTGCCATTGCTTCTCCCACTCAAACAGAAATCCCTGTGAGCAACCTGTAATCTGAACACACTACACAGATCTGAACCACCTGTTAGTGAACCTGAGCTCTGATACCACTTGTTGGGGATCAACCAACAATGGATTACACTTGTGAAAGCAATGAATGCGAAAATAAATCAGATAGATAAGTAACTGAAATGATAAATAGCACAGAACAAGATATACAAGAAAACACCCTGAAAACTTGTATTAAAAACTCTTTACAATAGGAATACAAATGAAGAACTTTGTTCTTCCACACCTCTCTCAGATGCACACAAGATCTCTCACTAGATCTCTATTCCTCAAGAGCTCTCTCTCAAGTACTGTCCTTCAAACATTCACAATGTTCTACTCATACTCTATTACACACTCATTCAATAGCTTAGAAGATCTCTCCTACATATAGAAATAGGAAACTTGAGCATGCTCTTACAACAAACAGTTAAGCCTCTTCAACAAGGGCTCTAAAAATAATATTGCTAACAATAGAGACGCGAGCTTGAGTCTACAACTCAAACTCATCATGCAAACACTCGCTTCTGTCCTTGGAAATCACTTTTTGGACACACAGGTAACCGACGTCGGTTCCTGCCTGTTCGCTTGTGACCGTCGCCGGCCGATCACACTACCGACGTCAGCGCATCTGTAAGTGCAATTGACCGACGTCGGTCGCTCCTGACCGATGCCGGCGTCTGTGTAGACCCGAACCTGTTTGTGTATGCTCCTTGGTGAAGCTTTTAGCTCCACACCCCTTACTCATCAATAGTTGGTAGCTTGATGTATGCCATGGTGTGCACTAAGATAGATATTACTGATGAACTGAGAGCAATAATTAGGTACATGAGTGATGTAGGTAGAGAACACTTGTAGGTAGTGAAGTGAATCCTTTGGTACTTGAGAGGGATCATGGGGATAGATTTAAGCTATAGTGGATTGGACACCACTTTGTGTGGTTATGTAGATTCGAACATGGCTAGAGATTTAGATAGTAGGAGGAGCATGATAGGATATGTATATACTATAGGTGACACAACGGTGATTTGGATTTCATGACTACAAAAGCTTGTGGCTTTGTCAACCACAAAGGCTAAGTATATTGTTATCATTGAGGTAAGCAAAGAGATGATTTGGTTATAATAATTGATTGAGGAGTTGGGGCTTAAGTAAGAGAAAGGGAAGTTGTATAGTGATAGTTAGAGTGTTATACACCTAGCAAAGAAATCCACCTTCCACTCTAGGATGAAGCATATATAGTTAAGGTACCATTTCATTAGGACAATTTTAATAGAAGAGAAGTTGAAGCTAAAGAAGATTCATACCAATCAGAATCCTACAAACATGATGACCAAGGTGGTCATAAGGGAGAAACTAAAGCTATGTTCAACTTTAGTTGGCCTTCAAAGATGACAATGAAGGGTTGAGAATCTTGCTTAGAGGAAATTAGCCTCCAAGCAGGAGATTGTTATGTTATGGAGCCTATTTCCACATTACAATGTATTTTAGATATTGTACATTAAATTTTTTTAGGATCCCCCTTTTTTTGGGAGTATAAATACGTGGTTTATTTATACTTGTATATGTGTGGTGTCATCACCCATTATTAATGGGGAACCGTTATAGATTGACTTGGCCCATGGTTTTGGTACCCATTGTTTTGTAAAACCACTATGTTAATTACTTATTGATGTAATTATATATAGATGGACATATAATAGGTAAAAAAGGAATAACTGAGTTTGAAAAGGTGAACAGATTATGTGAATTCAAGTGTAAATTTGGAAGAGTTTTTTGAGCATAGCTCCAAATAATATTTGTGCATTGTAATTGTGAGAAGACTGATTTGAGAGTGAATTATACTCTTATTGGCTTGTAATAAGATTTGAACAAGTGTTTCTTGGTAGATGTAGCCCATATTAGGTGAACCATGTTAAATCCTATCTTCTTGTTGTGCATTTTAGTTTTTGTTCTTTATGTGTCTCTATTCATATATCTTGTTATTGTGATTCTTTGAAATTATTTCACATTAATTTCTATTTTATTCCTAACGGTCAGAGGACAAGGAATTGTTTAATTGATGACTAAACCAGACCTACACATCACCATCAAAGAGGTTTGCCAAACACAGTTCTCATAAAAATATTGGTATTGAAGGATTATTCAGTTCCTACTCATTGGAACATGCCCCCAACAACTCAAGAGAGAGAAAAAGAGAGATTTAAAGCTCAAGATTACTCATTATATGATTAGGAAAGGTGTCTTCTATAGGAAGAATTATGAAGGCATCTATTTAAGATGTGTATCATGTGGAGAAGCTCAGGAGATCTTAGAAAATTTGGATCAAAATATTGGCAACAACCATCCATCTAGCAATGTTATGACCCATAAAATACTCAAAATGGGTTATTATTAGTTGATGGTATTTAAGGATGCTCACTTCCATGTGAGGATGTGCCATGAATGCTAGGTCTTGGCAAAAAGAGAGGTACATGCAATAACTCCACTATATCCTATGATCGAAGGTAGGTCATTCACCCAATGGGGATTGGATTTCATTAGTGTTATAAACCTAAATTCCTTATCTAGGCACAAATTTGTGCTCACTACTATAGATTATTGCACTAAATTAATTAAGGAAACAACCACCAAGAACTCAAAAGCTCAAGACGTGATTGGTTTTCTTGAAGAACATATCATAACTAGGTTTGACAAGCCTATCTCTTTAGTTTATGACAACAAGCCAACATTTCAGTCAGATGAATTCACTAAATGGGCCTATGATAATCAAATTAAAATAAGATAATCCTCCAATCACTACCCACAAGGGAACAAGTTTGTTGAGTCAACTAACAAGAACCTCATAGACACTATCAATAAGTCAGCTATAGATAAACCTAGGGAATGGCATCTTTTACTGAAATACATATTCTAGGTAGACCAGACTAGGTACAAATAGGCCCTTAAATCCTCACCATATCTACTAGTTTATGGGAAATAGTCAGTGTTCCCAATCATGTTAAAACTACCAACATATCAGTTTATACAAGATTACATGGAGCCCAATGATAAAATAGAGTCCAGAATGCTGGATATCATTGAAATGGAAGACTCTAAGAATGAAGCATTGAAAAACTCTAGAAAACATTAGGATGTGGTCAAGAGATGGTTCGACAAGAGAGTGAAATTCAAAGCATTTAGAATCTCTAACTTAGTGTTGCTATGGGACAAAGCCCATGAGAAAAAAAGGAATGCATAACAAGTTTACCCCGCTATGGATAGGACTGTATCAGATCTTTGAGATCTTGGGTAATAATGCATTCTATTTAAAATATATTCAAGGTAATGGTTTGACATATCTAATTAATGGATATTTTTTGAAGCATTACTTCATGGATACCCCATCTAGAGAGGTCTCTGAGTAAAGACATGTATTATGGTAGAGGTAGGAGTAGGCTAGATTTTCTTGATTAGTTATCTTCATACTTTCAGTCATTTGCTTTTATTAGAGTAGTTCATGTTTTCTAGATTATTTTTTTTGCTTTCAGTAGTTTTCTTGCTTTCTAGGGTAGTTTTCTTTTGATTTCATGGTAGTTTAAGTTGATCCATCCTAGTATAATCAAATGATGATTTGAGGTGTTTTGAATCCAAATCTAATTAATCGATGTTGCATACTATAGTTCAAAATTCTTAATCTAGGTAAGCAATGAGAGAGTTAGCCATGACCATATCTTAAAGCTAATGATTCCATCAGATATAAAAAAGTTGCTCCCATAGTTTTGTACAAATTTAGAAAACTATCATTATCCCCTTGGGTCAAATGCACACAAAATGCCAATACTTATTTAAGGTAATAACCATGGACATGAGAAATAGTTGAGAGGAACATTTTGATTAAACCAAAACTTTACTAAGACCATCTCATGATGGCCACCTTCTTCCTTCTTTCATTTAGATAGGAAAAATAAAAGTTTAAAAATAAAATGCATCATCCAAAAGTCCAAAATAAAATAAAAAAGATTCAAAACATACATGCTGAAATAAGATCAATGTATCATTCATCATAAAAAACAAATGAAGAAAGAGATAAGAGGTAATCAAAGGTATCTCTGTCAGGGCTATGGATGCCTGACTCACATTAGAATAATGCCTAAACTCCCTAATGTCTATACACATAATGTCCAATCAAAATGAAATCTACAACTCACCCCATGTCTTTGCCTGATGCCTGACTAGTAACATGACAATGCCCAAACTCCCCAATGTCTATGCACATAATGCCCAATCAAAATGAAACCTACAACTCACCCCATGTCTTTGCCTAAAACCCTAAGACAAGAGATAGTGAACATTACTTTTTACACTCAAATCTAAGGTATAAGTGAAGTTAGTATGTTGTGTAGGATTATTAAAAGTCTCTTTTTGTTTTTGTTTTAATCATTTCTTTTGGTATGATTTATGGTTGATATTGGTATTGCAAAACCATGGATTCTAGATTCTTGAAAACTCAGGAGTATTCATCCCTGTGAGTCACCATTTGTTGTATTTAAAACACTCCACCCTATATTTTTTCTTTGAAAAGTGGGGACCCCCTTTGTTTTTAGAGTAAGAATATTTTATCTGGGTATTTATGTGTTTCTATTGGTTATTATTATCTATATAAAATTAGTGTTTTAAACATTAAATCACACATTGGGATCCACCTATTTCCCATTTTAAAGGACTTGTTCAAACTAATCTATTAATGAAAAATTAGATAGAATTTATTTAAATGGAAGGTATTCAGATTAGCTTATTCAGATACTTTCACTTTAGGAATGCTTATTTGGAAACTTTTTCCCGATCTGTGACTTTTATTTAGAAGGTTTTCATTCAATAAATTTTGGTCTTTGAAAGCTTTACTTTGGAAGGTTTCTCTTCAAAAACTTTCCCTTCGAGGAATTTTCTTCGAAAGCCTTGTTCTAGTCGACAAATTTCACTTCAAAAAATTTGTGTTCAACAACTTTCTCTTTGGTAACTTTCTCTGCAAAAGTTTAACTTTAGGAAATTTTATTTAGATGCTTTATTCCAGTCATTAACTTTCACTTCAGAAACTTTGTGATTGAAGAATTTCACTTTGGGGACTTTTCTTTGAAATCTTTATTCTAGTCGACAAATTTCACTTCAAAAAATTTGTGATCGATAACTTTCTCTTTGAAAACTTTCTGTTTAAAAGATTTGTTTTAGGGAATTTCATTTAGAAAGTTTATCTTTAGGAACTTTCTATGTAACAAATTCTTCCTAAACAACAATCCTACTAAAGAGTACTTAGTCTTTAGGAACTATTCCTTCAGTGACTTTTAGATAAACCCTTTTAAAATGAATTTTGTTGAAGAGCATTTGGATTTTTTAGGTATTTTAGGCTCTAAAGCAAATTTTGACTCCCCTGACTAAACCATATAATGACAAATGTCATGAAGCTAAAGGCAACACCATGACACCTTGAATGAGTAAGAATCCTATGTGGCATTTACTCTAGGACTGGGTGGTCAAATTCAAATTGAATGAAGGTGACGAGCTCGTAGACATTGGTGATTAATGTTGCATGAACTAGTAATGAATGTAGAAATATATAACATTGACCCCCCACCCAAGTTCATCTCATTCAATTTTCAAGATCTCAAGTAAACTTAAGCCTTATACAATCTCAAATTCCCTAGTTGTGACTAGGATGACTTGAAACTCATGTAATTTAGTTTAGTGCCTAGTATTTTTGAAAGCTTGAAGCATACCAACATACATCAAACAACCATGGCATCTTCGTGTAGGTCATATAAGGGACCATTAACACCCTTCAAGTTTTCCATCAAGGACTCTACTAAGTATTTAGACACAACTTTAGACACAATTGTGTTTGATGGCCTTTATCCCAATTAATCAACCTTATGAGAGGTTATAGAGAATGTGGATTCATTTGCATTGGAAGAAGACATCTCAATTGAGGAGAAATAGATTGTAAAGGAGCTAATCCCATTCAAATGACATTCCTTTTACTACGCAGTTACTAAGCTAGAGGTTATACCATGGATATACTTGTTGTGAGTCCTGTTCTTTGAGGCTAAAATTGTAGATAGTAGTTACTTGCATTACATCAACAACAACATAGTCATCACATATATCTCTAATTAATAATTCATGAAGTATTTAAGTCTCCCTATCCTAGATATTACATTTGATTTGCATATCGTAGTCACCTAGAAGAAGACCAACAATGTGGAGTGAGCACTAGGAAGGTGGCTTCTCCCAGGTGAGACATTTATTGTGAAGGAACATGTTAGGAATCTCATCCCTATCACCATATTTAAGAAGGGGATTCACATAGGCATGACATTATTGAACCAACTCTTTGGCCACATGAATGTCCATTTCTTACATTTGAAATGGGTTCCCCTACTATACCTGATTAGTACTTCAGAGCACACCTATGTATTAGGAAAATTCGTAAGTGTCCACCTACAAGAATGAATTCTGCATAAAGAGAGGAGGCCACATGGGAGAAACTTTTATATGATGTCTTACCTATTAGATGCAATCATGAGAATAATGTACAAGAATAATGGGGTTCTATGGAGTTCCAACATAGATGTTATCAAGAATAAAATATTTGACTAGTACTCTTTCATTCACATGTACTCATATGCCAATAAAACTTTTAATATTGTAGAGGATCTCTACCCTCAAGTCTAGATGGCCATTCATGGTCAACCTTTGGCTAGGATTTCACCTAGCATTACTGTCAGGAAATCAGGGAACAACAAACATGCTCTGACTCCACTGGTTAGGATCTTGCTCCTCAGATAGAGCACAGTATGATTACCAAATATATAAGCAATTGAATATGCGGAAATAACCAGAAACACAAGTAACTAGAATTCACCAATAGCACAGAATATGAGAGACAATACACTATCTTGTATTAACACTAACAGAAAAGAATACATCAAAGAGCCGCCACACTCTTTCACCTTACAGAGATTCGCCACACCTCAAGTGTACAGTAATTCTTCTCACACACACTCTCCTACACAAAAACGGTCCCAACAACCAACTCACACACAGAATTGGTGTTCACCTCACCAACCAGTCAGTGATAACCCTGCCGGTACATCAAGCACTCTATAGCACTTCAAGCTGATCTCTCATGAACCTGCAACCTACAATTCAAAGACCAAGCTTACATGTAGATCACCAATGAGCTTGCAACAACCTGCAACTCATAGATCTTACAACTAGAAGGAACTCTTCCTTTCTATCTCATGCCTTATACAATACATGCCAATGGGTCTATAAATAGATCCTTAACTCAAACAATAACTAAGACTCTTAATTTAGACAATTATCCTCGCAGCCCAAGACTCTGGCTGGTCTTGACATGCAAACTCATAGTTCACTTAACTAACTGTCCGTGAAACGAACACTTCGGGAACACACAGGCGACCGACGCCGGTCCCTGCTGGTCTGGTTCTGCCGACGTCGGCCGACTTCCTGCCGTCGCCGGTTGCCTTCTGCACTGGATCCTGCCGACGTCGGTCATGTTGCCGACGCCGGTTCCTATAGAACTCAGCAACCATTATTCCTCAGTTTGCAAAGGTTGAAGCTTTTAGCTCCACACCCTAACAATCTCCCACTTGGAGATAAACAGCTGCAACCTGTACCTGTACCTGTACACCGTCTAGTTTGTTTCCTTGGCTTTGTATCCCTCCTCAAGATCACTCTTGAAGACCAACCACCACAAAATCCGTGGTGCAAAATCTGTCATCCAAATTACCTGCCACATCCGCATCTACAACCATGTAGAAAAAGAACTTGACCCTGCATAGCATGTGCACCTGCTGCTGGTCCAACTGAACTGCCCTTCAGTATTACTCTCCCGGATTGACTCCAAACTTGTGACAACTCCCACTGCTTGGGAAAACTCAGGTTTAGTACATACCATGCACTCAACCTCACTATGTGAATCAAGACACCTGTTCTATGAACTGTCTAACCATCGGCGTGCTAACCGGCTTCACACAATCATCCTGAAACAAAGTCAACAAGACCTCCATGTCTCTAGAACACACTCATGCCAAAGAATCTTGCTGCTCCCAGATTCTCCATGACAAACACCTGAACTAGCTTTACCTTTAGTTCAGAAATACCTGTATATGTAACCCTGCAACAAGCACATCATACAGAAAATAGAATAGTGTAGCTAATACTATCCAACCTGGTAAAGAGAAACACAATGATCAAACCTCCATTGCCCTGCAGCTAATACAAGATCATATACCCTAATCTTCCATCTCACGAATCCATTTCCGCTCTTCTTCATCCTCAACATCCATTCATCTCTCAGTGCTTACTTCCAGCTGGCAACACTACCCAAAACACCTGTTTGGTTCTCCTCCAAGGAATCACATCCTCATCCATGCCAAGCTCCCACTGTTTCCTGGATCTACCTGTTCTGCTTCTTCAACAACTTCCTGGTCCTATGCCATAAGTGAGCAACAAGTAGTGTAAAGAAGGGAAATGACGAATTTAAGAACTTACTTACACCTTCAGTCCTCCAAATGGGCGCTTGAGACTCCATGACAACTGGCTGTCCACCCAAAATTCGTCTCAGTAACCGATGCCGGTCACATCTCAGTCTACAGCCGACCGATGTCGGTTCCCTGCGACTGCCTCCTCGCCGACGTCATTTTCCCATGGCCGACGCCGGTCTCTGTCTGCCCCGAGTCACTGACGTCGGGCTGCACATAGCCGACGTCGGTCCCTGTCTGGACGCCGATGCCGGTTTTCCTGCCGACGTCGGTCTCTGTGTTTTTCTTGTGAGACCTGACTTTTTCTCGCGAGCTCTTTTTGGATCAAAACCTTGTCCAAATCACCCTTGCTCTGCTCAGAATTCCTCTGCACCTTATGCTGAACTCTGGTCGTCACTTTCTCCTTGAAAACCAAGGCTTTCCCGTTCTTGTCACTAACATCGGATTCCTCAAGAAATCTTACTTTCTTCTTCTGCATTCAGGAACCACGATCCATGCCTTCCAAATCCGAAAGCATATTCTTTGACTCAAGAACCAGCATCTCCTTCTTATCTA
Organism: Torreya grandis; assembly: GCA_037957365.1. Lineage (NCBI taxonomy): Eukaryota > Viridiplantae > Streptophyta > Pinopsida > Cupressales > Taxaceae > Torreya > Torreya grandis. The sequence continues at coordinate 1,675,163 of JARHVA010002272.1, forward strand.
TGTGACCAAGCCTATTAAGCCACATCTCTGAATCTACAGCTGAAGTAGATAACCCAGAAAGAGAATCAGTAAAACAAGTAGATAGATAAAGCGTACCTACTTTCTTACCTCTAGCTATAACAAGTGTACCCTTGGTAACCTTCCAAGAGTCCGCTGAGAGAGTTACTGTGCAACCCTCTTCACCCAAACTTCTAACCGAAATCAGATTCCGCTTCAGAACTGGGACATGCATGACCTCCTTTAACACCCATGTGTCACCTGTCTGCAATTTCAGCTTCACTTTGCCTTTGCCAACAACCTGACAAGGCTTACCATCCCCTACACAAATTTCTCCAAAGTCTCCCTGGACATACTCATGAAAAAATTCTCTATGTGGAGATGCATGAAAAGAGGCACCAGAATCTAATACCTAAGATTCTACTTTATCCAAAGAACATACCAGAGCATCCTGTGCAACGTAGCCTGCAACATCTGCTTCTTCTTCATGTTCTTCATGATGATCTTCACCCGATCTGCAATCTCTCTTTAAGTGCCCTTGCTTTCCACATTTCCAGCAGGTTATTCTGCCATACCTGGACTTGGATCTCTTGCCTGTCTTAGACCTTGATCTCCCACGCTCTGTCCTCTCTCTTGGCCTTCCTCTTCCTTCAACACTCAAAGCATTTCCGGATAATTCACCTGTGCTTTTCCTGCGTATCTCTTCATTCAAGATTACACTCACAACATCATCCACTTTTAAGACTTTTGAAGGAGACACAGTATTAGAAACTGCCATTACCAAACCTTCCCAACTTTCAGGTAATGAACACAAGATTAAGAGAGCTCTAAGTTCATCATCAAATACAATATTCACTGAACTTAACTGGTTTACTAAACCATGGAAATCACTAAGATGGCTATGAATAGATCCACCTTCCAACATTTGCAAATTAAATAAACGCTTCATAAGAAATACCTTGTTTGAAGCCGAGGGTTTTTCATATAAATTTGCCAAAGATTTCATCAACTCCACCGTTGTCTTACACTGTGATAAGCTGGAAATCACAGTTGAATCAAGACTCAATCTAACAGATCCCAGAGCCTTCCGATCAAGAACCTCCCATTCTTCATCTTTCATATCCAAGGGTTTGCTAGCAACCCCACCCAACGGTAAGTACAAATCTTTCTGATACAGATAGTCCTCAATCTGCATCCTCCATAATTGGTAGTTCTTGCCATTGAACTTGTCCATTCGTAGTTGACTGCTTTCTGACATTGCTCAACTCCCACTCAAACAGAAACCCTGTGAGTAACCTGTAATCAAAACACACTACCCAGATCTACACCAATCTGTTAGTATCCCAACCAAAAGCTCTGATACCACTTGTTGGTATCAAGCTCAAGAACCTACAACCAAGGCTCTGATACCACTTGTCAGGAAATCAGGGAACAACAAACATGCTCTGACTCCACTGGTTAGGATCTTGCTCCTCAGATAGAGCACAGTATGATTACCAAATATATAAGCAATTGAATATGCGGAAATAACCAGAAACACAAGTAACTAGAATTCACCAATAGCACAGAATATGAGAGACAATACACTATCTTGTATTAACACTAACAGAAAAGAATACATCAAAGAGCCGCCACACTCTTTCACCTTACAGAGATTTGCCACACCTCAAGTGTACAGTAATTCTTCTCACACACACTCTCCTACACAAAAACGGTCCCAACAACCAACTCACACACAGAATTGGTGTTCACCTCACCAACCAGTCAGTAATAACCCTGCCGGTACATCAAGCACTCTATAGCACTTCAAGCTGATCTCTCATGAACCTGCAACCTGCAATTCAAAGACCAAGCTTACATGTAGATCACCAATGAGCTTGCAACAACCTGCAACTCATAGATCTTACAACTAGAAGGAACTCTTCCTTTCTATCTCATGCCTTATACAATACATGCCAATGGGTCTATAAATAGATCCTTAACTCAAACAATAACTAAGACTCTTAATTTAGACAATTATCCTCGCAGCCCAAGACTCTGGCTGGTCTTGACATGCAAACTCATAGTTCACTTAACTAACTGTCCGTGAAACGAACACTTCGGGAACACACAGGCGACCGACGCCGGTCCCTGCTGGTCTGGTTCTGCCGACGTCGGCCGACTTCCTGCCGTCGCCGGTTGCCTTCTGCACTGGATCCTGCCGACGTCGGTCATGTTGCCGACGCCGGTTCCTGTAGAACTCAGCAACCATTATTCCTCAGTTTGCAAAGGTTGAAGCTTTTAGCTCCACACCCTAACAATTACTAGAACACTTGCCAATGTGGGAGACTATTGGATGTACCTTGATTACACCATTATCATGGTTACTGTTCATAAGGTGGATCTTCTTTAGCTTATTAACTTTATTCTCGACAAGGTGGTTGAAAAATATATTGCCTTCTAGATATGGAATGGTATAGATGAGGAGCTAATAAAGAATAAGAAGGGTACTTTTCATGACTCCTATATCATTATTGGGAGGATGTAGTACACCATCAGGAGGAAATTCAAGGAAGTTGGAAATGCGAAGAGAACATATGCATTATCCACTCTCCCCCATATGGATTGGGACCCCCATGGGAAATTCCAACAAAATATCCATAGCCTAAGTATCTCATATAAACATGAGCCATTCGATCATGAATTTCTATTTCTAATGCCAAGGATCATGAAGAAGTGAAAGAAAAAGCAATGAGAATAAGTTTGAGCAAGGTCTTATTGAGGGTAATACAAGATGACTCCTCTCTTATACTAAACCAAGAAAAAAACAAGATCTCACTGCTAGGAGGATGGAGATCCTCTGACTTTTGGAGTGGTAGGCCATATCAATAACCAACCAACTAGGGACAAGATCCCCAAGGTCTACCCATGGCTCAGGACCAAAAATAGGAGCAAAAATAGCTAGTAGGTGAAGCATTATATGTTGAAAAAAATGAACAACTTCAAGATCTAAAAGATATTCCCACTCCTTTATAAGAGGAAGAGGAACATACTCCTCTAATTCAAGCATTAGTTGTAGAACTAAGGAATGTCAAGCAGGGGTTAGCATATGAGGTGACAAAAGTAAATGGAAACATAAATAGGGAAGAGATGGGGATCATTTTCTTGGATTCTTTTGATGAAGAGTAAGTGGCACCTATTTTATCTACTTTAACAACCCCAACATACTGCATGACTACCCCTCCTCTTCCCTAATATGTGACTACTATGTAAGCTAAGAGCATGACATGATGTTATCAGAGGAAAACAAATTGGAATAGACCTCAAACCCCATCCATCAAAGCACTTAAGGAGGCATAACCTTCTTTGGAAGGTGAGCTAAGTTAAGAGGTGGATGAAGAGGAACTACAACAAGTCAAGGTTTTGAGCTTAGAAGAACTAAAAGCAAAGGTGCCTCTCATTAACAATTCATCTAGTAAGGGTGATATATTTCACTGGTCTCTTAGGATTTATTCCCTTAATGTCATTATATGTTGCTTCTACCTTGCCTGCTCTAATTGTTTCCACTTTTATTCCTATGCAAGCGCTTTTTCCTAGTCTTATTTTCATGCATCCAGCCTCTACTCTTCCTATTGCTACTTCATCTTCTTTGGCCTCCACTAATTTAGTTACCATTCCTTTAGTTTCCATCCCTTCAACCATAACTCTTTCCATCACATCCACCAATCAATCCAACACTCAAATTATTGCTTCCTCTACCCAATTGGATTCACCTCTATCATCTTCAACACTAGTCCAAACCATAATAATAGTGACAACCAAGAGGGCTCCCAAAAAATAACTAGTCTATGTTTTGTACCCAATTCCATAATTTGGGAACATAGACTGGTCCAAAATCCTTTGGACCTCAATGCCTAAACCTTCCTTTGAACTTGAGCTCAAACTTGAAGAGCATGCACAGGTAGAAAGTCAACCATCAGATCCTTTGAAGCTCACTCTTCTAGACTAGGCCAAGGAGTTAGGATCTTTGGCCTCTAAGAGACCCAATATGAATATTATTGATCTTCCCATAATAAGCTTAGTTTTTTACAAGGCTACAACATCAATTCAGAGGGTTAGAAAGAGAAAGATTGAAGATAGTTCTGAGAGAGTCTTGATTTTGGAGGGAAGGGAAGAAGTCTATTCCCTTTCAAAGAGGTGAAACAAGAGGAAGGGTCAGTCCCCATACATTGAGTACCTCAAATCCTATATAGAGATCCATACTGAGGTAGTCCTGGCTATACATAAGGGAATAGAACTGGATAAATAAGAGTTATAAGAAGAGTTAGAAACTCTCAAAGAGTAGTAATAGGTGATACAAGTTCCCCTTGGTATAGAATAAGATGTACAAAATATGACACTTAGGTTATATGAGATTTTAGATACAATTCATTATTTGAGAGCCCAGTTGGCTCCACATGTGAATTCAATAACCAAATTATTTAAAATTCTTATAAAAGACAAGAATAAATTGAATTTCTTGGTATTATACACCCCCAATGAGGTATTCAACTACCTAGACCTAATGACCCATATGGAGGCATCTAATGCATTGAATTTATCTCTAATCAGAAAAATAAGTGACATAAATTATGATTGAGCTTGAATTAACAATGGTCCAAGATAGTAGAGGGAAATTGGTAGCTCAAGCCACTTTTGATCAAATGATTCATCAAGTCTCAGATGGTTTCAAATAGAGTTTATAAGGACTGAGCTTGGAGGACATTGAATCCAGGTTGAGCACAACAAGGGGAAAACAAACATAGATAAAAGTCTTATGGGTTGGGTTTTGAGCCACCAAGATAGAGCATACAAGGCTGATAGAATAAACAAGTAGGGTGACTAGGTCTCATCTTCTTGGCATGAATTTAATTCATGCATAACATGTTAAGGTATATAATTATTACCAAGATCTGGATGCAAATAAAGTAATATCAATGCCACTTGCCAATTCTGCTCCTCAAACCCCACCTACAATGCCAATAACAACACTACCATCAACTATAACCCCTTCTAATTTAATAAGTACATCAATGCCACCTCATAACTTAGTTATAATCGTAACTCTAGTTTAATATACGAGTGCATCACTAATTATAGCTCTAATCACCATGTCTTATTGTATAACAATAAGCACAAATATAGTTCCAATAATAGTTTTGAGAAATATTAAGCAAGAGTTAATTTAGCTTGAAGATAAATTTTATTTTTTTACAATTTTGTATATAACCGTTATAAATGAATAGTTAAGTCATAGTTACATCCATGTTGTAATTAAATAAACTATTTTGTCAATATGCACATGATGCACGTCTGAAGTATCTACAAGTTATGACATGTAATTGAGACTTATCATCTAGTATTTTAGGATGTAATCAAAGTTTTCTAAACTTGGAGGATGAGGCAACCTCTTCCCCAAGTTCTTTATATACATGTAGAACCCTCCTTTCAAAAGGTCTAAGTTTTGGATGAATATATAGGAAGAATCAAGAGATTGATTGTCATGCAACTATGTTTTTTATTTCTTCTTCCCTCCTATGTTAATGAAATTAAAAGTTTCTTTGTCTATATTAATTCAATAATTTTAAAGTGTGCTAATGCTACATATGAATCTAGATGTTTCAATTAATGAATATTAATCTTAGATGTGCAATAACGATTGAGGATTGATATCAGATTTCATTTATTTAATTATTTAATAAATGTCTAATTGATAATCAAAGGTGTGTAGAGGTATCTCTTTTGATATAGTCTTCTAGGTGTGAGTCATAACTACCCTAGACAGCTTCTTGGTCTGAACTATAATCTCTTAGACAAAGGTGTACAATAGAATCCCTAAGAAGAGCAACCTTCAGTTGAGATCATTAAGTATTCTATTTTTGTTATCCTAGACTATTAACCATGCTTGTTCATGAGTGTGGAAAAGCTGCAAACATGAAATGCTGGTCTTGGAGATACTTGTCCACCAAAGAAACAACCTTAGAAGTTACCTTTCAAGAACATAAAACCTTCTTTTCTACCTTACCATCTATTACCTCTTGAGTTTCTTTGAGATATGCCCATCTTAGATTAATTCTACATCCATCCAACTCATTAAGTGATTAATTTTTAATTAGATTCCATGCATCCATCCACAAAATCTAGTTAAACAACCCATAGGCTCAACCTACTATTCCATCACCTTTTTGTTTTAACCACATATCTACAACTTGTACCCCAAAGTGGAACCCTATTCCATAGAGATCCAAACACATTATAGGATACCTCATTTGAGCTTTATGGGGTGTGCATAAAACCTACATCAACAAGATGGAGCTAAAAATTTGAGTATCTATTTCTAACTTCCTAAGCTTCATTTTCATTGGATGGATATGTGTTTGGATGCCTTAAAGACAAAAAAATACAATATTTCTTCTCTATATATATATTTTTTATGGTTTTCCAAATTTATAAAAAAAACTAATGCAAATGAGACATCTGTCTCTGATACCATATAGAAACCCTTGGTAGAGTGTTACGTAAGGGTTTCTATATAAACTTTAGGATCTAGCTCCCTTACACTAAGTAATCTACATTATAGAGATATGGAAAGTAAAGAAATTGATACATTCATGGAAGATTAGCATATGCATGTGAATATTAAATATATCAAGTATAATCTATACTAACCATAATGAAATGAGCTAAAGCATAAGAGAAAGGTAAGAGGCTACCCAATGGGAGAGAGAGAAAGCAATCTCACTATGAATCCTCTAAGCATATTTTAAGCAATAAACCAAATAAACATGAAATTTATAGCATAATCTCTACCCTTACCCCTTACAAGAGGGTGAGAGAGTGTACACTATATAGAAGAGAGCATGGGTCCATTATCTGTGTGAATACAAGGATAACCATTGATCAAGAGAGTTGATCAATGGTGGAGAGTGAATATACATATATAAAGTTGGATCCATGCCAAACTAATGTGAGCCATTGATAATAAAAAGATCAATGGTCACAATAAAAAGATGTTAAGTGAATAAAGTAACATAATAATAGACTAAGGAAATAAATTAATACACTAAAGTGTGATAATACATGACTAAAGTGTTTTAACCACATGAATATGAAGACTCTCAACCATGGTTTGAGAGTGTACAAGGTGTACAAAATGTATATTCCATCATTAATTGTTATAGAGGGGATTACATAAAGGTACCATGACTACATTTAATTAAAAACATAACTCTCAAACCAACTCTTAAAGGATATTACTCTCATGTTGTATATGTACACACTTAAATGGCACCCAAACAATTAGTAGTCATTAAATTATATGATTTTAGGATGTTTTTATATTTATCAAAATTTTATCCAAATTAAGCATTATTGGTGCATTTAAAAACTTACAATGGGCCTTGTCTCTCCTCTCAACTCCCTCGATATGTCCCTTATCTCCCCTCTATCTCCCCCAAACTTGAGCTTTATGTCAAGAGCATGAGTGATGTTTATGGGTTTGTTAAGAGTGTTGCTCTCTTGGGCCCCTTATGTTGCCCCATGTGGATAGAAAGCACATGCCCACTTTGCCCCACTTTTATTTTTTCAACCATTTGACATTGGCTTGTGTGCCAATAGGTTCCTGATTAAAATTTAATTATCTATAAATATGTATGCATTCTAGTTCGTTTATCAATAAACACATCGAGCATTTCATAAAAAAATCATCAAAAATTCACATGTATTGTAAAGAGATTAAATGATCATTAGAGAATTTATCATTATTGACATTAATTATAAACACTAAAATTTGGTATTAAACACGTAGTAATGTCAATCTTGACTTACATTCAAATTACATGACTTGTGTGTACACACATGTCTCGTACATGCACTTCTCTCATAGCCACGTGCTTTACATGGGTTCAAACTTCCTAATTTGATATCACTCATCTACAAGAATTCCCTATTATGTATCTAACATGTGTATTAACATACTCAAGCTATTATTAGATCATCAAATCAATATTAATACCTTTTGAATGAGTCTGTCAGACTCAGATGCATGTGAAATTTTACAAGCATCCAAATCTAACAAACTCATACCTATGCCAAGTAAAAGTCATTTTTTAAATTCAAATTATTTTCTGGGTTGGTCTCTACATTTCACATGTTGATGTCATGAAAAGGTACCCAATAAGCCCCATATAAATACACATTAGGTCTAAATTTTTTCCCTATCTATCAATCCTTGAAGAGATAATTATACACTTCTATACATTCAAAGGGACTACCCTAATATTTAAAATTTTATAATCAATCATAGTGAGCACGTACTAGCCAAAGTCCAAATTCTTTGATCCAAGCCAAACTTTCCATTTTCCAACTATAAAAAGCTAGATACATATTATGTTCATTAAATTATTTGTGTGTAGCCACTACACATCTAAACACACTCTTCATTTGTTCTATTATGCAGAGCTCACACCACTCACACAATCATGCACATGCCTTTGGCCTATATTTTACTAACAACCTCATGCACAAGTCCTACACCTGCTCATAGACTTTTGTGCATTGATCTCCTCAGATTGCAACATGCACACTCATTATTGTGAACAAGGAATACATAAAGTGGAGGTTATTCTAATAAAATAAAATCAAAATAACACACTAAATACTTAATTCCTCTAGCCTAGACACTAGGGAGAGCATAGGTAACAAACATACAAATGAAAACATAACTAGAAAAAAAAATCATTCTTTTACCTTCTTTGTGACTCTAAATGGCTCATTGAAGTGGCTTGATCAATTTTGTGCATTAAGAAGTCTTTACCAATGAAGCTCCATTTTCTCCTTATCTCCTTAGCACCTTGGCTTGGTTGATTGGCTTATGAATTTGACATGGTAACATTGCACTAATGAAGCTTATGGGGGAAATCATGTATAATAATATTACACTATCAAAGCTTCTTGATCAATAAGTATGGCCTTGTATTTATAGACTCAAAATTTAATTCTCACCTAAGGTCAGTTAAGGTTGAGTTTAAACATGGAATGGGTTCAAACTAACCCTAGTTGAGTTGAGACTAACTCTAGTAGAGTTAAAAATTTTCATGTAATTATGATTTTTAATTACTAGGCATGGCTCTTAAATTAGATATTTTGAAATATTTTGGAAGAGCTTTCCAAGTCATAAAGGCAATGATGAAAAGGCTTGATATTTTGAATTTTTGAAGTTTTGTTTTTAAATATTCACTAATTACAAATGGATATTTTAGCTAAGAATTTAATCTAGTTTAATTATATGATTCATTTTGATTAGGATTTTAACTCTTTTAAGAATTGTTCAAGTGCCCTGCTTAATGGGTCCATAGGCCAAACTATCACTTGTTAGGTCACAAGGTGATTAGGGATGATTCTGTGAGAGGTTATTATTATGTACAAGCTAGTACCCCAAATAGGGATGCCTCAACACAATTTTGAGCATTTATAAATGCTACACAACTAAATTTCGGATGTTTATTGATTCATAGGATTAATTTGTAACGTTTTGTAAAAATTAGTCTAAAGTCTAGTCGAAAGTCAATTATGGCTAGAATTGGGTGTCTATAGTTTTCTCCTATTTTGGAAGGCATTACAAGCTATAGGAATAATAACACCTTCTTAAGTAATTAAAAGGTCATGTATGCCTAATGCCCCAATAGGTGATGAATGAGCCCTATATGCCCCCTTGATGGAGCGGTTGGCAAAGAAGGTTGGTGATCAGTCCCTTAAAAGAAGGAAAATGATTGGACACAAAGGTAAAGCGGGGTGGAAAATACTAATTTACCCAAAGATAGTTATAATTAGTAGCATAGTGAGATGCCCTAGTTGGGAAGATAAAAAATATGATTTGCCCAAAGGCGGTTAATCATCAACATAACAAAGTAAAAAAATAATGATTTGCCCAAAGGTGGTTATAATCATTAAAAAAATGAAAACGTGCCCTAGTTGGGTAGATAGAGATAATGATTTGCCCAAAATTAGTTAAAATCATTAGCACAATGAAAACATGCCCCATCTAGGTGGATAAAAATAATGATCTACCCAAAAGTAGTTATAATCATTAACATCCAAGTAGATCAAAACACAATGATTTGCCCAAAGGTAGTTATAATCATTGGCACTGCAGTTTGGAACAATATAATAAATTGGAAAAGGTGGCTTGCAATTTATCCACTCTCATAGAATAAGAGTAAGCCAATACAGAGGAGAAAAATGTATTTAGGCAAATTGTGAGTATAGAGATGCATGTCCTAACTAGCAAGGATTAAAATTCATTCATGATTTAATTAGTATATATTGGGGAAATGATTAGGATAGATCAATATTTTTTTAGGTGACCAAAGAGATATACCATGGCATCATTGATTGTAAAATTTCTTGAGCTAATTTTTGCTGTAACACATAAAGATATGCATCATGATATAAAACACCAAGATAATTTAGCCATAATATGCATAAAGACTAACCCATAATCCAATAAACAATTAAAAATAATGCACTAAGTAATAAAAACCATAATGACCATGTTGACATATGGATATAAATGGGCTTAAGTATAATGCACATATAATCACCCAATGAACACATATATACTAAGTCAAGGCACAATAATGAAAGCAAATAAATAGGCAAAGAAACAAACAAACAAAAATTCAAAAGCACCAATAAACTAAAAATATAACAAAATACCAAGAAATAAAAAGTGAACAAAACAATCAAAACAAGATAAAACAAAAACAAACAATGGTTAATCACAATTTTAGCACAAATAAAAAAATAAATTATTCGTACATGTGTAATAGAGGTGTTATACTTAATGACAGGGTTACCCCTAAGCTAGATAACAACAATATAAGTATAACAACACAAAAGCAATGGGCATAAGGTTGCCCCTAGGCTATAGGGAAATTAATATAAAAATAAGATGACAAACATTGCCCCAAGGCCATAGGAGACAACGAAATAAACAAATGAAATGGGGGGAATAAAAGAAAAGGAAGGGGCAGTCAAGTTGACTCCATGCATGAGGAAAGTGGACATTGCCTACATAGTTCCATGGATGCAAGATCCAACTTGAGCTTTAGGCCAAATGTAGTTCTCCCAGAAATATGGGATAGAAGAAAATGATGATCGAGAAAAACATGATTGTGTTGTAGAGGAATATAGAAATGGTCTCACAAAATAGCAAGTGTGTAAAATGAAGTCGAGTGGGAATAAGTGTATCAAAGTTGAAGACATAATACTCACAATATAAACTCACAAAATAACGAGAGCATAAGGCTTAGGGCTAGTGAGGAGGGGAAACTAAATGACAAGTGGTTAATCATGAAATAGTCAGGGTTTCTAGAATCTGTAAGGCTAAGAAGTGGTCAAAAAAAGAAAATAAGGTGTAACTGAGCTAACTTGAGATACCCCATGTATCCAAGTGCTGCCTAATAGTCTGTGTAGACATCAAGCCAATGTAGTTCTCCTAAAAATGATAAGAAAAATACCAAGGTGGTCTAAGAATAAGTTGAACAAAGAAGATGGCCCATCCCAAAAATTTTGATGGTTTTATATCTCATGTGGAGACCAATTTTCATGAGTTTGTGACTTTTAGGATTTCTAGATCTTTTATAAATGTTTTGAGAATTTTCTATGCATCTTAACTTGATCGAGAATGATGAGATATTAAATGGTCCAACTCACAAAATGGAAAGAGTGTTCAAACTTAAATTGCTCACAAGATGGTGAGAGTGTGGTAAAGGGTGACTAAGCTGACCTCAACATGAATTAAGTACCACTTACATAGTCCTAAAATGGGACCTCAAGTCACTATAGTTCTACCTTATAGTGGAGGAATCTGACTAGGTACTAGCAAGTGCTTGAATAAGGCAAATGGCATAGTATAGCACAAGAATGGTAAAATGATACTACAATGTGTGATAAAGATGTTGTTCCTAACTTACCCATAGGTGGTTATAATTGGAAAATAATGGCATAGGTCAATGATGCTAATTTTCCCAAAGGTTGTTATAGTTAGTAACACTGAAAATGAAATAGAACATGTCAATAATGAAGAATGCAATTGTCAAACCACTATCATACTGGTCCAGTATACTATCTTTGTCTAAAATACTGAATCAGCTACTAAAACTTCATCTAAATTCTCTCGTTGAAGGTGCCCAAAGAATAAATGGAATGAAACCAAGGTTAAAGGGTTGGGTAGGGTGGGTAAAAATAACTTTAGTCAATAGGGGAGGCATGGTAGAATGGTCTAGGGTATGATACAAAAAAAAATGACAATATGGTACAACATAAATGTGCCTCATAGATAATATGTCAAGTCTCTTAAATGAAATAACACTTAAGGTGTATGATGTTCATCAGTTCATCAAGTTCATCTCCATCTAGTGTAGTGAGCCTGTATACTCCAAAACCATAATTTGCAACAATGATATATGGGACTATTTAATTGGGTTTGAACTTACCCTTCTTCTTCTTCTTGACGGTGATTTTCTTTTGGTTTTATTTGAGAATAAGACCCCCAATTATGAATTTTCTATGTTTAACTCGCTAGTTATATTGATTATGAGTCTATTTTGGTATGCTTGAAGGCCATTAACAGTGGACATGCATTTTTCATCAAATAACTCAAAATCTTATAGGTGAGCTAATCTATAATCTTCATCATCTAGGACATGTTTTAGTGAGATACATAGAGAAGGTAACTCGACCTCGATGGGAAGAATGGCCTCAGTTTCATAGACTAGGGAATATGGAGTGGCCCCAGTTGGAGTATAACAATTATTGCAATACGTCCAAAGGGCATGGAAGATTTGGAGGTGTCAATCATGGCCAACATTATTGACAATCTTTTAAGGATGTTGACAATGGTTTTATTGGATGCCTTAGCTTGTCCATTACCTTAAGGGTAATATGTAGTATAAAAATGTTGGGTGATATTGTACTCAACACAAAGCATTTTGACATCCTTATTCTTAAATGATCTACAATTATCAGATATAATGTCAGATGGGATACCATAATGATAGATGAGATGATTGAATATAAACTTGGAAATCTATTTTCCAATCATTTAAGTGAGGGGTATAACATTAACCCACTCAGTGAAATATTTAATAGCAGTAAGGATGTGTTTATGGCCATCAGATGAGGTAGGGTGAATATTCCTAATGATATTGAGTCCCCATGTTGCAAATGGCCATGGTGTATGCATTGGTTTGAGTGTTTTGGTTGGGGCATGAATCAAATTGGCATGCCTTTGACATTTATCACACTTTTTGACATAAGCAACTACATCTACTTCCATAGTTGGACAATAATAATCGATATGTAGGAGATTTTTAGATAGGATGGCTCTGCTGATGTGGGATCCACATACTCCTTCATGAACTTCCCATAATGATAATGTTGTTTTTGATAAATTTAAATAATAAAGTAGAGTTCCATCAAAGTTATGATGATAAAAGGTTGGGATAACTAAGGTATAGTGTGAGGCTTGGTAGGTAAAGGCCTTTTGTTAGTTCATGATAGGTCTAGTGACATGATATGGCCATGAATACAGTTAAAGAGGTTTGAGTACCAAATAGAATAGGGACCCATAATATCATAGATCATTGCAATGATTGAAGGTTCATGAGTAGGCGCTAGAAGATTTTAAATGAGGAATTGATATTATTTTGTCTTGTCTATATGATGGATAAAATAACCAATGGTGGCCATGACATCCACTATCCTATTACTGGTCCTAGGTATGTGTTCAAACTATATATCAATAATCTACTATTTTAGAGTGTCAACCATGGCTTTGTATGGCACCAACTTATCATCTTTAGTCTGAAAGTGGTTTATAACTTGATTGATGATTATTTAAGAATCACCATAAACCTTGAGATGATAAATATTCCATTGTATTACATAATGAAGTTTTGTAATAAATGCTTCATATTCAACCATGTTGTTAGTATAAGGAAAGATGATACATAATGATTTAAGGATAAGATCCCCTTATGGTGTAATAAATAATAGGCCCACCCTTGATCCATGTGATGTGAATGATCCATCAAAATATAGCTTCTAATGTTGATCCTTGGGAGGTGTTTCAATGGTGGTCATGATAGACTCGTCTTGGAATTGAAAAGTGAGGGGTTTGGTATTTATAAGGTGAGCTTCAATAAGATGATTTGCAAATACTTATACCTTTAAATCCTTTTGATTGACATACTCGATCTTGAACTTGCCCTAAATCATGATCTATTTAGCGATGCGGCCTTGCAAAGCTATCTTGGATAGTAGATACTTGAGCGGATCTACTTATGTAATAATTATGGTCTTGTTTTTAAACATGTAGTCTCACAGCTTATGGGTTGTAAAGACCATATCTAAATATATTTTTTTAATTAGCATATAGTTATGTTCATATATGACCAGTATACAAATTAAATAGTACGTGACATGTTCTTTTATATTATCATTGTACTGAGCTAGAAGTACTCCCAGGGCTTTGTCTATGGTAGATAGGTATAATAAAAATGGATTTCCTAACATTCTTCATCCTAATGAAATGTGACACCCTTATTTAGTAAGTGTGTAAATGGATGTCATTTATTAACTAATTATGAAATGAATTGCCTAATAGATTAAATTTTACCTTGCAAATTGTAGAGTTGATTCAAATTAGAAGGTGACAATATTTTGATAACGGCTTGTAATTTGGTAGGATAGACTTCAATGCCTTGATGAGAGATGATGAAGCCTAGTAATTTGCCTAAAATGACACCAAAGATGCACTTTTTGGGACTGAGTCTAACCTTATATTTATGAGGCCTCTCAACTATTCTATATAGTGCAACTTGATGATCAACATGGGTCTTTGATTTACCTAATATGTCATTGATATAGTCTTCAACAATGTCACACATCATATCATGAAATGTGATGGTTGTGTCTCTTTAGTATGTGGCCCAAACATTATTAAAGCCAAATGACATAACCTTCTAACAAAATGTTCCCCATGGAGTGGTGAATGTCATCTTGTGTTGGTCTTCTGGTGTGATTCTAATCTAATTATATCCTAAGAATCCATTCATAAGTGAAAATATTTTGTATCTTACTATATAGTCAACTATCATGTTGATATTTAATAGAGGAAAGTCATCCTTGGGGTAGGCCTTGTTTATGTCTCTGAAATCAATACATATTTTGATTCCTTTTAGCTTCTTACTGATAGGTACAATATTTGAGATCCACTTTGAGTAGTCGATCTATCATATACATCTCACTTCTAAGAGTTTTCCAACTCTTTATTTACTAGTACAACAATAAGAGTATGCATCTTACACAATTTATGATTCACGAGTTTGGCATTAGGATGTACAATAGGATGGTGTACAACCAAGGTGGGGTCTAAACTTGGCATGTCTAAATAGCCCCAAGAAAATATGTCAACAAATTCCCTCAAAAGGGTTGTAAAGATTTTTCATTCCTCCTCAGTGAGGGATGCACCTAATTTGATCCATTTTGGGTCAGCTAGAGTCCCAATGTTAACTTTCATAGTGTCTTCTACAAGGAGAGTCGAGCCATCTTCTATAATGGAAGGAATTAATGTGAATTGGCCTACAACTATAAAGTTTTCTGGTTGGACTAGTTCTTCAAGTTCTCCTAAACAAGATGAATATGAATATCCCAATGGTAATGATGGCCATGTGAAGAATACTTATAGAAATTCTTGGGAAATTCGATGAAAGGCATGTTGTTCTGTAGAACTAAACTTGAACCCAAAAGTTAGTTCATCATTGGTAGTATCCTAAGATTCATTCGAGGAAAGGTGAACACCTCGGTCTAATGGCACTTGAAATGCGTTTTCACTAAAAGATTGGCCTTTTTCTTTACTTTTACCCTAGTCTAAAAGTGCCTCAAAGAGGTTTTCACTTTGGGACCTCAATGTTTTAATCTTTTGTTTTGGCTAAGGTGTTCACCCGTTATCCAAAATAGAATATAGGATTTAGTTTGATATAGAACCCTTATTTGTGGTCTCCCAACAGAACATTGTCTCTTAGGCTTAGAAAATTGCAAAAGGCCTTATCATTCTCAAACTCATCTATAAGCACTATGGATTCTAATTGGTCTCAAGCTATAAGTTGAGGGTTATAAAGAGGAGGTAGGTTACATCAACCTATTAGGGTAATGGTGCCAATGGTATGTGGGTTAAACAAGTTGGTATTAGCAAGGTCTTTATAAATGCTATGATCAGACCCTACTTTTCTATCGACATCATCATTAATAGATGTTAGCATTGGAATATGAATAAGATACATGGGGTCACCCCTAAGAAGTTTAAATTTGAGACCATAAATTCCTTTTTATCGAGTGATAGAAATTAACTTAAGAGTTCCTTGTTGATTTGGCCTGAGGCCTCCACCTTCATAGGCTTGGTTCTCCATGATCTTATTAGGAATGGGATATTTGGCATTTTTATATCAATAAACTAATATGTCATTGTATAACTAGGATTCATCATCAAAAATTGGGTCCTCTTCTTAGCCAGTGGTCGGTGTGAAAATGACATTAGCTAAACTACAAAGCTTGCCCTTTCCCTTTCATTGCAATTCTATGCAAGGTGGCCTAGCTTTAGGTCTTTTATAGGACTTGGGATTATATAGAAGCTTGGAAATATGAAATGCATCATGGGTTAAATACTCTCTTGGGCCATTGGCTGAGATGGTAAAATGATTAAACATTGCAAGAGGAAGCATATGTGGAGATGAATCAAGACTATCTAGGTCTATACAATTGGCCTCTGATAATTTGACAAGTATTTCTATCTTTATCCTTTTTGGGAATCTGATCTAGGCCAAAGTGGTAGCTATAACTTTCATACTTAGCCTCTAAATGTTTACAATGTTTGTAGGGCTACAAATCTCCAAGCCTGAGTGTGAGAATTTGAGACACGGGTGCAATGTCAAATAAATTCCATGAATTTCATGTATTCAAGGTCTACTCAAGAGAAAAATATATGATAAATATAGGTCTAACACATAGAAAAGTGTATCTTGGATCAAGGGCCCAATGATAACTGGCAAGCTTATGGTGCCTTGTGGTTTTTGTTCTTCATTATCATATGCCTTGATAATAATTATTAACAGATGAAAATCATATTGATGTATGTCTATGTCAAGGACATAATGTGAATAACATAATAACATTTCTCAGTGTATAGTATAGGTCCTAGAAAACCTTGGGGATTCACTCAGTTTTATTGAGGAGATTGTTTGGTGGCCACTGCAAGTAGAACCTGCTATAGGGACAACAGGAACATTGGCATTGACAAAGATCTACCTAAATTTTGATATGATGTAAATTGCTTTATATTTTCCAATGTAAGCCTAAACTCTTAAATAAATAAATGGATATATACAATAAACATTAATCTAAGGTGATTCATGCTAAAAAAAGTTTAAAATGAGGAAAGTAGGATAGAAAAGAAAGTTCCCTTACAACTTTCAAAGACCAATAGATCTCCTTTGGTTTCTTCTAATAATAATGTAAATGAAACTAAAAACTATGAGATCCTAGTGCTTAGACCTAGAACTTCATATGTGCATTCAAGAAATAAAACTAATAAGATGCATTCAAAGCACTAATGTTAGATTTTAATCATTAAATAAACAAAGATTGTGAAACATGAGCACATGAAAATAAACAAAATAGTGATCTAATTACTGGAATTCCATTTCTCTTTCCATTAATTCACAAAATTCTATCTCTAGTTTACAATGAAGGGGAAAACCCCTATATATAGGCCATTTGAATGCCTCAGTCGATTACAAAAAAAATTGGGTAACATGCACCTATTAGTAGACAAGGTCTTATATGTCCTAAAGTTAAAGAATATTCCCTATTCAAAAAATGGAAATATTTTACAATGTAATTTGAAGAACCCTAGGACATGTATCCTATTCAAAATTAACCCAATAGGTGGCTATTTTGTTCTTGAAAATCTAAGCTATGATCCCACTGGTATTATTGATGATGAAACTCCTACTGTAGAAAAAGATGGAATGCTAGTGCTGGCTAAGGAAGAAGACATTCTAAGAGGGGCTAATGAGGTGGCAGCTAGCAAATCCACTATCTCTTATCTGAAGGTCATCCTTATGGCCATGGCTTGGTTTTGGAAGTTCACCATGAAGTTCTGTAGTTGAGCCATGAAGGCATCCCTACTAATGATGGAGGCATCTTTGTTAGCCAAGTGCATAATTTTAACATCCTTCAGCAAGGAGATAATTTTATCACCTTGTTGTGTAAGGGATCTTCCTAAGGACCTCATATATTCAATCCATTAGTTCAAGTTATTTCTCCTACTAATTACATAAAACCAAACAATGCTCAAGTCTTCCAAGGGAATCAGGTTTAGGTCCTTAAATTTCTTCATTCTAATCAACCCCATCAAGTTGATTATCTTGTTGTCATACCCTCCATATACAACTTCTTCCTTGAAGACTTTATCGTATATTTCATCTCTCTTTACCTTGTACTAAGCCAAGGTATTCAACATATCAAACATCTCCTCCATGACCCATTCTAATTTTGTTATGGTTTGCTATGGTAAGGTGGCCTTGTGCTACTGCTCTAAGTTAGTTGTTCTTTATTTCACTCCCTTAACCAATTTAGCAACCATATGCATAATTGATTAGAGAGTTAAGAGGGGGTCTTCCTTGTATTGTTGTTGTTAGCCCTGCCTAGCCTTCTTTGTCTTTGCCATCTCAAAAAAGGTTTCTTCTAATTCATATAGGATTGTCTGGTGAGGGTGGGTGACCTTCTTCTTGGTCACCCTTTTCATTACCCTAGCCTCCTTGTATAGTTTCAATGTAACATGGGGAGGGTCTATTATGACCTAGTTTGGGTTCTCCCTAGTGGATAACTACATCTATTTAATGCATGATTTATCTAAAGATCCACTTGGGGGTTCTGATGAGGGAGGCAATGGTTGATCTGGAGTCAACCCTTAAAAGGCAAATGTTTGAGAGGTATCATTGGTTATGATTGTAGAAGGATTTTTGAGTTATTTGATTAAACTATCTAATTCAATCACTCAAACATCAAACTATTAGGTAAATTCTAGAGCCATTAAGACTAAATATAATTCATGAAATTCAGAATCCAAAATAACATTCAAATCCTAAAGATAGATGCTCTAAACCATGATAAAATGGAATCAAAATAAAAATATTGGGGATTAAGATTACCTTATACTTAGATTTGATATTAGGATGGCATGATTATGGATGTTGAAGGATTTATAGACATGGATTTGCTATGAATTTATAAGTTGGATCCAATGGAGGAGAGGAGTGCTTAAATAGAAAGGGGATGAAAAGATCTATGGTGTAGATTTGAAGTTGGATGAAGGAGATCAAGGGTTGAAGATTATTTAAGGAATTTAAAATTCCCTGGAAGCCTCTAGATTTAGTGGCTTCTAGAGATGAGGGGTGAGAATAAAGAATGTTCTAAATTTGGAGGGTTATACAATCATTCTTAGGGTTAATGATGATTAGAGGGAGGTTAGGTGAGTGTTAGGTAGGATTAGAAGGTGATTAGGTCATGACTAGGAGAGTAGGGTTTTAGGAAATCCTAAGAGTAGGCTAGCGTAGGTGGGTAGGTGGGTCATGGGAGTTTAAAATTCCCAAATAATGAATAAGATATATTAGGATGGGATTAATAAGTGTTTAGGGAAATTAATGATGAAGTGGGATAGACTAAGGTTAGTGGATGAATAAATAATATAAGGGGGATATCAGATATATGGCTAGGAAAGGGGGGATAAATTAGTGGGATAAATTAGAGTAAATGAGATGAGTGAAATCAGTGTTGACTAATAGTAATAATAGTGACAATTAATGAAGTGAATGAATTTAGGTGTATATAATGACTAATATAAATACAGATCTAGGGGACAAAGAAGCACTAGTGCTAGTCAAAGAATTAGCAAAGAACAATGGAACTTATGGAAGGATGATAGTAGGCCTCTTTTTAGGCAATTATGTGATGGGTCTAGGCATAGGTTTGGGCATGACTGGGGGAAAATTGGCCATCATCAAGACCCTGAAAGTGGATAATATGGTGAAAGGGATGATGGAGGGCAATGGCATGGTTATAGGCCTGATCACAGGTCTAGTGAGGGGCCTATAAAGCTGGAGGTTGACATGAGCCAGAGTTAAGGGGATCAAATATGCTTAAGGGTTGTTTATAGAAGAAATAGGGGGCAAGGCAATACATTCTTGACCGATAGTAATCAATCTTTCTATGGTAGGAGGAAGGAAAGGCAATGACAATGCTAAAGTTGCTAATGTAAGAGTATAAGTGACTATTATTCCTATTGAAGGTGTTGTATGTGCTGAGGTAGCACTCTATATTCAGGATGAGCTACTAGATGGGACCACTAAGGTGGAAGCCTTCTCAACTTGCTTCCCTACATTAGCCCCTCCTTTCTCCAAAGTGGGAGACAATGCCTGGAGTATTCTTTGACTAAGTTATAGGTTAATTAGCCCTTATTCTTCAACATTGGGAGTATGGATAGGAGATGTTGACATTCTTACTTGAGTATCTTGGTGCTTGAATGCCTAAAAAAACCTAGAACCATCCAATCTTCCTTTCACTTGTGTGATCCTAGCAACTTTTAGCCTCTCCTTGACCTCTATGTTATCAGCTACATTAAATTAAAATTGGTATCTATCTTTGGGCTCATGATGGCATGTGATAATGAGAGCTACCCTATGTCTGATGTAATGATTGAATGTCAAGTGTGTAGGATCCCATTCCCTATTGGTATCCTTTTCCAGACTAAAAGTGGACCTATATTTGGTAACAACTATAACTAAGTACCAAGTTTCAATTTTAAATCAATTGATGTTGAATAATTGGGGGTGGACTAGTCCCTTCTTATTTTTTCACAATCCATCTACTCATGTGAGAATTTAAAAGGTAATCTCCTACTCAACTAGCTTGTTTAGCACTGTGGTAGGCAACCTAAATGGGGCTGTCCTGATTTCCTCAACTCTAATTATAGTGTAGTCAGGGTAGTACCATTATACTCCTAATGTGTTAAGGGTTTCTCTAATATCTATTGATAGCTTGGGCATTATTCTTTTGTGAATGGATTTGTATAGAATCAAGTAGAGCTACTCGATAAGAATCTACGTCTCTTACCTATATCTATAAATTCTAACCTTTGTGAAGACATTAGGGATGGTCCACATCATGTTTGGGTCCTAATTGGTAAACTGAGGGAATTTTAAAGTAGTACAAATGGCATCAACCATGTAGGAAATCATATAAAAATGATTTCCTTGGTTGGCCATGGTTTTCTTGATTTGGGCAACCAAATTGTAGGAGATGATCTCCCCAAAGGGAGGGGGGTTGGAGCCATCTATGATCATAGACAATAGTAAAACCCACTTCTCATCCACATGGCTAGTGTCTTCTACTCTAGACAACCTATTCATCATGGCCATCCCTATTCTCACCCCTTTTCTGAATTGGGTGATAGGTGTGATCATAGGAATCCAAGAAGGGAGGTTAGTAAGATGTTAGTTTAAACAAAAAAAAACTCAAATAAACACACTAACACTAACACTAACACTTATAATCCTATATCTTAGAGGTGAGTTTAGTTAACAAAAGATAAATGAAAGCATGACTAAAATGCAAAAGATAATGAATCTTTTACCTTCTTTGGGAGCTCCAAATGCATTATTGAGTGGCTTTCTTAATTTATACTTCACTTTAACAATGGAGGTTGCGTAGCTCCTTCTCTCTTTGGAACCATGGGTTGTGTGGTGGATTGACTCAAGATTTTAGCATTATAACACTACTTGCAAGGAAATTTTTGCATTATAACACTACTCTTCTCAAAGATTTTAAGTCATTTGTGCATGATAACTTTTCACCAAAATAGCTTATGTCACTCTCCAAATTTTCATTATAATTTTGGCTTATGAGAGATTTAAAATGAAGAGGTATGGCATTGAATTTATATCCTATGGATTTAACTCCAACCCAAGGTGAGTCAAGGTGGAGTTTAAACATGGAATGGGTTCAAACCTAACCTAAGTGAGTCAAATATAACCCTAGAAGAGTTAATAGCTGTCAAGTAATTATGATTTTAAATGAATAAGCATGGCTTCCAAAATAGATATTTTACGATATTTCCAAAGAGCTTGACAAATCATAAAGGCAATAATGAAAAGCTAAGATATTTTAAATTATGAATTTCCTTTTTTAGTTATTCATTAATTTCAAATGGATAATTCAACTAGGAATTTAATTTGGTTTATATTTTTAATTAATTATGATTAGCCTTTTAGCATTTCCAAGATTTTATTTATGTGTACAAGTGCCCCACTTAATAGGTCTATAGGCCAAATTGATTATTGTGATGTTGCAAGATGCTTAGTGATGAATCTATGAGATGTTATTGTTGCATATGATAGGATACCCCAATTAGGGATGCTTCAATGTGATTTGATCTTTGATTAATGATGCACAATAAAATTTGGGACATTTAGTGATTCTTAGTCTTAATTTACAATGGTTGGTAGGAATAGGTTTGAAGTCTAGTTGAAAGTTAGTTGTGTCCAGTTTTAGGTGTCTATAGTTTTCCCCTATTAGGGAAGGTGTTACAATTTATAGGCAAAATAATGTCTTTTGAAATAATGAAATAAGCCAAAAATAAAATGATTGAAGAAAAATCTCCAAACAATGTTTGGGAAGCCTATAATAATGCCCCCTTGAGGGAGTGTTCAACATATGTTTGATGGATAGTCCCTCAAAAAGAAGTAAGAAGAATAATGAAATTAACCTATGGGTGAGATTAGTCTAATTGAGAAAATGCTTGCATGCTTTGATTTAAAAGGTACTGATTTGCCTAAAGATAGTTATAATTAGTAACAAAGGTTGATACATTGATTTACCAAAAGGTGGTTATAATCAGTGGCAACAACATATGCCCTAGTTAGGGTAGATGAGTCAAAATAAAGATTTTCCACAAGTGGTTATAATCATTAAGATGACCTCGATTGAAAAAAATATTTTTGGTTATGCCTCGATAGGGCAAATTGGCAAGCATAACTCAAAGATATGATCTATTACACAAATTAAATATGAGTGGGCACAAACATAAATGCAATGGTCTAATGAATGAAGAAGCCACAAACAACCAGACATATGAGGATGCAAAAAGTGATGAAATAAATGAATAAAAGAATAATAAGTGATCAATGTGAATGATTTTATTGTACCTACTAATACAAAGATGTTTATCTTTATTAACATTGATACAAATAAGTTGTTCATGGGTGGCAAGCAGAAATGGGCGGCAAGCAGAATTTAAAAGTGACGGGCGGCAAGCAGAAGGAGTTTCCAAAATTTGAAAGCAGTGGGCAACAAGAAAAAGGTGCCCTTTCAGACCTAGAAACCAATGGAACACAGGTATGTGGAAAACTTGTAGGGGAAAACCAGGCAGGAGGAACAGATCTTGGAGGATCAGCAGGAGGAGGTGAGAAGAATGTAGGGTCTGATATAAATAATGATAAACCTTCGAGCATATCTGACCATTTTTTTGGGATCTATGCCTCCCAATGGGATTCTCTTCCTACTAAGGGGGGGTAGGAGCATGAAAAGGAGAAATAAAAGGTTGATTTTAATAAGGAAAATTCCCTAGAAGCACTGAAGGTAGAGCATTCAGAACAGAGGAAGTGGTCATCTCTGTTCGGCAAGAAACCCAATGGAAAATCTCTTTTCCCACCGGTGAATGCTAAGTCTTGCTGGGAAAAAGGTGAGTTTCAAATTTTTATTCCAGATCCTTTAATAGATTTTACTGTGTCTTCAATGGATTTCACTCTAGTGGGTAAATTTCTAGGAGCAAGACCAGATCTTGAATCTCTTATAAAAATGGTTAAAAGGAAATGGGTTATTAGAGGAGAGGTAGATATGGCTCTAATGTTGAATGGTTTCTTCTTGTTTACATTCAATTGTAAGGAAGACATGAATATGGTTCTGTGTGGAGGACTGTGGTCTTTCGGTAAATGCTCTCTCACTATTAAAATTTGGGAGCCTAACATGGATCTTTCAGATTCATTTTTCTTATCCACTCCCATCTGGGTAAGACTTCTTGGCCTCCCGTTAGAATTTTGGCATGAGGACATTTTTAAAGGAATTGCCAATTCTTTTGGTGAACTTGTGGTAGTGGATAATACAATAGCTACTAGATCCAAACTTTAGAGTGCCAGACTTTATGTTAAAGTGGTAGACTTGAATCATCTTCCAAAAAAAGTGGACCTAATATCAAAATTTGGTAAAAAAACTCAAAGGATCTTTTTTGAAGACTTTCCCAACTCTTGTTATGCTTGTAAGAAACAGGGGCATCTGGTCAGAAACTGCCCTTACAAAAGTAAAAATCACTCTAGTAGTGAGCTGGAAGGGAGTAAGACCAAGATGTAGCAAAGGAAAGTTTGGAAACCCAAAGCAGACCATCGACAAGAACAACAAAATAATGAAGATGTTAAAGCTCTACAAGCTGAGGTGGAAAAAAAACCTTTTTCTCAAGATTCTAATATCAAACATACTGAGGTGGATAAAGAGCGTCCTCTTGAGGAAGAAAATTTGGTGAAAGAAGGATATGGGCTGCAACTAGAATCCATAATACCTGTACAAAGAATGGAAGACTTGATAGATCTATCAAACCAAATTGTTTCCTACCAAAGGATAGATGATCGATGGAGAGATGCTGTTGATAAAACTATGCTAGAGGAAGGTGAATTCTTGGCTGAAGATGGAAAAAATCTAGAGGAAGGAGACCTTCTTTTTTCTCAGTCTAAGGAGATTCTGGATGATAATGAATCCCCTGTGATTGAGCCTCCTGTGTATGATAATGGAGAAAACTTAAAGCAAATTCTCAACCAAAGAAAAAGGGCTGAAAAGAAGACCAATACCAAGGGGGTAGAAATAAGAAGTAGCAAAAAAGACCAGCATACTAAGGTGAAACATGTTGCTTCTAAACTGGTTAAATATGGAAAAAGAGATGAAAAGCATTTGAAGGTTAAATCGAATGTTGGTTCGCCTGACAAACCAGGAAGAAGACCCATTAGGAAAACTAGAGAGCTAGAAAGTATGCAAAATATTGCTGATGGCAGGCAGGCAACTATTCTAGATTTTACCCCTAAAAGATAGATATTAGATCTTTATTTGGGACTTTAGGGGGATGTTTACAATCTAGTTACTGAGGTTGTCTCTGTATAACCTGTTCTTGTTGCTACTTCTTAGTAGGTTTAAGGATTGCTTATCTTGTTGCACGGTAATGCTTTATCTTTTTAACTGTTAAAGGGTTTCGAGGTCCCTTTAAAACCTGTTTTTACCTTAATCTAAAACATTGATACAAATAGAATGGTTAATGGGTTGATTTGATCAAGGAGGGTGGGAAGATTTGCTAAAGTTACCAAGGAGAATTTTTTGTGGCTCTATTGCTTGTAAGACTTCCCAAGGTGATTTTTGATGTAGCACATGATGGTAGGTACCATGATATAATACACCATGATAATGCAGCCAAAATTTGCATAAAGACTGACTCCTGATCCAATAAATAAATAAAAATAACACACTAATGATAAAAACCATGATGATAATGTTGACATATGAATATGGATAGAATCAAGAATAATGTGCAAGGAATCACCCAATGAACACATATAGACTGAGTCGAGGCACAATAATGAAATCAAACAAACAAATAACTAATCAAATAATACATAAAAAACTTGAAAGTAAAAGCAAAATAAATCATCCTAACAATGGATTTTCCCTAGTAGGGCAAATCGAGGATGACTAACTAGGCTTAGATAGGACAATTGTTTTTGGATTTTGAAATATTTGGATGTTTCTAGAATTTGGAGGTATCTTAACTTGTTAGAGATTGAAAAGATACCATTTAAAAAATGGTGAGAGCATTGGCTTAGGTTACTCATAAAACAATGTGAGCATATGGAAAAGAGGGACTAAACTAACCTCAATGTGAATCAAGCATAGCTTACATAGTCCCATTAAGACCTCAAGTCATTGTAGTTCTACCAATACAAAAGGCAATGAGAACTGACTAGGTCACAACAAGTTTTAAAAATGAGGCAAACAACAAGGTAATTGAGAATAATAATGATAAAGTGATGCAGTAATGCATGGTAAAGGTGTTGTTCCTAATTTACCCATAGGTGGTTATAATTAGGAAATGGAAGTATAGGTCTATGTACTAATTTGACCATAGGCAATTATAATTAGTAACACAAGGTGGAACATATATTTACCCATATGCAGTTATAATTTATGGCACCAATCAATTATAAATGAAAGATAATTTGCCAAATCTAATTTCATACTACTTTCATAAACTGTCATTTAAACACAAAATTCTAAAACTGCTAAAACTAGATTAGAATCCCCTTGTGAAAGGTGTGGGAAAAACCAAAGGAACCAAGACTAAAAATAATCTTTTCTCTAATAGGGATGACATGGTAGAATAATATAGTTTACAACATTATTTAGGATGGTGATGGTATGGAAATTGGATAAAATAGTAGAAGGATTTCCCCCAAGTGATAAGGTGGGGTAAATGGTAGGTTATGGAATAATGGTAAAGGAACGCCAAAATGAAAATGGTAAGGTATATAGAAAATGGAAACTATAAGGGTATGGTTTTTGGCAAGTGGAAAAGGTATGGTTTTTATTTTTTAACAAGGTAAATGTTTCTATTGTTCTTTTTGATGTGGAGATGCACATCCTGATCAGCATATGATAAAACTAAAATATTCAATCATATAAATTTATAGCCCATACCTCTTTTGAATAGCTACTTTGTCAAGAACTTATTACAAATTTGGATGCAAATGATGTTGTTATGATCTTTGTTGGTCATTGATTCTATTTCCTCCAATCATTGAGACAAGGTATCTTTAGAGCCTCTACAAAGGAAAGTGCAGCTAGGATTAGTAAATGTAGATAAATGTTAGATCATAGGTTTGATTTGGAAATATAAAGGTGGATGATAATGGAGTGTATAATGGTTGGGTAATAAATGAAGATCAGGGTTTTCAGGCACACACAATATTATTGATTCTAGATTTGACATAACTTTGGATCTGGTAGGGCCAAAGACTTTTGAATATGCTCTAGATAGGACCACCAAATTTTGTTGTTGTTTGGGCCTGAGAGTAGATACCATCTGATTAGACTATAGATTAGAAGTTTTACCAATTTCATCTTTGATAATGTCTTTAACAAGTAGTGAAGAACTATTGTGCTCAGCCACTGGCACCTTGAAGAGGTTTTCACCATTGAATTTGTCTTGATTATCCCATAACACCTTTGAGAAGGTTTCACTAGGGAACATTGTATTTTGAATTTGATTGTCTCCTAGCACCTTTGAAAAGGTTTCACTAGAAGATGTCAAGTTTAAAATTTGATGGTCTCCTAACATCTTCGAAAAGGTTTCACTAGGAGATTGTTCTTCTTCTGCATGAATATGTTCTTGGCCTCCCTGATGTTCTTCAACT
Organism: Torreya grandis; assembly: GCA_037957365.1. Classification (NCBI taxonomy): domain Eukaryota; kingdom Viridiplantae; phylum Streptophyta; class Pinopsida; order Cupressales; family Taxaceae; genus Torreya; species Torreya grandis. The sequence continues at coordinate 1,702,801 of JARHVA010002272.1, forward strand.
GATATGTCACCATGGATACAATTTAACAAGGTGTGATTCTATCAGTCCCAATCAACAATTGTGGGGGTGGAAGGTCAATATACTGGCTAGGCTAGTTGGTGGTAATGGCATGTTGAATGGTAATGGAATGGGAAGAGGAAACACCATCCTCATATAAGATACTAGGATAACTTATGTCAAAGCTAAAGTAATCATCCTAAAAAACCATAGAGGGATCACAAATTTATTCAAAATGATCTACGAGGCATGCATAACCAATATTGTAATAGCCATAAACATATTCAGATTTTGAAGTTGAGTTTGACTCAAAGGACTTTAAATTTGATGTTGAGACTGATGTTGATTTTATTTTTGATGCTAAATCTAATGTATATTAAAAAATAAGACCTAACTTCAATGTTGATTCTTCATTTGGTGTGGATGGTTTTACAATGATGTTTTTAAAATGTTTGGTATTGGATAAATAATGTCATGTGATGGCATAATGGGCTACATAGAGACTAGTTTATCAAAGTGAGACTTTTCAATAATGGAAAAAAGGTCAAGAGACAACTCCTTAGAGACTATATTTTCAAAGGGAGGGTTTTTAAAAATAAGAATATGGTCAAGACAATGATTTGACTAAAGGTGGTTATAATAATTAAGAAATGACTCAACAAAGACTAGATTATTAGAATGAGACTCATTGATAACAGGTATAGTATCAAAGGGTGATTCATCATAGGTTGACTTGTCACAAATGGATGGTTAATAAAAAATCATAGCTTGGTTAGTTTTCTTGGCCTTGGTTTATATGTAGTTGTAAAATACCAGTTTTGAACACATCTTGGTCTTCGAATGATTGGTTCAATTGGAGAGGTACTGATTGGCTTGGTTGGGGCTAGACAATTGGTAGGGGTTTTATAAAGTGGGTAATGGTTGGCAATGGATGAATAATGGCCAATGGTTGGATAATGATAGACTTAACAAAGTTTGGTTTATGGCCTAAAATTGTAACTGTAACCTGTCAAGTTGTAAATGGACAACTTTGTTGGGATAATGAGCTACCATAAATGGAATGGGCTAGAATGATAATGATAGGGTGTTTCAAATCTTGGCTGATTACACAAGCTAAAGGATAAGAGCCTAGAATAGAAATGGTAGGGCATTGTGAAGCTTGATTTCTCACATAAGCCAAAGGATGAGAGCTTGATATAGGAATGGTAGGGAATTACAAAACTAGATGGATTTCACAAGTTAAAGGACAAGGTCCTAGTATAGAAATGGTAGGGCATTGTGAAGATTGATATAAAAATGGTATAAAAATGGTATAAAGGATGAGGTGTTAGTATAAAAATGGTAGGGCATTGTGAAGCTTGGTTGCTTGCATAATCCAAAGGATGAGGTCCTGATATATAAATGGTGGGGCATTGTGAAGCTTGGTTGCTTGCATAATCCAAAGGATGAGGTCCTGATATATAAATGGTGGGGCATTGTGGAGCTTGGTTACTTGCATAAGCCAAAGGATGAGGTCATAGAATGATAATGGTAGGGCATTATGGATCTTGGTTTCTCACACAATCCAAAGGATGAGAGATTGATGTAGGAATGGTAGGGCATTACAAAGCTAGATGGATTTCACAAGTTAAAGGACAAGGTCCTAGTATAGAAATGGTAGGGCATTGTGAAGATTGATTGCTTGCATAATCTAAAGGATAAGGTCTTGGTATAAAAATGGCAGGGCATTGTGAAGCTTGGTTGCTTGCATAATCCAAAGGATGAGGTCTTGATATAGAAATGGTGGGGCATTGTGGAGCTTGGTTACTTGCATAAGCCAAAGGATGAGGTCCTAGAATGATAATGGTATGGCATTATGGATCTTGGTTTCTCACACAATCCAAAGGATGAGGTCTTGATATAGAAATGGTAGGGCATTATGGAGATTGGTTGATCACACAAGCCAAAGGATGAGGTCTTAGAATGGTAATAGTAGGGCATTGTGGATCTTGGTTGCTCGCACAAGCCATAGGACAATGTCCTGGTATAGAAATGGAAGGAATTGTGGAGCTTGGTTACTCACACAAGCTAAAGGATGAGGTCCTATAATAGAAATGGTAGGGTATTATGGAGCTTGATTTCTTACTTAAGCTAAAGGATGAGGTCATAAAATGTTAATCTTGGATGATGTAGAGCTTGGTGGCTTGTGCAGTCTGAAGGAGGGTTAAAGATATAGGTGGGGGATCCAATTTCATGATTGATGAGATGGGAAACATCATACATCAACTATCCCAAAGAATGCACCACTGAACATGATGCTTGGCTTTGTTACCCAGATTGAGGATTGTAAGGAGGATATGGACCCATCTCACAACCTACTTCTTCACCATAGGGGTCTTGAAAAAATTTAATTTGTGTAGCCATTATATCATAACTTGGAGCATACATTACTCCACCATATGTTTAGTGAGACATATCCACATCAATGATAAATATTCCAAAAAAAGATTTGGAGTTCTACAAACTTTGAAAAATAATATCCAAAAGACAAATGGTTTATACTTGGTTTAACTTGGTTGAAAGGTGGAGTTGTATGTCCAAAATGGTCTATGCTAAAAATTGGTCTAAAATAGTCTAATGTCATATGTCTAACATCAAATGTCTCACAAAAAAGGTCAAGTGGCTAGATAAAAACTAATGTGTCAAACTATAAGTTCAAAGTGTTCCAAACAAGTCTAATCCAAAAAAATAAAAGTTGCTAGGTCTTTTGGCCAAACACGACAATAAAAGCTAGGCTCAAATAGGCATGTGCTATGAATTTTAACAAAACAATCACAAAATCTATACTTTTAAACAAAAGGGGTATGGTTTAATCTAACAAATTAGAAACACTTTGGCATAGACTAGGCACTCAAATTTTAGACATGAACTTAGTCAATTGGTATAAGGCATGAAAAAAAGGCATATGGAGAGATAAGCTATTTCTCCCAAATAAAGTCACAAATAATAGTTTTCAAATTGGGTAAATAATTAACTTAATTTGCACAACCCAAAAGAGAAAGATCAATGTCTAGGCCCAAGTTACACAAGGCATAACCAATAATCAATCAATGTTTGGATTTGAACTTGTCAAGGTTAATTAAAAAATCAACTTAGGAAAACATGGCTTCTTTGATCAAAAAACAAGTTAGACAAAGGTGGATGACATAACTACACTAGACAAAGATCCAAAAAGGCATATGCGGCTTGATTTTGAAATTAAAATTGAGCATAAGGCAAACAAGTCTATAAAATAATTTGAATAGCGTAATGATGTTATCACACTCTAAAGATGTGATCAATGGTTTGTTTCAAGACTCTAAGGCATAAAAATTGAAATGGATTAGGTAGCACAATGTTACCCTTTCCAATCAAGTGACACACACACAAAGATTTGTCAAAAGACCAAGGCAAAGGTATGGTGTCAAACAGATGGCTTAATGCCTTCTCAAAAAATGGAGTGATGTACAATACAAGACTCAGGTTGACATGTGATAACAAACAAAATAGAAATATTAGACTCAGAAACCATGTAATAAAGGATAAAATGACATAAAACACCTAAGTGTAATGTCTTAGATCTTAAAACTGACAAGGTTGCATAGTACTATTGAATTTTATTTATATACGTGCTCTTGAGAGGATTTTAATTGTTAATCCAAAAATAAAAACACATGAATGAGTAGGGTTTTTACACCCCATTCTCTTAAGAGATTGTATGATAACATGGAACTTTTGGCTACTCGCCCTGCATCAACAATATGTCCACAACAAGTGGGGTTATTTTAATCTATCAATTTTTGTACATCTCTAGATGCTCCCAAATATGGATAAAATAAGATATGTTCATGTCATTTGGATCCACATCAACTGGCTTATTGTGAAAAGGTCTTTTCCTTTTCACAACCATTACATTTTTCACTTGCTCAGTGTAGTACGATGTTTGAGTTACCCTTACAATTCGAGGTAATATCTTACTAATGGAGTTTAATTAACCACTCAAGCAAATGTCCCAATAAGTCAACCTCAATTTGTATACCCCATCATGGAGTGGGGTTGAAATGATGCTGAGAGATGAATTCTTGGGTCAATGCTTCCCTAGATAAGCGTTGAGGAGGCTATGAACTCTCACTTAGAAGCTAAATTACATAAAAATAAAATACAAGTGAAAAGACTACATTCTTTGAGGAGAGACTTAATGACATTCTTTTCACACCTTTGGACAAGGCACAAATACAAAAGAAGGGCACTTTTGGTCACGTAAGTACCCTAAAGGGGACAAAGCATACACGCATTAATTATTTTGCAAAAATAAATAACTTTGAAATAACAAGCATAAAACAAAACACTCTTAAGAGTATGTAATCTAAGTGTGAGTGTTTATTTTAATGCACCAAAGCAAAATGTTTATGAAAGTTGGCCCCTTGGCCTTAGTTGTTTAAATCTTGAAACAAAACAAAAAATATTTAAACAAAAAGATTCTTAAAACACCAATTTGAAATGTGAAAATTACAAGTTAAAAGTGTTTTAAATGTCTCCTTGTGGCCTTTGGGTCTTGTAAAAAATGTTAGAGGGTTTTTAATATTTTGTGAAACATTTATACAAATTAAAGGTAAACTAATAGCATATTTTGAAAATTTATGAAGAAACACGTGGTTTTAAAAAAACAAATCATAAAAATTGGAGTCTAGATGACCCCAAACAAAGCTCTAAAAGATGGCCTATCAACCTGCTATTCTACACATATAAACCAACATTAATTTTAGGTGATAGAAATAGAGGTCAACATCAGTTTTAGGTGAACTGACATTGGTTTTGGTAGGATCGAAGTCGTATCTATTAGAACCGATGCTAATCTCTATGCAAATTATGTGTGACTAAAAAATAGAATACATAAAATCAAATTAAAAAACTCTAATTTTTAAGATTCTCAAGCACTCAATATAAAAACTAAGAGCAACATTTTCATCTCCTTGCTTATATGCTTAAGGTCCCATCGGGTATGCCATTCATGATAATAGGAATCCAATAAGGGAGGTTAGTAACATGATAGTTTAAGCAATAGAAACTCAAAAAAACACACTAACACTAGCACTTATAAGCCTAAATCTTAGGGGTGAGCTTACTTAATAAAAGACAAATGAAAGCACAACTAAAATGCAAAATACAATGAATCCTTTACCTTCCTTGGGAGCTCCAAATGCATTGTTGAGTGGATTTATTGGCTTATAATTCAAAGAGTCTTTGGCAATAGAGGTTATTTATCTCCTTCTCTCTTTGGCACCATGTCTTGTGTGGTGGCTTGGCTCAAGATTTTAGCATTATAACACTACTTACAAGGCAATTTTTGCATTATAACCCTACTCTTCTCAAATCTTTTAAGTCATTTGTGCATGATAACTTTGCACCAAAATAGATTATGCCTATCTCCAAATTTACATTATAATTTTGGCTTATGATATCTTGAAAATGAAGAGGCATGGCATTGTATTTATAGCCTAAGGATTTGACTCCAACCCAAGGTGAGTCAAGGTGGAGTTTAAACATGGAATGGGTTGAAACCTAACCTAGGTGAGTCAAATATGATCCCAATAGAGTTAATAGTTTTCAAGTAATTATGATTTTTAATGAATAGGCATGGCTTCCAAAATAAATATTTTAGGATATTTTCAACGAGCTTGACAAATCATAAAGGAAATGATGAAAGTCTAGAATATTTTGAATTTTAAAATTTCCTTTTTTAGTTATTCATTAATTTCAAATAGATAATTCAACTAGGCATTTAATTTGGTTTAGCTTATTAATTAATTATGATTAGCCTTTTATCATTTCCAATATTTGATTTATGTGTGCAATGGCCCCACTTAATAGGTTGATAGGCCAAATTGACTGTTGTGATGCCACAAGATGCTTAAGAATGAGTGCATGAGAGATTATTGTTGTATACGATAGGATACCCCAATTAGAGATGCCTTAATGTGATTCTGAGCTTTGATTAATGAGGCAAAAGCAAATTTGGGATGTTTAGTGGTTCCTAGGCTTAATTTGTAATGGTTGGTAGGAATCAGTCTAAAGTCAGGTCGAAAGCCAGTTGTGGCTAGTTTTAGGTGTCTATAATGGGCATTTGATTTATTTTGGACTTATAAATGAACCTTCCTGGGTTCTCTACCCAAATTCTTAAGACTTCTTTGATATTAATTGAATCAACTCATTAGGTCACAGTTTCTTGATTATAAATAATTTTGGGCCTAGACAAGTCATAATAGGCTTGAAAGGCCAATCCAACTAAGTAAGTGATATAATTACCCAAATTGACATATTTGATCATGTCATATACACACTTGGACTGAATAACAATTTGATGGACCAAGTCCCCACAAAGGAACACCTATAGATTGGATACAACTTTGTGTAATCTTGTAGACTTAAGCATCAAGATGTCAGACCTTTCCTTTGTAACACTAAGAGCTTCCTTATCATCACTATCCTAGTCTACCATCCTCTCCACATGGTAGAATAAGTCTTTGTAGTGTTTATCCTCTATGGCCAACGTAATTATATCAAAGCTAGTGTCTTGGAATACTATGATTATCCTATGTGAATAGAGAAATAGAACCTAATTTGACTTGGTAGCTCCAAACACTCATACTTTAGCCATAACTTCTAAAATTTTGATTGAGAAGATTACGGGTTGCCTTGGTGTATAATGTATATGCAACAGTATTTAGAAAACAATGCAGAACACTTCATATTTTTCAACAGATAATAATGGTGAATGTTAAGCCTTGGGACAACAAGCTTTAAACCTTGGATTTTTTCATAATTTTGAATTTCAACATACGGGCCACAAATGGAAAGTATATTTCACTTACTTTGACACAAATCCTAGGTGGCTCTTTGGTTTTATTCCAATGGCTTTGAAAATTCATGTTTGGGAATTGGCCAATCATTGCTCTTGGTTTGTCCACATGTCTTCTCATCATAGGCTTGAATTTTCCTTAAGGTGACTTGGCTTTATAACCATCAAAATGAGCCCCATCAAGATTCAATTCATACCAATAATTGATACTTTGTAGATATATACATGTCTTTCAGGTGTCATACTTGACAAGCATTTGTCACTTGGCATTATTTCATGCATTCTAGCCTTTTATTTTGGATATTGGGATATCTAGGTGGGCAACACAATATTTTTCCATCTGGCATCTTTAGATTGGTTCACACCTCATTTTAATGTTTCCTTGCTCAACCCCCTTTTTTTTGGTCTGACTTAGTCTTGGGACCCTTGCTAACTTGTTAAGTAGTAGGCTTTCATTAGCTAGCACTATCATGCAACTTCATTTTATGAAACTCTCGATAGACTTGACTACTGTGATACCTCACCACATGTCATATTTTCATTAGATCACCTTTTGTTGGGTTTCATAACTTCTTTTGACCATGATATCACCATACAATAAAGGGTCCACGTGTCCAAGTCCATTAGACTTTCCTACTAGGTGGCTTCTATGCAACATCTAATTGTTTTTAAGATTGGGTGACTGGTGTCACCTCATCGTGCACTTGTAGTGTTGTTATAATTAAAATTTTCATCTTAGTCCTAGGGGTGTGAAGGGCATGACTTCCTACCAAGTGCCATGATGCAGTTAGATCACTCGATTGCAAGACTTTTGAAAGTAATCCAAGTCTTAGAAGGATATAATTGGGTGAGACATGGCATGATTTGATGGGGGTGCTCTTATTTATAGGTTGAAATGTAGCAATTAGATGACAAGTGGCATATTCTCGATTAGATTTTTGGGTGATGCAAAACTTTCAAATCTTCCCTTGAACTTGAAATGTTGTAATTGAGTGCCAAATGGCATGTTCTAGTTAGGTTTTTCGAAGGCTTAAAGCATATGTAACTAAGTCCCAAAATTTATATAACCTAATGACCAATGCATGAGAAGCCTCTATATGTTGATTGGGGCTAAGCTGGCACCAGGATCTTGTGTGAAGGAAAAAGATGCAAAAGTTAGTAATTTGCATGATAAATACAAAAGGAGGTAAGCTCAAATTCATAAACTTGATTATATAATCTGACTTAGACCCTCCATTATAACTTAAAATCAAGGTACATAATTGTATTGAATGCAATTATAACATAGCCAAAGCAATACTATAGTTCATAAGCCTTAATTAAGTGATTTTGATCATGTTTTAGGGACCATACCTTGGTCTTAGAATTGTAACCCCTTTCAAGAGAAATTTTTAAAGAAGTTAGATCATTAGAAAGCTAATAAACTTAAATGTTAATGAAACATTTTAAAAAGGTACTCATTAATATTTGTCATTGAAGAACATGACTTTTAATATTGTACAACCATACAAAGGGTTTTGTATCACATGGAATAAACAACAAGGTATGTTCTAGGATAAATGACCCAAAATTTCATGGGGTCCCTATTTTTAGGAAAATGGGGGCATGTTAAACTCAACAAATGGTGACCTCTATGGGAAACATAGCAATATTTTAGAATTTAGATATCTTGGTTTAGAGTGTAATCATTAAGTAATCAACCCTTGGCAGATGTAACAAATATCATAATTGGTTCTCTAGAACTAACAAATTTTTACTTGAAGGATTAGAGAATCAAAAACTTGAAAAGCATTCATACTTGTGTGTGCACTTTGAATTAGTTGACCAATATGCCTTTGGGTTTTACAATCATAGTTTCAAACTTTATGGCTTTGAATATAGGTTCTAGGTAAGAATTTTTAGATATATATAATGATGATCAAATTTAAAGGGAATGGCTTGGGCATTGATCTACTATCAGTCAAGCATACATAACCCCGATAGAGGTACATTTGGCTCCACTCTAGGTCTTGCTCTACTGCTATCCAAGTGTCCATAGCCCTAATGGAGTTTACCCGAATCACCTTCAAAGGAATTAAAATTTTAGTGTCAAGTCTATTTCCAATCAATACATGTGTTTCTTAGTTATTTTTTTTGCAAATCCTTAGAGGTTGGGAGCCAATTTGTTAGCTAGGTTTTAAGGAATTCTAGAACTTCTGCTCAAGAACCACTCACTTTATACCGACTAAATTCTGCCTAGGCATTCTTGTGATATGAAATTAGGTATTGGTATGTATATATCTTCATAATTTTGAGACTTTCATCTAGTCAAATGCAAGTTTTTTAACACTAGATTATAATTATATTACAAACACATATCCTATGGAATGAAAACTTTATTTTTAAACTTTATCAGATTTTATGAATCAATGTATGGCATGATGTCTTACTTTGGATGGCTATCTATTGAGATGTACACAATCTTCAACACCTCAATTCTTTAGATTTCAAAACTTTGGACAAATGCAAGAGAAATTCTGGATATTTCCCATAGGGCTTATTACTAGGCTACAACACACAACAAATACTCTAAGGAAAGAAAGGTACATAAAACAAACACATAAAAAGAAAGTAAAGCAAAAGAAAACTAATCTACTCCTACCTACTACTATACTAAACCAACTCATGGTCCTTGGGTGGGTGTGCAAGGGGTAACTAATAAGTAGTGATTCAACTACTATCCATTCACTGACAGAGCTAGGTCATTCCTTTGTAAATTCTTTAGTTTAAATGTATTATCACCTAGGATCTCTACATTTTGGTATAACCCGATCCAAAGAGGCATGAATTTGTCATGCTGGTCTTTTTTCTTATGGGATTTATCCCATAGTAAGAACAAGTCTAATACTTAGAACATTTTGATTTTAGCCCTTTTATCAAACCACCTTTTGACTATATTCTAGTGCTTGCTAAAGTTCTTAAGGGCTTCATCTCTGACATCTTCCATCTGAATGATATTGAATATTTTAGACTGAATTCTTTCATCATTGTCCATGTATTTAGCCATGAACTCATAAGTAGGCAACTGCAATGTAATATGAAATATTGGTTGTTGCCCATATACTAGTAAGAATGAAGATGATTTCAAGGCTTATTTTTACCTGCTTTGATCTTCCTAGAGAGCATATTTCATTAATGACTACCACTCCCTTAGTTTATTATCTGCTAATTTATTTATTTACATTCATCAGGTTTTTATTTGTTGATTCTATGATGCCATTTCATTATGGATAATGATTTGAAGAAAACTTGACAACAATTTTGTTATCATAGTCGTATTCTATGAATTCTATGGATTGGAAATCTATATTGTTATCACACACCAGAGATAAAGGAGTCCTAATCTAGTTATGATTTTCTCTTCTAGGAACTTGATGACATTAATTACTCTACAATTTTTAGTTATAACTGCTTCAGCCCACTTGGTACAATAATCAATGGCTGTCAGCACAAATTTGTGGCCTGTCAATGAGTTGGGATTGATGACTCTAATGAAGTCCAATCCCAATTATGCAAATAACCCAATTTGAAACATTGGCTATAAAGGCATGGCTGCCCTTAATTTTTTGCTATTAAATACTTGACACTGGTGACATGCTCAAACATGAGCATGTGTATCTTTGAATATGGTAGGCTAGTAATAGCCTACTCTAAGTATTTTGTGGGTAGTGGTTTTGGTTGAAGGGTTTCCACTTCCCAATTTCTCATGGAAATTATTCAAGATGTCCATAACTTCTTACTTGGAAATGCATCTCAGATAGATGACTTCATAGTTTTTTCTATGAAGCATTCCCCTCTTGATCATAAAATGTGATCTTTTGAGCTTGAGTGATTTTCTTTGCTTTCTTCTCAATTATAGTGGGAAAGTACCATTCAATAAGTAGTATATGATGTCTTTGTACCATTCCTCACTCAAAACCTAACTGCTTCCACCTATAAAACATTAATATGAGGATTAGTCTTAGTGTTCAATTGAATTAAGCCTTGGCCTTGTACCATCTTGGTAAACTTATTCTCTATGTCATATTCTTTGAGCTTAGTCATCTATTTTACTCATCACTAACTCAATCTGGTTAAGCATAAGCTTAATAGCAGGTTTAGGTACAATGGCATGAGTTTTATTTTGAAGGATATAATATCTAAATTTCTTTATAGATTTTACCAAGGCATATGTTTGCTTGTTCAAGAGTGGGTATCTTATTTATACATCATTTATGTTCATACTCATGAACACAACTATATGTTCCTTATCATCTACTTTCTACATTAAGACAATAACAATTGTGTGGTCAGAAGTGAAGGAATACAGGTAGAAATCTTTACCAAAATATGGGGTATTTAGTATGGGTGCTTATACTATAGCTTCTTTAATGTCTTGGAAATATTTCTTACCCTTGGATGTCCACTCAATATTTGCTTCCTTTTTCAACATGGCATTCATAGGTCTGACAATTTTGTTGAAACCTGAAATGAATTTACACACAAAGTTAATTTTTTTCAAAAAAATGACTTTAATTCATTTTTACTATTAGGTAAATCAAATTTGAAAATAACATTAATCCTATCAAGGTCAATAACCATACCATCCTTCTTGATTATGTGTCTTAAGAGTTTACCTTTAGTTATGTAAAAGATAGTCTTCTTAGGGTTCAGAGAGATACCAAAGGTTCTGCACTTATCAAGAACTTGTTGAAGTTGTGCCATGTGGTCCTTCCTATTTTTAGATAAAATGGTTAGGTCATCCATGTAAATAATGATGCACTTATCGATCAGTCTTTGGAATCTATGGTCTATGGCACGTTGAAAGGTATCCCTAGATTTGATGAGATCAAAAAGCATCCTTCTATATGTTAATGCTCCCTACTTGGTTGTGAAGGCCATTTTTAATATATCTTCTTTATTAATCGACACCTAGTTGTAACCAGAGAAGCTATCCAAGAAATACAGCATTGGAGAGCTGATAACCATTTTAATTACCTCATCTAAGGAGGGAAATAGGTAATTATCCTTTTCTAAATATCGATTGAGATTCCAGAAGTCTACCTAGAGCCTCATTTCACCATTTTTCTTTCTAACAGGGATCAAGTTGGATACCCATGTGGAGTGTCTGATTAGGAAAACTATCCTCACATCCAATAACTTCTTTATAGATGAGAGGCTCTAGCACTAGGTTAATGGGTCTTTGCCTTTACTAGAAGGGTTTACATGCTTCCTTTAAAGAGATCATATGAGTGATAGCCTAGGTATCGAAGAATTTGAGATCTTCATATGACCACAAAAGGATGTCCTTAAATTTGGACATTATCTTAGTGGCCTCAACCGCCTCTTCTTAGGTGTAGACAAGCTCGATGTTAATGTGCTTTGGATTATTTGATGAACCCAAGTTAATTTTCTTGTAATCTTTGCTGCTCACTTTGGGTATTTTGGGGTCACTCATTGTCTTGTTTTGGTTGAATATCCTCTCTAGAGAGACCATGCCCTTAGGGATCCTATTCTTTTAGTTAAATTATTCCATCATCATCATCTTTAACCTCCTTTATGAAATCTTCATCTTGCCCATCGATTACATGTGACTCAAAGACTCCATAATTAGTCATGAAGTTGATGATCTACCTATCATCATTGAATACTTGGAAGTGGCTGACATTGTCTAGAATAAAAGGGAAAGATATCATCTCAACCATAAATTTCTATAGTTTGAGGGCCTCAGGTGGGACTAGGTTGGCTGCGACAGAAGCCAACACATCTACCAACTAATTTTGATCCCTAGGCATAGAGAAAATGTTAAATGCTTTAAAGCTTTTGATTAAATCCCATTCTCTATATTTATATTTCTTCAGATAATAAAGCTTGCAATTATATTGGCTACGTACCTACTTGATAACTAACTCTGAATCACCTCGTACCAATAATTTCCTTACCTTATTTTTGATGGAAAATTGAAGTCCTAAGATTAGGGCTTCATAATCTGTAAGATTATTAGTACAAGGGAATTGAAGTCTATAAGATGTTAAGTATTACTTACCAACCAAATTTGATAACATGGTACCTATCCTTGAGCTTTGCTTGGCTCTCACACCATCGAAGTACATCATCTAAAATCCTTCATCCTTAGTCATAAGACTACTTTCATTCGATCCAATAGTATCAAGAGCATATATGCCCAAGTCAATGGATTAGAAATTCACTTTCTCATTCTTCACATTATACTCTATTATTATGAACATCATCCTCAGCTCTTGCTCAATTTAGATATGATTAGGAATGCCCCTCCAAGGTAGCCACATGTATGAGCAATCTATGGACATATATCCATTCAAGGATTTCATCCAGTCTCTACTTAGTAACATCCCATATGCTTCTAGGATTTCCATGACTTTAATGTCGATGAACCATTGAATAAGGGGTTCATGAGGTAACCGTATATGAACATTCAACAATTATCCTACCACTTTAACCTTTGACTTGTCTACTTGGAAGAGAACTCTATCAGACTTAATTGGAGTCAATCCCAACTTTTCATAAATACCTATAACCATTATGTTAGTAGATGCCACATAATTAAGCAAATAATTATGTACATTCTTCCCAAAGATTATGACAGTTAAAAAAATGGAGAAACCTTGGCTTTACTTTTATACATCACTACATTCACATTTGCCGATTTACCTTTACCTTTGTCCAACTTCTTAGTTAAAGATTTAAGTAGTAAATCACATTGCTCAGTGATTTGAGCAAGCTCATGCAAAATAATGTTGGCTTTGATATTCTTCATATCTTTCACAATGTTGTATCCACCTTTGGACCTAGTTATAGCTAACTCTATAGTAGGTTGAGCATCCTTTCCCTTTGGAGGAGGAGGATCATTATTGGTTCAATGATCTGGGGGAGTGTCATCTTTGTTAGGTAGCATGGAAGTTATTTCAAGTCCCTTTTGGGTTATATTTCTCAGGGCATAATTTATTTTTTGGTATTGTTGGAAAGTATGTATATCATCCATATTACTTTTAGGATCATTTTTTTCTTAGTCAATAAACTCATAAGTTTTGACCATGAGGGCCATTTTGATGGGGATGAAACCACTATTAGGTGCTCTTGTGTTCTTAGAATTTTTAGTGCTCTCTTGATTGTTAGAGATAACATCATAACTTTCCATCTCACCTCAAAACATCTTAAAATCATTACAAAATTCTATGCCATCTAATTATCCATGTAGAGCCATGTTATAGACCCTACACCAATTAGGCAAGGCCAATTCATAGATATTTATGTCAAGCATATTGTTGGCTAAGGGTTCATTATTATTATTAGACTTATTAAAAGGTTTATTGTACTTTTGGAATGTGTAATTTCTATTATAACCTTCTCCCATGTTCCCCATTTTAGTTTACAAATTCAAGAAGTCACTACCTAGTTTTTGAACCATCCTTTGGATTACTTCTAGGTCTCCTTTTAAAGAGTTAGGTTTGGTGTTCTAGATTAGGTTCTAGACAATATTTTAGGTTTTAGAGTTATTTATAGGGACCAGAGTTTGGTTATTGTTCTGGGGCTGATCACCAACATTAGACTAGTTGAAGAATCCTAATTGTTGGACATGGGTTACATGGCTCAATGGTAATTGATTAAGGCCACATAACTGGTTCAAGGCTGATATATTTTGGTTTCCATTTGGGACCAAATTTAGAGTGGGTAAAGTTGGGTTGACATTTGGGATAGCAAAGGCAGGATGCCCCTATGGGTGCATTTGTTCACTAATGTGTATAAGTTATGCATATACTTTTGGTAGTGTATTGATGTTTATGGCCCTATGTAGGAAGACAAAAATCATGGGATCTAGGGTGTTCTTATAGATCTCAAGTGCCAGATCATCTATAGGCCAATAGGGGCTATGGTGAGGCTATACATCTTTTGAAATTTAGCATTGAAAGTTCTTATGGGTTTATTCGGGTCTCACTTTAATATGATGAATTGATGATAAATTATTCCATGACTAACAACCCTTCCAAACTATACAATGAAGGTATCATTGAACTAGTTCTATCTTATGATTGAATCTTTTGGTAAATTGAAAAACTAGTCATAGGTTGCTTCCTTGAAGGTGAATGGGAATATTTTGGAGGATACATCTTCATTGATGACATTTAGGATCCTAAGGGAAGCCTTGAAAGATATGATGTGCTATTTTAAAGTTATACCCCCTAGATGGATTGAAGAGAGGGAGGTATTTCTTTGGGGTTTTGGGTAAATCATGCACAAAGGTCGAGCACATTCATGAAAGATCCTCCAAACCATGCCATGACTGGATATATTTGAAATAGAAGATGTAAATGTTGGATCACTAGAGAGGAAGGGTGGGATTTATATCTTTTACATCTCCCTTTGTAAAATCTATCCTTACAATTAGTTTCTAGAGATTCAAGGTGAACCCTAGTCTCTGAGTCAGATTTGGTTCAGATCTTAGGCAACTTTACGATGTTTAAACAAAGATCTCTATCAAAAACTCAAAATACTAAAAAGGCTCACCAAATATTATAATAAAAGGTAAATATTGGTCTAAATCAACACAAAAGAACCCTACAAGAAGGCCCATAATTGAGAAAAATGGTCTTATTTCACCTTTGCTGACCTGGATCTCTCAAGGCTTTAGATCCTGTGCAAATTTTCTAAAAACTTGGTTCAACCTTGAAAAGATCAATGTTAAACATGATATCTTAAGCAATAATTATTTTATTGGGATTTATTGAAGTATCTTAGAATGAAAATTTGTAAATAACATCATGATACTACTTGAATATACTCTATCTCAAATTCTAGAGCCTTGACCCAATGATCTTTCACATAATAATATGATTAGAGACTGATATTTACACTTATTTGTTTCAAACCAAAAGTTCTTAGTTCAAATTATGTGGAAAATTTCAAATATGGACTAAATAAAGCTAGATCCTTTTAAAAATATTCAATGACATGCCTATCTTTAACTCTTTTAGATGAAATTTAAACATATTAGAGGGGCAATGTTAGAATATCTTTAGACTTGAGCTAACATTTAAAGGATCACTTGGAATAAACACTTTTCATCTTAGTTCAAATTATGCATAACTTTGAAAATATGGACTAAATAGAGCCATATCATTTTTAAAATATTTAATGACATGCCTATCTTTAACTCTTTTAGAGGAAATTTAAATAGATCAGAGGGGCAATGTCAGAATATCTTTAGACTTGATCCAACATATAAAGGATATTTTGGTATAATTTTTTTTCATAAGGATATTTCAAAGGTTGCAAAGATATTATAGAAAATGAGAAGAAAATGCAGTGTTGATTCTAATCTTTATGCATTTAAATAAATTATGCTATACTTTAACCAAAATACACTAGAATTTAGTTGTGGCCCTCCTTTTAATGTCAACTCTTCTCTATTGATGTATGTCTATGTCAAGGACATAATGCAAAAATTAGAATTACAGTTCTCATATTATAATATAGGTCCTAGAAAACCTTGGGGATTCACTCAATTTTGTTGGGGAGATTATGTGTGACCACCTTTTAGTTTGCAAACATACCCTACTATAGGACAACAAGAACATTCATAGTGACACAGATCTACCTGAATTTTGTTATGATGTAAATTTATTTATATTTTCCAATGTAAGCCTAAACTCTTAAATAAACAAATGGATATTTACAATGAGCATTAATCTAAGGTGATTCATGTTAAAAAAGTGTAAAAGGAGGAAGTTAGGGCAAGAAAAAAGTTCCCTTACAAATTTAAAAGACCAATAGATCTCCTTTGGTTTCTTCTAATAATAATGCAAATGAAACTAATAGCTATGAAATCCTAGTGCTTATACCTAAAACATCATAAGTGTAGTGAGGATTCTAGGGTGAATATAATGCACATATCTGAAAAGAATGCTTTAAAATGCTACCTATAGTAAATTGCCTTAAACACATTCACTAGCATAGCAGTAAGAAAATAGAGCATACACAACAAACTTCATTAACCTACCAAAAATCAAAAAGTAACAAGATGCATTCGAAGCACTAATGCCATATTTTAACCATTAAATAAATGAGATCATATATTATTAACAAAGATTGAGAAACAAGAACACATGAAAATAATGAGCTAATTACTGGAATTCCCTTTCTCTTTGCATTAATTCACAAAGTTCTCTCTAGTTTATAATGAAGGGGATAAACCCTATGTATAGGCCATTTGAATGCCTCAATTGGTTATAAAATTAATCGGGAAACATGCCACCTGTCAGTAGATGAGGTCTTTTATATTTTAAAGTTAGAGAATATTCCCTATTCAAAATGGGAATATTTTACAATGTAATTTGAAGTACCCTAGGACATGTATCTTATTTAGAAGGAACCCAATAGGTGGCTATTTTGTTTCTAAAGATCTGGGCTAGGATCCCAATATTATTACCGATGATGAAGCTCCTATTGTAGAAGAAGATGGAGTGATAGTGCCAACTGAGGAAGAAGACATTCTAAGAGGGGATGACTCCTCAGGTGGAAGTTTGTTTTTATGCCTCAACCTATCTTATCCATGCTTTGTAACATTTACTATAGTCACTATCAATCAATCTTAGATAAATGATAGGCTCCTTCAACAACTTGGATATGAGTCTGCCCATTGCATCATGCTTGCTTAGGAGAGGTCCCAAGCTTCATTGATGACCACAACCTTCTATATTATTTGGTTGGCAGAGGTTGCCAGATACACCATATCTTGTCCAAAGGTCACCCCTCTGGCCATGGCTTGATTTTGGAAGTTCACCATGAAGTTATATAGTTGAGCCCAGAAGGCATCCCTGCTTATGATGGAGCCATCTTTTTTAGCCAAGTACATGATTTTAGCATCCTTTAATAAGGTGATAACTTTATCACCTTATTATGTAAGGGACCTTTCCAATGACCTCATATCTTCAATCTATTGGTTCAAGTTCTTTCTCCTACCAATTACATGTGACTGATCAATGTTCAAGTCCTCCAAAGGAATTAGGTTTAGGTCCTCAAATTTCTTCATTCATTTCAACCTCATGAATTTTATTATCTTGATATCATACCCTCTATATGCAAATTATTCCTTGAGGATTTTATTGTATATTTTATCTCCCTTTACCTTGTACTGATCCAAGGTATTCAACATATCAAACATCTCCTCCATGGCCCATTTTAATTTTGTTATGGTCTATTCTGTTGAGGTGGCCTTGTGTTGCTACTCTAAGTCAGTTGTTCTTTGCTATACTCCCTTAACCAAATCAGTAACCACATTCATAGTTTTTTAGAGAGCTAAGAGGGGGTCCTCCTTATATTGTTGTTATTGGCCTTGCCTAGCCTTCTTTGTCTTTGTCAGCTCAAACAAGGTTTATTCTGATTCATATAGGATTATCTGGTTAGGGTGGGTGACCTTCCTCTTAGTCACCCTCTTCATTGCCCCAACCTCCTTGTTGAATTTTAATGTAACCTAGGGAGGGTCCATTATGACTTGGTAAGGGTTATCCCTAGTGGCTAACTAAATTTTCTTAATCCATGATTTATTTGAAGAGCAATTTGGGGGCTCTAATAAGGGAGGCAATGGTTGATATGGAGTCATCCCTTGAAAGATAAATGTCTGAGAGGTATTAGTGGTTATGACTAATATAAACAAGAAGCTAGGGGATGAAGAAGCACTAGTGATAGTTGTAGAACTAGTGGAGAATAGGGGAACTTATGGAAGGATGAAGTAGGCCTCTTCCTAGGCAATTATGGGTTGGGTCTAGGCATAGGCTTGGGCATAACTGGGGGAAAATTGGCCATCACTAAGACCCTAGAAGTGGATGATATGGTAAAAGGGGTGATGGTGGGAAATGGCATGGTTACATGCTTGATCAAAGGTCTGGTGAGGGGCCTTTAAGGCTAGAGGTTGACATGACCTAGAATTGGGGGGATCCAATTTACTCAAGGGTTATTTATAGAAGAAAGAGGGGGGGTAAGGCAATACATTCCTAACCTACAATACTCGATCCTTCTCTAATAGGAGAAGGGAAGGCAATGGCAATGCTAAATTTACTAGTGTAGGAGTAGAAGTGACCATTATTCCTACTGAAGGTGTTATATGTGCTGAGGTAGCACTTTGTATTTGAGATGAGATATTAGATGGGACCCCTAAGGTAAAAGCCTGCTCAACTTGCTTCCTTACACTAGCCCCTCCTTTCTCCAAAGTGGGGTTCAATACCTAGCATATTTTATGATTGAGTTGTGGGTTAGTTGGTCCTTCTTCCTCAACATTGGGAGTATGGATATGAGATGCAGATATTACTAATTAAGTATCTTGATGCTTTAACACCTAAAAAAACCTAGCACCATCTAGTATTCCTTTCACCTATGTGATCCCAAAAAATTTTAGCCTCTACTCAACCTATGCATTATCATCTACATTAAGGTAAAATTGGTCTCCATCCTCAGGCTCATGATGGTATGTGATACTGAAATCCACCCTGTGTCTGATGCAGTGATTGATTGTCAAGTGTGTAGGATCCCATTCCCTATTGGTATCCTTTTCTAGACTAAAAGTGGACCTATGTTTGGTAGTAGTTATAATTGAGTACCGAGTTTGAATTTTAAATTGACTAATGTTGAATAATTAGGGGTGGACTGGTCCCATCTTTTTTTACATAGTTCATCTACTCCTGTGAGTAGTTGGAAGGAAATCTCCTACTCAACTAGCTTGTTTGGCTCTATGGTGGGTAACCTACATGGGGTTGTCTTGATTCCCTCAATTATGATTATGATGTAGTTGAGGTAGTACCAGTAGGCTCCCAATGTGCTAAGGGTTTCCTTGATCTCTTTTGACATTTTGGGCATAGTTCTTTCATGGGTGGCTTTGTATACAACCAGGTAAAACTATTCTACAACAACCCACATCTCCTACCTGTATCTATAAATTCTAACCTTTGTAAAGACATGGGGTATGGTCTATCTCATGTTTGGGTCCCAATTGGTAAACTAGGGGAATTTAAAAGTAGCATATATGGCATCAACTAGGTAGGACATCATATAAAAATGATTTCTATGGTTGGCCATGGCATTCTTTATTTGGGAAACCAAATTGCAAGAGATAATCTCCACAAGGGGGGTTGTGGAGTCATATATGATCATAGACAGTAATGGGACCCACTTCTCATCCACATGGCTAGTGTCTTCTCTATGGAACCTGTTCATCATGACCATCTCCATTCTCACCCATTTTCCAAATTAATTGATGGGGATCTAATTTATTTTAGAATTGTAGGTGAACTTCCCTGAGTTCTTTGCCTAGGTTTTCAAGACTTATTTGATATTATGTGAATCAATCCATTGGGTCATGGTTTGTTGATTATAAATAATTTTGGGCCTAGGTAATTCATAATAGGCTTAAAAGGCTAATCCAACTATGTAAGCAATATAATTTCCCAAATTGATATATTTGATCATGTCATCTACACACCTGGACTAAACAAAAATTTAGTAGACCAAGTCCACACAAGGGAGCACTCTAGATTGGATACAAATTTGTGTAATCCTATAAATGTAAGTGCTAAGATGTTAGACCTTTCCTCTAAAACATTGGGAGCTTCCTCATCATCACTATCCTAGTCTACCAACCTCTCCACATGGTAGAATAAGTCATTTTAGTGTTTTTCCTCTATGGCCAATGCAATTGTATTGAAGCTAGTGTCTTGGAAGACTATGTTTGTCCTATATGAATATAAAAATGGAACCTAATCTAACTTGGAAGCTCTAGCTGCTCCTTCTTTGGCCATGACTTATAAAATTTTGATTGATAGACTTAGGGTCACCTTGGTGTCGAATGAATGTGAAAAATTATTTAGTATATAATGCAAAGCACTTGAGTTTTCAATAGATAACAATGGTGATTGTTAAGACTTGAGATAACAAGCTTTAAACTTTGGATTTTTTTATAATTTGGAATTTCAATATATGGGATAAAAATGGCAAATATATTTCACTTATTTTGACATAAATCCCAAGTGGCTCTTTGGTTTTATTCTAATGACTTTAAAAATTCACTTTTGGGAATTGGCCAATCATCACTCTTGATTTGTCTATGTGTCTTCTCATCATAGGCTTGAATTTTCTTTGAGGTAACTTGGTTTTATAACTACTGAAATGAGCTACATCAACATTTAATTCATACCAACAATTGATACTTTATGGATAATTATGTGTCTTTCAGGTGTCATACTTGACACTTGTTTGTCACTTAGAATTATTTCATGCATTTGAGACTTTCATTTAGGATATTGGGATATCCAGTTGGGTGATACAATATTTTACCATGTGGCATCTTTGAATTGGCTTGCACCTTTTTTTAATGTTGCTTAGCTTAAACCCTTTTATTTTGGGTCGACGTGGTCTTGGGACCCTTTCTATCTTTCCAAGTGGCAGGCTCTCATTAGCTCACATTGTTGCATGACTTTATTATATAAAATTCTTGATGGACCCAATTATTGTGACACCTTACCATGTGTCACCTTTTCATTAGATCACCTTTCATTAGGTGTCATAACTTCCTTTGACCATGATATCATCATGCAGTAAGGGGTCCATATGTTACCAATCCATTAGACTTTCTTATCAGGTGGATTTTATGTAGCATCCAACTATTCAAGATTAGGTGATTGGGTGATAGGAATCACCTCATTGTGCACTCATAGTGTTTTTAGAATTGGACTTTGCATCTTAGTGCGAAGGGTGCAAAGGGAAAAATTACATGCTAAGTGTCATGATGCAATTAGATCATTCTATCATGGGACTTTTGAAATCAACCCAAGTCTTAGAAGGCCATGATTAGGTGCTATGTGGTGTGATTTAATGGGGGTACTCTTCTTTGTAGGATACATTACAATTATCAAATTACAAGTATTATATTCTTGATTAGATCATTGGGTGATGCAAACCTTTCAAATCTTACTTTAAACTTGAAATTCCATGATTGAGTACCAAATGGCACATTCTAGTTGGGTCACTAGATCACAACCATTTTTGAAGGCTTAAAGTGTATGTGACTAAGTCCTGAACTTTGTATAATCAAGTGACTAATGCATGCAAAGCCTCTGCATGTTGATTGGGACTGAGCTGGTATTGAGATCATGTGTGAAGGTAAAAGATGTGAAAGTTTATAATTTGCATGATACAAACAAAATTGGGTAAGCTCAAATTCATAAAACTAAGTATAGAATTTGACTTGGACCCTCTTTTATAACTTATAATCAAGTTAGATCCTAGTATTGAATGTGATTTAACATAGACAAAGCAATACTATAGTTCATAAGCCTTAATTAAGTGATTTTGATCACATTTTAGGGACCATACCTTGGTCTTCAAATTATAACCCCTTGTAAGTGAAATTTTTAAACAAGTTAGATCATAATAAAGGTAATGAACTTAAAAATTAATGAAACATTTTAAAAAGGTACTCATTAATATTTGTCATGAACCAACATAACTTATAAGTTTTTACAACCATACAAAAGGTTTTATATCACATGGAATAAATAACAAGTTACATTCTAGGATAAATGACCCAAAATTCCATGGGGTCTGTAACTTTAGGAAAATGGGGGTGTGTTGAACTCAAAAGATCAACTATTGTATATATGATATGCTTGATGAGCTTCAAAGACACAATATTTAGGCCTGATCCATTATCTATGAGGACACAATTTACTTTGTGTTGCATTATAACAAATTCAATGTACATGGGATTGTTATAGAGATGGACAAGGGATGACATATCACTTTGGTCAAAGGTCAACTATTGGCCTAGGGCTAGATGTCCAACCAAAGCTTGGAATTTATCTAGGGTTATGTCATTGGGAACTTAAGATTAGCATAAAATTTCTATTATGATGTTCTTGTGGATAATAGACATTCACAACAAATCTAAAATGGAGATTTATGTGGGTGTCTTTTAAAGTTATTCCAAAATATCATATGTATTTTCCTTAACAATGGTATATGTCTTGTTCTTAGCGAACACAGTGGTTTGGATTGGTTCATTAGCAGGAGGTTATGGGCCTAGAATGGTAATCTTAGACCATCAAGTTGTGATTGCATAATCAAGATTAAATATAGGACCGTTATAACTTGATGATGATGGAGATGGTCTAGATAAGATAAGTCTTGATTTTTGGTGCACTTTGTTATGGTCACGAGGTAATGAGGAGTTATCAATATAAGATCATGAAATAGTAATCCTTAATTATTATGCTTGGTTGCGGTCCCAGGTCAAAGAAGGATTACTAACATAGGCGGGTTGATTAGATTTATAAAAATGGTCTTTCTCTATTAGCATTTGATCTAAGATTAATGGTGATGGTTAAAACATGACCTCCCATAATGTGACCTACAACTTTTGTGTAGTCATGTGCAACTATGTGGTAAGTCTATTTATTATTGGGATCACATTGGCTGTGGTTCCTCCCATTTGATTGACATTATTATTATTGTTACTAATATTGTTTTTATTATCATAGCTTATTGATACTATTATTTTTGATGGTCTAGACTTCATTGTTGTTGTTGTTGTTGTTGTTGGTTATTATTGTTATGCTATGGAAAAGGGTTTTGGTATATACCCAAGTTCTAGTTGGATATAGATGCTCTATTATCTAATGTAATATCCCCATTTTCTAACATGATTTTGATCAAGGGTTTTATCTGCACACAATAATGTATATTATGTCCATAAACATGATGGTATTCGCATAACTCATTCTCTCTATACCATTTTGGATATGGAATACCCTCAAGATAATGCTTCAGAATTGGCCAACTAATTGTATTAGCTATGGTAAGCTTGCAAAACACAACTTCCATAGGTTTAACAATATCAATAAAGACTCAAGGAGTAGGTCTTATTCTTATAAGAGGGGTTTGAAAAGGTGGTGGTTGCTATGTTTGTAGAGTTGGTCTAGGCTACTATGAAGGTGACACTTGCTGAATAGGTTGTTGATGAGGAATAAGCTACATTTACAACACATGATGAGTAGATAGTGTTTATATTATTTGGACATGATGCAACTCAGTTAATCCATTTCTAACAACATTCTTATTATGATTGTATTGCCTCAATTTCTCATAGTTATTGGACTGGGTTGGTGCCAATGGTTGCATTTGGACTTGGTTATGGTTATGATTTAGGCCTATGGCTTGGTTTTGGCTCTAATTTTGGTTTGACGAGGTTAATTTGATAATCCATTTTTTAATAAGGGTCTTTTCAATCAACAAACCTATATCAATGATCTCTTTAAAAATATGCACACATTGAAGCTCCAGATGATATGATATCTCACTATGCAAATTTTTAGTAAACACATTAGTCAATTATTTGTCTGATAAGTTATGGGTAAAGAGACTAGCAATAACTCTCCATATCTATAGATAGCTTTCAAAGTTTTCACCAACTTTCTATTTGGTTTGAGTCAAATCTACTAATTAAATCTCATGTTTGAGATTGCAGGAGAAATGTTGCACAAATTTGTCTGAGAGGTCATCAAAATCAGATACTGAACTCTTTGGCAAGTTGAGGAACTAATCCAAAGCCTGTCCTACTAAACTTTGAGGGAATAAAAGGAGGAGATAAATGTTGTTGTAAGCCATTGGTTAGAAAACAATAAATAATTCTATTAAATGGGCCTTATGATCTCCTTTACCTTTATATTTATCAAATTTTGGTGGTTCATACCCTAAAGGAAATGGTATCTATAGAGACTCCAAGTTAAATGGGTATAAACACATGTCATCTAACTTGAATTTCTTGGTTTGCTTCCCTACTTGAATGGAAACACTCACATCCTTCATTTACTATAGTTCTTATGCCAAGAAATTCAATGGTAAATTTGGCTGAGGTGGTAGCTAAGAGGTTAAAGGTGGATTACCTTGACCAATGTATAATGGAGGTATGGTTTATTATGGAATGTTGGTTTGATGACATAAGTGATCAAGAATATGCATCCATAGATTGGGATGCAATTATTGAAATTACACATTTTTTTGGGATGTATTATACTTTAGGTTTGGTATATATCCCTAAATTTGAGGGAATTATGGCTGTGATAGAAGGATATGGCTCAAGGTAATATACTATGCCTATTGAGGTTGAGTAGGGACTTATTGCCGACTAGTTAAACTTGATTGAATAAAGGGAACTTGTTATGGACCAAGGCCCTATCATTGACTTTATGGAATGTGCTAAGTGAAAGGTAATTACTACATAATTGGTACTTGTTGGATAGTGGTACTTCTTTGTTTCATAAACACTAGTTGTGAACTAGACATTTATTATATGTTCAGCATTTGTCTCTGACTAATAGACACACGTTGTTGATTAGAAAATATTTATGATTGTAAAGGCATATTGGTCTATGATTGTAGGGGTACATTTATCATTACCTATTGAGGCGAAAGATTTTTTCCCCCTATTAAGGTGGCATAGTGTTCTACCTCTGCTATTGTGGTAGATTAGGCTGTGCTTGTTATTATGGAATGTTAGTCATCTCCTGTTGAGGTGAAGTAGTATTTGTTACTTATTGTTGAGGTAAAGCAATAGTTAGTGCTTGATTACTTAATCCCTATGGTTGCATGCTTGATGAAGTAGCTGGTTGAGGATTATGATTAATTTGTTTTGGTTGGGATGTAAGAGTTCTTATCCCCTACTGTTATGAACCACTCATGGTATTTATTAAAGGCACTTATTATAGACTATTTTTTGGTGTAGTTAAACCACTTTGGCTTGGATCAGAAGACACTTGCATGTTATCCATCGTGTTTAACACATTATTTTATGTATAATCAATAATCACTTCTTCAATAGATGGGACATTGTATATATCATTGAGTAAAGTGCTTTATACAAATGGGTCTATACATGGATTATCTTGACCTATCAACTCAATCATATTCTTGTGGAAGGATCTAGCTCTATGAGTGGAGCATTGGACATGGCCATGGTATTAAAATTATGCACTAGATTCAAATAAGTTTGATATGCTTGTTGCATTTATATAAAATGGTCTTCTATGAGGCCCTTTCCTTTGATAAGCATATTTGGGTCTTGATATGACATCAAAATGAACACTTGAAGATGGATAGTATAGGCCTGCTTAATGGTTTGGTTATAAGGTATGTTGAGAGGCACTCTAACTAGACTAGGTACATGTTCATGGGGGAAGTATACTGGAAACTTGGCCCCTACCTCTACAGTTCTAACTAAAACCTCATCTTTATTTTCAAGCAAGTGATGATAAAAAAAATAAGGATCATATATTGATGGTATAGTGACATAAAATAGTTGTTATTGAGATTGTTTTACAATCAATGGTATGCTAGCAAGATATTGCATGGTTTGATATTGGTCTTGATATAAATATGAAGGTGTGTTAACCAAATAATGGGCTAATGGGTCTTCACTTTGTTCCCTAGATTGAGTAGTGTAAGGAGGATATGGATCCATCTCATAAAATACATCATCATCTTAGGGGTCTTGAACAAAGTCATCATTCATGACCACATTATCATAACCTATATTGTACATGGATCCACTATGAGTGTAAAAATACATATATAAATTAATGACTAACATTCTGTGAATAAGGTCTAGAGTTCTACAAACTCTTAAAAACAAGGTCTAAAATACCAATAGTTCAAATTTGGTCTAACTTGCTCTAAAAAATTGGTCTAGGGATGGAGCTGTGTCTCCAAAATAGGCAATGATAAACTTGGTCTAAAATGTCCTCAAGATCTAACATCAAATGTCTTACATAAATGGTTAAGTGAATGGGTAAAAATGAATGCCAAACTTAGGTAAAAAGTGTTTCAAACAATTCTAATCTAGGTTTAAAGATGAAAAAGGTTATTAGGTCTTTGGGAACAAGGCACAAAGGTAGGCTCAAAATAACTATGTCTAAAAAAAAAAGAGGTAAGATGCTAGGACTCTTGGAAACATGACAAAAGGGGTAGACTTAAAACAAAACTATGTCTAAGACAAACAAAAATTTATAGGTCTTTTAGAAATAAGGCACAAAAGCTAGACTTTTAATAAAATCAGGTTTAAGAACAAATGGGAATTTTCTAGGAATTTTGGGAACAAGGCAAAAATTCTAGACTTTTAAACACACTAGGTTTAAGAACAGACATGAATTTTCTAGGTCTTTTGGGAACAAGGCACAAATTCTAGACCTGACGTAAAGTAGGTCTAAGAGGTAAGAGAATTAATTTAATAAATTTGAAACACTTTGACTCAAACTAGGCATTTGAATTCAAACATAAGATTTACCTTTGGTAAAAGATAATATAATTTAGGCACATGGAAGATAGATCACTTCCCCAAATCTAGGCACAAAAATAGTCTTTAAATTGAGCAAGGAAATAGTCTAAGTTGCACAACCCAAAGGTGAGAGATAAATGTCTAAGCCTAAATTATGAGAGGCATAGGCATAAACTAATCATTTTTTGAATCTAAAATTGTGAAGGATAAATTTGAACTCGATGTAGAAGACTTAAATTTGAAATGGACAATAAACTAGACCAAAATAGATGACATAATGATACTAGGTATAGACCCAAAAGGCATACATGATTTTGAAATTACAATTGGATATAAGGCAACAAGTCTTTGAAATTATATGAGCAGTGTAGTGACACTATCATGCTCTAAGGGTATGGTAAATGGTTTGTTTCAAACACTCTAAGGCACAAGACTTGGAATGAAATGGGAAGCATAATTATGCCCCTTTCAAATTAGTGACACACACACTCAAAAAAGTTAGACAAATGACTAAAGCAAATGTGTAGTGTCAATAGGATGACATAACACCTCTTCCAACAATGGAGTGATGTGAAAACATGACTCATTTTGAATGTGGTATGATAAACAAACAATTTTGACATAAGACAATGTAAATAAAAGGACAAATGACAAAAACACCTAAGTGCAATGTCTTAAATCCTAAAAACTGACAAGGTGGCTTCATACTGTCAAATTAAATTTATATACTTTATATTGAGAGGGATTTAAGTTGTTAATCCAAAAATTAAAATGCACATGAAAACTAGGGCTTTTAGGCCCCCTTTTCTCTCAAGAGTTTATACGATGACATGGAACTTTGGGCTACTCACCTTGCATTGACAATATATTCATGGTCAGTGGTTTGTCTAAACTATCATTTTTCATTCATTTATAAATGGTCCCATATGTGTGGCTAAAACTAGGGCACAACACATCATTTGGATCTATGTTAATCAACTAATTATGAAAAGGTCTTGTCCTTTTCACAACCACTACATCTATTAATTATTCAGTGTAGTGCGATATCCAAGTTAAACATATGTTTCAAGGTAGTCTCTTACTAACAAAGCTTACTTAACTACTCAAACAAGCATCTGAATAAGTTGACCTCAATTTGTATACCCCTACCATATAGTGGGTTCGAATTGATGTCGGGAGATGAATTCCCAGGTAAACACTTCCCTAGAGAACCCATGGGAAGGTGCTGAACTCCCACCCACAAACCAAAATTCATAAAATAAAAATTGAGTAGGACTTTAGGGTCATTTTAGAGTCACCTAAATCACTCAAATTTTTAGGATGGCCTTAGATAATGTCATTCCATGATTTTGCATAAAAGTAAAAAGTTCAAAAAAATGATCATTTTTGATCACCCAAGTTCTTTAAAGGGGACGGGGGGAGAGCATACACACAACACTTGGCTTGTGAAACAAACAATCAACAATAATCATAAAAATGAAAACTCTTTGGAGCATTTAACCAAAGTGTGAGTTCATTTTTATAGCATCAAATGAAATATGTCATGAAGTTTAGCCCCTTGGCATTTGTTTGAGAACTTTGAAAAATGAAATATAACTCAAGTAAATAGTTTTTAAACACCAAATTTAAATGTGATTCGAATGAATTAAAGTGCTAAAAAATGTTTTTTCTTAGCCTTTGGGTCCTATAAAAAGTGTTAGTGGGTTTACTTGTTACTTGGAAAAAGTGACGTCCTTGAAAACTAGCTCAAAAAAGCATAAAATCCCATCTCTAAAATGATTTTTTAGTTACGCAATAAACTATGAACTGTGAAATTATTTTGTCATAAAAACATAGTGAAAACAAAATGCTTAAAAACTCACAGTGAGTGATTTCATGGGTTTTGAACAATTTCACAACTATGTTTGATAATTTCACTACTCAAGTAGTTGAATTCGCTACTTTGTAATTTGGGCAACAATATCATGATTCTCAAAAACCTATAACAAAACACATAAATGCATAAGGATAGTTTCACAATTTTATAATGATTTCACTGTTAGCAAAAATAAATTCCTTGTTGCCCAAGATGAATTCACAGCTAAGTAGAATGAATTCATAGCCTAAAAATGTAATTTTGTTCCCCTTAAAGATGATTTTGCTGCTATAAATAATTATTTCACTACTAATATTAACAAATCCACTATTCTAATACAATTTCATAGTTAGCTAAAAAAATCAATGAAAATGGCCCCTTTTCCTGTAGGATGATTTCATGGTTTTGCTCAATGATTTCACTGCTTATGTTCCTAATTTCATAGTTTTAAAGGGCTGAGGCTAAACTAGAGCTATTTTGAAATTTTTTGAGACAAATTCATAGATTCGAATGATGATTTTGTAGTTTACCTCATCGAATTAGCAGTTATGCAGTCACAAATTCATGAATACATAGTCATAATAAAAACATAGAAAAGTTAGCAATAAAACATGAAATTAAACTCTATCATGAAGTATTCTTGGCTGTAAAAATCTCTTAATATACTCTATTCATGTTTGTGGGGTACGTAGTCCCATCAAGTGTGCCATCATGTGAACAAGGAATACATAGAGGGGAGGTTAATATAATGTTAATCCAATAAAACCAAATTAAAATAACACACAAAACACTTAACATCTCTAGCCTAGACACTAGAGAGAGCATAGACAATAATCATGTAAATAAAAATACAATTAAAACATAAAAGAAATTATTTTTTTACCTTCCTTGTAGCACCAAATGGCTTGTTGAAGTGGCTTGCTCAATTTTTTGCATCAAGAAGTCTTTCCCAATGAAGCTCCATTTGCTCCTTCTCTCCTTGGCACCTTGGCTTGGATAATGGGCTTATAAATTTGACATGGTAACATTGAAATAATAAAGCTTATGGGGGAAATCCTACATAATAACACTACACTATCAAAACTTGTTGATCAATAAGTATGGCCTTGTATTTATAGCCTCAAAAGTTAACTCTCACCCAAGGTGAGTTAAGGTTGAGTTTAAACATGGAATGGGTTCAAATTAACCCTAGGCGAGTTGACATTAATTTGAGTTGAGTTAAAAAATTTCATGTAATTATGATTTTCAATTTCTAGGCATGGCTCTTAAATTTGATATTTTGAGATATTTTGGAAGAGTTTGACAACTCATAAAGGCAATGATGAAAAGATTTGATATTTTAAATTTTAGAGTTTTTATTTTTAAATATTCACTAATTATAAATGTATAATTTAGCTAAGCATTTAATCTAGTTTAATTAGATAATTCATTTTGATTAGCATTTTATCTCTTTTAAGAATTGTTCAAGTGCCTTGCTTAATGGGTCCATAGGCCAAACTACCAGTTGTTAGGTCATAAGGTGACTGGGGATGAATTTGTGAGAGGTTACTATTATATACAGGATAGTACCCCAAATAAGGATGCCTCAACATGATTATGAGCATTGATAAATGATGCATAGCCAAAATTAGGATGTTCAATTATTCCTAAGCTTAATTTGCAATGTTTGGTAGAAATTAGTATAAAATCTAGTCTGAAGCCAATTATGGCTAGAATTGGGTGTCTACAACTACACATCGCATAGTTAGTAGTCTTGCTTGCCTCACTAGCACTTGTTCATAGACTTGTGCCCTTAGGTCCCACTATAACACAACTACATGTTGGTAAGCCCTGACTGCATGGCTAATTAAAAATTCCAAAATAGACATTACTATTAAAAAAGGATCTCAGAATTGGAAGTAGTTGGAGATAGCCTGGACATTAACTATCCTGTCTGTTATCAACTACCACATTTGAAAATACTGATATGTTGTCAACATCATCATTGGTAACTAAACAATAATTATCACTTCTCTTATATTATGCATGTTATTTATGTAACATATGCATCTGGTTAAAAAGACAACAACTAGATCAATGCCATTCACACAGTCATAACATAGTTAGCTTTCTCCATGCATCTACTTTATATACACACACTGTATAAATTACTCTATATTTCCTATTATTTAATTTATGAATATAGTTTGCATTTATTGTAAGTAATAATTCCACTCCATTGAATGTGTGTTTGATTTTTCCATTTGAATACTCTCTACACATTTACTCTATATAACAAAAACTAAGATATCCCCCTGGGCCCCATGGTGTGGATCAATTGGTATCTAGAGTAGTTAAACTCATTAAATAGATTAACATCAACATATTTGTCCTCTTATCCTTTCTATGCCTATAACCACATGAGCATAATGAGAGAGAAGGTTTAGTATTCAGTTCTATTTCAGAAGACCCAACTGAACATCATAACAAAAGCAAGATGTTAATGCCCAAAATCAACCTAAGGCAACACAAAAAAATTAAAGACTCATCACTGATACATTGAAGGCACAACACATCAAGATTTTTAGTTAGTTCTATGAGTTAATGATGTATTTGAACCTGATGACTTGTTTGTCATCTCAACAACATGATCTATAATGGTTTTAGCAACAAACCCCCTTAAAAGTAGAATTCAGTCTCCACATCCCTCTATTCGAAGGCAATATCGATGCTAAATCATTGGATGCCTAGATTTGATAACTTTAGGCATCCTTCTCAATCATCTACTTTACTAATACTAAAAATTTCACCTTTATAGTATTGAAGATGTCCATTATGATTGTCAACTGGTGAGAGACCTTCAATACACAGTGCATGTAGGAATGTATTCCAATCAAATCATGGAAGAATTTTGTTGATGCACCAAATGAAGACTACTACCCTCTTTGACACTTTGAATATGAATACATAAAGTTCCAACAACTGTGCTAATGCAAGGATTAGTCTGTGGAAAACTATACCAATGTATTTTATGACTACTCTATGTACCTATAAGATAACTTGAGTGAACAACATAGGTATTGAATCACATCAGTGAAATCTCACCTTATATCTATGCAAAGCTAGAGTTCTTGAATTCTGACACTATGGGGAAAACATATAACAATGCTTCCAAGATCAAATCCAAGGAAAAGATAAAGAAGTGTATCACCTTTTCATCTAATGTAGTATGCAAGGTTCAACCCTCACACAACTCCATGTCATATCCCCTTACACAAAAGCATTACCTTTCTCACAAAAGTGAGTAGCCTCATAAGACTAAATAACACAAAGGCTCTTATGCCTTCTACTTCAGATAAAGGTAAGAAGAAGTTTAGTGATAAGTGGTGTCATTGTCATCTCTCATCCACCCATGATGACTCTAAATGGCATGCACAATATTCATTGCTCACATTGTCTACATCAGGACCAAACCAATGGATATCATTCATCTAAATGCCTCTTGTCTAAGCACTAATACCATTATGATCGACATCTATAAAGAGCATGAATGTCTCTTCCATACCAAATTTTGGGTAAAGGGTTAACCTATTCACATGATCTTTGATAGTGGTAGTTATAAGAACGTTATTTCATAATTAAAAACTCAACACCTTGGTCTAACCACTACTACGCACCCTAAGACATATTATCTAGGGTGGTTACAATAGGGAAAAGATGTATAGGTCTGATGATAATGCACTTTTTAATTAAAATTCAAGCCTATGGAAGATAATTTCACTTATGACATCACACCTATGGAGGTTTGTGACATCTTTCTAGGAAGACCATGCCTAAATGACTATGAATATACATATCAAGACAAGCCACAATGTTGGACT
This sequence comes from Torreya grandis, assembly GCA_037957365.1. Lineage (NCBI taxonomy): Eukaryota > Viridiplantae > Streptophyta > Pinopsida > Cupressales > Taxaceae > Torreya > Torreya grandis. Next base: position 1,735,761 of record JARHVA010002272.1, read on the forward strand.
ATCCATGCATAATATTTCTTCTACCACCTATTTGAGTTATCTCCCATGACCAAAGTCACCTTGGTCTCTACCAAACAATGTCACAAACTTTTATTTCATGCATATAAGTTCATATTTCTCATGGTTCACCTTGACACACCTATGTATTAGATGACAAAGCATGCACTAGCAATGTGAAACACTCACACAACATCATAGTAGCAATAACTTGACAAGTTACTAAAGTAATAAAGTGAAGTTTTCAAAAAGTCTAAAGGCCTTTTAAAATACTTCACAATAAAACACCACATCAATTTTGTCCTTGGATCTCTTCTTCCAAATATCCTCCTATAATGTAGATCAGTTTGGGAGAATGATAAAATCCAATGCCAAATACAAGAGCTCCTTGATTAGGGAAAGATCAGGCCTAACTTTTTACCTTATGGGAGTCTAATAGTCTTTACACCCAATAAGGATGGGTCCTAATGACTCTGCATAGAATATCATACACTCAACAAGATAATGGTGAAGAATCAGTGTCCACTACCATGCATTGATGACCTTCTAGACTAGTTTTAAGGCACTCAATACTTCACCAATATCTACTTGAAGTAAGGTTACCATCAGGTTTTAATTCATCCTAAAGACATCTGGAAGATAACACTTAAGACATGAGAGGGACTTTATTAATGGTTGGTCATGCCTTTTAGCCTAACCAATGTGCCAACCACATTCATACTTTTGATGGATGATCTACTCAAACCTTTTCTCAACTCGTTTATCATCATCTACTTAGATGACATTCTCATCTTTGACAAGACTTGGGAGGAGCAATTGGAAGACATATTACACATCTTAGATACCTTATGTTAACATAAGTTGTAGGCTAACTTAGCAAAGTGCACCTTTGATTTTGTGTATATTTAATACATGGGCTACATCATTGATCACATAGGAATCCACATAAATCTAGATAAGATCAAATTTATCCAAGATTAACTTAATTTACACAATTTCATAGAGTTGAAGAACTTTCTTGGACATGCTAACTTATACCACAGGTTCATTCTTGATTTCCCACACATCACTTGGGATCTAATGTAGATAACATGTACAAAATCCAAGTTAGATTGGACTCATATTTAATAACATGATTTTTAGGCACCTAAGTAATGCCTCTATGCGACACCTATTCTCATAATGCCTGACATTACACATTCCTTAAAATTTCACACTAATGCATTTGACTACACACTCAATATAATGTTCATGCAGCATGGACATCTAGTCACATACCACTTAGAGATCTTTAATGACATCGTGTAAAGGTATACCACCTATGAGGAATAACTATATGCCATTGTGCAAGAAGTCAAGAAATGGTGACACTAAATTATAGGGAAAGAGACAACTGTTCATTTAGAACATAAGCCCCTTCAATTCCTATAGATGCAAAATACATTGGAGAATGTGTAGCACATGAAATGGATGACTTACCTACAATAGTTCCATCTCATGATCAAGAATAACAAAGTGAAGGATAACAAGGTAATATATTACCTTAGCTAATTGTCAGTTCACACACTCATCATAGTATTTAGACATGGATGACCATAACTTCATAGACTGGGTATCCCTTTACTTAGCTAGCCAAGACTTTGCAATAAATTACACTATCCTAACACAAGGTAAACAAGTTAAAGAGTTCTACTTGTCTGATCATATTATTTACAAGCTTAGACATCTCTATATTCCTAATGGTGCACCTCACAAATGACTCATATATGAAGGACACTACACCAAGACCTTGGGAGACTTCAACATGACAAAGATTCTAGCAATATTGTAGTCACACTTATATTGGTTGTACATGCTCATAAACATGAAACTCCACATCAAGTCTTATATTCCTTATTACATCACCAAGCCTGGGAATAGGAAGCTAGGACTTTAAAAACCTCTACTAGCTATATCTATACCATGAGAATCTATCAGCATGGATTTCATGATTGGGTTACATACAAATGAGATGACAACATGACATTGTGTTGTAGTGGATAGGTTCTCCAAGATGGCTATCATCATCCATGTTATAAGGACATTGATGTAGTTGGCAATGCACAAACTTTATTTAACCATATATGGGTTCATATTGGGCTTCCAACATCCATCATATTTGATCAAGATTTTTACTTTGTGAGTCATTTTTTGAAAGCATTATGGGACTTGATGGGTATGTAGTTGGATTAGTCAACAACATTTCATCCACAAATAGATGGACAAATCAAATTGGTCAATTTCACACTTGTTCATCATTAGAATGCAAAACCACATACATGCTCATACTTGGGATGAAAATAACTTATACATTATACATTCAACATGCCTATAATAGAGCCCTTCACATCTTTATAGATCACATTCCATTCTAGACATGTCTTGGGTTTCAACCTTCAACACCTTTAGACATATCCTACCATGCACCAACTGATATTGAGTTACACACATAGGAATGTGAAGCGAACAAAGTTGAGAAGTTTATATGAGACACCCAATCTATTTATTAGTAGGTTCAATAGATTCTTTATTGCACCCAAATAAATTACAAGGATCACCATGATACACATCGTACACCTCATGTATTTCAAATGTCCACACTAAAAGATCAAAACTATATGCTATGGTCCCTATGCCATACTACACGTAGTTGGTGAAAATGCCTTTGTTATTTATCTACCTTAGTATTTAGGCATGTACCTAGTCTTTAATGTAGAACTTCTCAATCCCTAAACCACCATTTCTTGAGCTAGTGGTGACATAACATCCTTCTATTTTGGATCCCAAACACTTACATCCTATAGAAAATGACTAGATTATCTAAGTGACATACACATGCACCTTCCATGGCACATATTTAATTTTTAGAGCAGTTAAGGTTGGACAACATGTTAATCAAGCTAAGTGGTACACTTGTTAGTAACTTCAAGTGTAGTTCCCTCAACTTTTCACCAACATGATGGAGACTATTTCTCTTCAAGAAAGGGCAAATGATCTATCCACAACCAATGCACAACTGAACACACTCATTTGTTCTATCATGTAGATCTCATACCTCTCACATAATCATTCACATTATTTTACCAGAAGTTTGTTGATAACCTCACCCATAAGTCCTGTGCATGTTCATATACTTTCATGTATTTATCTCCTCATATCATAACTTGCACACCTCACTACACACCACATACTTTACATTCTTTCTCACTTCACCAACACTTGTTCATAGACTTGATTGTGTCCTTGGGCCCCACCAGAACATAATTATGTGTAAATAAGTCTTGACTATGTGGATAATTTGAAATTCCCAACTATTTATTACTACCAAAAGAGGATTTTATGATTGGAAGTACTTGGAGATAGCTTGAACATTAACTATTTTATCCATTATGAACTACTGCATCTAACAAGACTGACACATCATCAACATCATAATTGATAATCAAATAATAAATATCATTGATCTTTTATTATGCATGTTATATATGTAGCATACACATTTGATTAAAAAGATAACAATCAAATCAATGCTATTCACATAGTTATAACACAATTATCTCAATATGTGCATATACTTTGTATACACACACTATAGACATTGTACTATGTATTCCCTATTCTTTCATTTATGAATAGAAGTTGCATTTACTGCAAGTAATAATTCCACTCCATTGAAAGTGTGTTTGATTATTCCATCTGAATACTCTCCATGCATTCACTCTACACAATCAAAATGCAATTTTCCCCTACACACTCAGTCCTAGACCTTGTGGTATAATTATTAAAGGAGCACAATTACACATATACATCTAATATGGAGAACTATGTGTGGTTTAACTTGCCTCTTTGAAGTATTAGATATGTAGGAAACACTTATCCATTCATTAGGAAGTGGTTATGGTTAGCTCAATCCACCATTTTACCCCATTTACAATCCTGAACCTAGTGTCCAAAGTGAATCTAGGTTTTCAAAGAGAAGGAGACAAGTTTATGGATATTACACACACATCGAGCCTTGAAATCGCACATAAAAATTGATAATAAATAGGCATCGTGACTTATACAAGAATAAAGAGGCATTTTAGCCATAAAATAATTTAATAGAGGATAAATTCTAACATTTGTCAATAGCATCCAAAGACTAATTATTTCATATAGGCACATCTAGAGACTTCGTTCTTAATTTGAGTGACTCTTGATCCATTTTTTAGCCCTTTATACCTCTTATGTTCTATATCAGACATACACAAAATAGTAAACACACTAAGTATCTCAATCCCTTAGTACTCTCCATAATTAACAAGTGCAATTTCTAAAATCATATTCTATCTTTTACATTCATATTCATGTTTATTGCTATACAATATACAACTTGAATAATTCATAATTTTACACTTGTTTAAGTTCACATAATCAACATAAGGTAAAATGTATATCTTGACATGACACTTGTATGCTTTGCACCACATGTTTTATATATGCTTTGAGATATATTCATTACTATAATGACATATTCTCCACATATTAACATATATTTTTACATTATTATATATTCTTACATAACATGATGTAGTGAACTCTTTTCTTTTGAGATGGGTGATTCGTAGGCTACATCCCTCACTTCAAAAGAAAGACATATTATTGGGCTTGTCATAGAGACTTAAGCCTCCATGTATATAATAATTTAGATTTTGATATATATTATATGATCTAGAGAGTTTAGATTGGATTAGATTATCAGTTTGGTTTATAATATGGAATAAATTTTTATAAATTAGAACCAATTTAGAACATATTTAATGCATATGCACATGTTTTACAAGAATACAAGTTATAGGTTTTTAGAATTTTTAGATTTGGGAGAAAATGAGATATAGATGCAAAATATTCTATATCACATTGGCACTATTTATATTAGCCTTATGGGGCATGGACATTGATCATGAACATACACACTATTATAGTTTTTTATTATGGCATTGATGGTGCCTATAAGTGAGAACTTTGAATCTATAAATGTCTGTAGTAGTTGATTCAAAAATTTGAGTAGCATAGTTGATGTTTAACAACACTCAAAAACCTAGGCACTACTTCATGATCCCAATATGTTCCTCCATCATTTCATCTTGAGGTTCATTATTAGTTAAATGAGTAGTGTAGTTGAGGTTCAATGATGCTTAATAACCTAGACACTAGTCCCTCTTCATGAGGGTTGGGACATTTATCTTCTCAACTCATGGATTTTCCTTAGTACATAAATTAGGGCATGAACACCCATAATTATCCAGAATGCTTCAATACAAAGGATAATTCTCTAATGCTTCAACAAGGAAATATTAACTCCTACAACATCACATAAGGCAACATGGTTCACCTACTTATAGATGTATTCCTTTCTTTCTATTTAAATTCTAAAAGTTTCAATTTTATTTAAAATTTCATTTTCATACATGGACATTTATTGTTATATATTTATTACAGGTTTACTTGGATCAAGAGTCTCCTCCCAAAGACAAAGTGTGTTGTATATACTCAATTACATCTTTTTATCCTTTTACTCTAGCATTGTATTTCATTTCAACACTAAAATAAAAAGAGGGAATTTATAGACACAAAAATTTGGTATTAAACGCTTGGAAATGATAATCTTGACTTAAATTCACCTTACACGACTTGTGAATATAAATATGGCTCTTATATTCCCTTCTCTCAAATCTACATACTTTTCATGGGTTTGACCTTCCTGATTTGCTATCAGTCACCTAGAGGACTTCCATAGTCTATGTTTGTAGTCACTAAAATTAACATTTAATTTTAAAATAATGCACTTGTGACCATTCCTATAAGCACACTTAATCTATGCTCAATTCCATGATTATAAACTACCATTCCTCTACTTTTATGTGAATAATCTTTACCCTTAGGTAATTTTGATACTAAACATTCCTATTTCTTATTTCAAGCAACCTAGAATCATTATCAGACTGATTCACATGCCCAATTTAGCTATCTCTACTCCTAAAACAAGGTCATTCATTCAAGACAATCCTATTGGCTATAGTGTTTGAAGCTATCAATTTTGTCCTCCTACCAAATAATAGTTGAAAATTTAAATTCATCTAATGGGTCATCCTACATGTTTTGCATGTTACATTTGAGGAAATTCCAAAAGGCCGCTATACAAGCACATTTTATATTCATTTGTTCACTAGTGGGCAAGAAGCTTTTATATTGTAAAAACTATAATTATTCTAACTACACATTTATAAGAAAGCACCTATTCTTCCCAATTCTGAGTCTATATAGTCCAAGTAACCCCAAGATAAGTTTGAATACACCAACAAAGTCACAAGTCATTATTCAAGCACTTAATTATACCAAGGTTGCACTAACATATATAACATTACACCATTATTTTACACACACCTCATAACATGGGATAACTACATGGATTTTGATCCCTCTTTGAAGTATTGATATATAAGCAACATTCAACAAAAGGTTTTTTGAGGTCAAGCATATCTTTAGCCTCTAACTCCATTTTTTTTAATTTTAAAACATTTGGTCATATTTGTCATTGAGATAGGGTTTTAAGTGAAGAAGAAGGCACACAATAACTATCACAATGAATCTAATAAATCAGTTCATACTCATAGGTCCTACAAGCAAAACTACACCCATTAAAAATCTCACAATTTGTAAAAATTCTAACAGACATCGATGTAACCTATAGACAATAACACTTGTAAACCTTGTCTAAATAGTTCAATCATATCCCAAATCTAATTTAAGCCATATTTCCAGTTCACAATGATGTCACATAGTCACACATTTGATCACATAGTCTTTGTTGTAGTCCATCAGATCCAAGTGCCAACTAAGTTAGTTGTCTTTAGTACTTTCCCCTTTTAGAATATTTATAAAAATAACAAGTTCTAAATCAGTTATATATATTTATTTCATATCTTATAAATTTTTATTTTACTTATGTTTTTTTCATAATTAAATTAACAATTTCTTGATCCCTAATTTTGATAAAATATATTGGTGAACCCACTTTTTTATTCAAGCATTGATTTAACCTTGACAAACCCTAGGTATCCCTTAGGTTCTATTTTTATTTCTAAGAATTCATATTTTATCTTAGGGTTTTAGACATAATCCTTGATTTCCTATTATCTAGTGTAAGCATTAGTATTTCTATTTTTTGCCTTAGGGTTTCACCCTCATTTTGCTATCAATGTTTTCTTCCCTAGGCTTGTGATTTATCATCTCACTTGTTCATCTCATATTTGATCCATAATGACTCTATTTTCAAAATTATAATAAGTTTTTATTACTTTCATCGACATAATCATAAATGTATTTTTATTTGCAAAAATATTGTACCAATTTTTAGAGTTTACAATTTATTATTTTTAGTAAATTTGGCCTAGGAAATGAATGGTGTATCTATTTTCAAATTAATTTATGGTTTTCATCGATCTACTATTTTTATTAATCCAAAATTTATTTCATATTTCAAAAACACATAATGGATCTATTGTAGTGGTTGGTTATTTATTTTGCACACCATATAATGGTTACATGGGTTATTCTTAGTGTACACTTTCTAATTGAAACAATGTTTGTTCTAATTACATGGTGTCAAATATAAATCTTCAATATATTTAATAATTATGAAATATATTAGATAAAACTAATGTAAAATAAAATAAAGGTTGCACTTAATCATGATACACCTTTTATGTCTATACTTACTACTACCGACCCTCTTCAAGATGGTGATAGTTATTTTTCATTTAACTAGGTCTATGTTGTCACTATCAAAAGAGGAAAGGTGACCCATATTATAGTGCCAAATGAAGAAAACCAACATATCATTCCTTGACCCCCTCCATCTCCCACATATCCTCTTTAAGGTGTTTGGATGCATATTCAATCAAAAGTACCTAGGTTTGTGCTTATGAAACCATTCAAAACCAAATCATCAATATGAGCAAATCAATAAAATAATTTCCAAAGTAAAATCAATATTTCATTTAAAAGATCACATCATAGGAAAATAATATCACATACATAATGAATCTAGAATATTCTAATGTTAATCATGCATTTGTATCTTTGTCTAACATTTTTATGCCTAACAAAACTTCATATTAAAATTGAAAGCTAAAATAAAATACTTCTATAACTAGTGGTTCAAAAAGTATACAAAAGGATAATAAGAGTTCAAGTGATATTTTAAGAGAAAATTTTCACACAAATTTGATCAAACTGCCTCATATATATCCTCTAATACAATCAAAATACTATTGTGCATATCATAGAATGCATGGACATCATACAAATAGTTGTTTGGCTTTGAAGAAGAAAATATAACTTATCATTAATAGTGGTGATATTATAATAAATACATTAATACATTAACCCACTCATATTATCATTACATCTTTTGAAAAACAAGTGGAATTATAATTAGTGTAAAAGGCACAAAGACAATAAGTATGGATACAAAAGGATAATTTAGAGAAAAAACAATTACAAATGGAAAAATTAAAATAAGAAAAATCACAAAAGGAACATGATGGTAAATAAAAATTACAAAAGGAATGTATCAAAAAGGCAATTTTACAAAAAGAGAAAGAAAAAAAGCTATAAAAATAAGTTCAACTTAAGCAAAAAACTACTTTTAATAAAGGGTTTCTAAGAAAAGAGGTTCAAAAGCAAATTATGACTACAAAAGCTAATATTACAAGTATGGTACTAAAGGAGGCAATTACAATCCCTTCCTCATATCAATAAATTTTCACTATCACTACTCATATAGATGGACTATTAGGAAAGATTTTTTTATTCTACACCATTGATTGTATCTCTTGTTTATAATCGTTAGCACATAGATCAAGTTATTGCTTCAACATCATGCCTAGGATTAATTGAGTTAACAATATTTTATGCTTTAAAAGAGTGTCATATTTATTTTAGTGTTATTTATCTTACAAGTGTATAAAATGTTGTGCTTAGATAATCACGATTAAAATAAATAGGAGGAATTATTGATAAACACAAAAGTTGAATTACATTTGAACATGAAGGGAAAATCAATTTGATTTCAAAAAAGGGAACATATTTAGAGTAAAAACAACAAAAAGAAAGCATATATTCTCCTAATATTCAAGAAAATATAATTAATGGAATATTATTAGAGGTACATGACACAATACATATTGAGAAAGAGAAATTAGAAGGATAAATACCAAAATATAGGGTAGTTAGTTATTCATACACAGAAACAAAAGATGATCAAAATGACATATCACAATCTAGGAGGTTGGTTCTCTCCTATGATGATGATAATGATTATGTAGAATATGATTGGAATGAAACATATAATATGCAATATGAATATGAAAATGTAATTTAAGGTTACAACACATGATACAACACCTACATAGAAGCATCCCCTTAATGAGATCTTTTCCATATAGTACCATAATTCATTATACATGGAATCTTTGATTATCATACTATTATTATCAAAATACATAAATAATAATAAAATATTTAAAACAATTCTAAAAATTATGACCTATGCATGAAATGTGTAGTTAATTTACATTAATTGATTTATGCTTCAAAATATTTAGTACTTTTCTATACCCAATTTTATATCAAATATGCTTCACGAGTATACCTGAGTAAGTTCAATAACATATAGGTTTCCACTTTCATATGTAGTTGTAAATGGTCATATCATCTTAAACCCAAAAACATTACACAAACAAAATCACACTAATCTAGATAGTAACACATTGTGCTTTTGTTCCATTTAAGTGGGCTTGTCATAGTGAACATAGGCTCTAATTTCTTATATCCAAAATATTCATAGGCCTTATATAGCATTTGTGAATGATAAAAAGTTTAGTAGGGGCATATTTTACTTAGGTTTTATCACTCTATGACTATACCTTTTCTTCCTACCATAATATAGTACATTGCATGCATCTTTCCATATTTTCTCACTTACTTTCACATTGCTATCTTATTTGATACATGAGTTATTGAATATAATAATATTATAAATTACTTATGTAGATCAATTTTACTCATTCATGCATGTTTATTGTGTTTACTTATTTGCTTCATGTTTTGTGTGTATTCATTACTCTAGATTGTGAACATTTGAACATGTCCTTATTTGTATCTCTAAACCTTATTATGTGGTTTTATGTTTGTGAGTGACATTTGAACATGTACCTTGTATGGAAACCCATAGAATTATTTCATGCTTTGTGTAATTTTTCATATACATCATGGCCAAGACTCTTTTTTATTATTGTTTGCTTAGTTTGCAATGCCATGATAGATATCATGTATCTCCTAGTTTGTTGATTCTATGATCAATATCAAACATCTTCCCCAAGTAGTTCTATTCAATTTCAAGTAATTAGTATTGATCATTTATTATTTATGTGCCTAATTGATAATATATATCTAGACATGACACTATATATGTTTGGTTCTACATGTATTATACATTACTATTTTGCTCAGATTATCAATATGATGCCATGATTTCCACTATTATAATTAATACTCAAGATTTAAATATTTTATATAACATCATTCACATAATTTTTTATTTTGAGCTATGTTATTTAACATGATTCATAATTCACCTCAATATAAAGCATACATAATGAATTGTATTAGAGACTAAGTTAAAACAGTCCACTACATAGACAAAAAAGGCAATCGTTGCTCAATTAATCACAATGCATACTCAGTTTTTGCCTAGAAAGAATATTTAGATATAACCACACCATTTGAACAATAATACATGTCATAACTATCCAAAACATCATTGTATTCATCTCAGAAGTAAAAAACAACATTTTTTCAAATTTATTTGAATTATACTCAGTCTGTCAAACAATTTTTAATAGCTACTCGGAAACATTTTTTTAGGTTCAGATTGGGGGCATCATGCACATGTTATAGAGTTTTACATAATTTTACTTTTGAAATTTAGTTGATTTTACTTAATTATTAGAATCATTAAACTCAGATATCATATTGGGGGCATGTGTGTAACACATGATCACTTTTTTGCTCAGTTTTTACACTATTATTATAGAAGGAATAACAATTCATGTGATTCTCTATGTTGTATATGTATAGATGATTAATTATAGATTTATATGTTAAAATAATATTGTAAACTTGACAAATATATCTTAGGGATACACCCTTCAATTTGAACTTACTTGAAACCAAAAGGCTCGCATTTGCCTCCTCACTAGGTCTAATTACTTATTTCTTAGTCCAACCTCGACTACTCTAATTATATAGACTACATGTAATCAAATAATGCCTAAAATATTATATATATCATTCACTGTTAGTTCTATAACCTCAATAACTTTCCTCTATCCTAGACAGTTGCATTTAGGGTAGGATAATATCATCAACTCTATTATCTCTGCTCTAATGAGAGTGTCCTTACCCTAAAAACACTCAAATTTGTAAATATCTTAATGTGTACAATTTAACCTAAGAATGTCATTAACCATTCCATGAGGATTATTTCAAAATATCTAGTATAAATACAAGTAAAATCCTACTCATTATCTATCTAACAAATATAAGATTATTACTTCTCAAGATTAGACATACTATTGAATTTGAAAGTGCACAACTAAACTATTCTACTATATACATTCCCATTTACATATAAATTTTAGGATCAATAATAGTACAAGTTTGAAGCACTTAAAGAGTGATCCATGAGCCATATTTGTCAAGTTAAAAGCTATATCATTATATGCACTCAAATATAATATTTTACACTATTATTCACACAAATTCCTACATATAAGGGAGAACTACATAAGTTTGAGGCCCTCCTTAGAATATTGGATATTTAGGTAGTGCTCATTGTCAGATGGGTTTTCAAGGTCAGCTTGACACCATGAAGCGATTGACTCATTTTTAACAAGGTAACCTAACTTAAGATGGAGAAATAGGGGTTTGAGCTATAAATAGTGATATAAAGCATGAATGTAATATTTAGATACATCAAATAGAAGGTGACATAAAACCCATAAAGACCTAAGTGGATATATCTTGATATGATGAAAATTATATATAGGAAAGTTGCATCAAGATTCAGATAGTAACATCGATGCAAGTGTCCAAAGGTCAACACAAGTGTCCAGGCAACCATAAATAACATCTATAAAATCTAACAATTGGTTCCTAAGAATTAGACAACCTTTTTCCAAAGTTATACATCTCAAATCTATATATGCATCATTGCATAATATAAGTATTATTTCTTCTTTGTGAATATACAATCAAAATACTATTTGGAATTATACTTTCCATATTTAACATTTTTTACAATTCAACATTGAAATTAAATATCAGAAACTAAATTATTTATTTGACCTAATTTTAAGAATACTTTACTCCATGCTTGATTAGACTATTCCTCCCAACCCTTAATTTCTAAAAAGGATTAAACATTTGGTGAACTCAATCACTATGTCTTTCCATGCCAATCCTAGCTTGTTTTAGGGTTTTTAACCTCCTAAGGTATTTACTTATTATTTTTATTTAGATTTGTTCTATTCTTTGCATGTAACTTATGAGTAGTCATAGATTAGGTGGTTTTCCTATTGAATATATTGAGATACCCCTTGGATAACCTAAAATGACTCAAGATAATACCATGTCAAATTCTCTTAATAATGAGAGTGGAATAATGATAATGAGCCACATACTAAAAAAATTATTGTAGAAGATATATTTGATCACAAGGATAATGATACACATGAGGATAATGAAAATGAATAAGTAGACCAAGAAAAAGTTAAATCTATTGCATTATTTTGAGAGGGCATTCATGCAACTCCTAAAGATTTACACAAGATCCTCCATACTATATTAAACACTAAAAACAATAATAAACAACCATGTGCATTTATTGATCATATTATTAGAGCTATGAGAGATCCTCATATTCCTCTCTCTCTCTCTACCTTTGAGCAAAACCTTACCTACTACATCTAATGGGGGCATGAGTTATGAGTTTAAACCAATGTTCACTGAAACCTATACACTTATTATTACATCTTCCATGAGAATCATTAACACTTCAACCTAATTACTAGTTTTAATGCCTATTTTAACAAAAAAATTTGCATCCCATTTGGTAAATTCTAAAAATTCAAACCTTAGTGGTCAAAATGTGTAAGATCTTGTACAAATTATAAAATTTTTGGAAGCCAAGGTTACCAAATTTGAACAAAATTATATGAAATCACCCCGTGCTATTGATTTACAAGATGTATTACATAACCCTCTTACAACTAAGATATATTTGTACCCTTTGCCAACTAGGTTTATTGCACCTAAGTTCACACTTTATGATGCCAAGGGTGATCTTGAGCAATATCTCAGATATTTTTATGTAAAATCCCTTGATTATGCTTCCAATGATAAAATTTTGATCAAATTATTTTCAAGAATCTTAAAGAACTATGTTTTGAGATGGTTATATGATTTACCAGTACAATCAATAAGAGCATTCAAGCCCATATTCAATCAATTTTTATAACATTTTTCAATCAACATTATTGAAAATATGTCATATACACAAATTGCCTAGATCAAACAAGGAACCAATGAACCAATTAATGAATGCATCTTGAGATATAAGACAATGTTGGCCAAAATGACAAATCCAATGGTGGACAAGGAACTTCAAACCTTAGTGGTCAAAATGTGCAAGATCTTGTACAAATTATAAATTTTTTGGAAGCTAAGGTTACCAACATTGAGCACAATTATATGAAATCACCCTGTGCTATTGATTCACAATATGTATTGCATAACCCTCTTACAATTGAGATATATTTGTACCATTTACCAACTGGGTTTGTTGCACACTCAAGTTCACACTTTATGATGGCAAGGGTGATCCTGAGTAACATCTTGAATTTTTTTATGCAATATCCATTGATTATGCTTCTAATGATAGAATTTTGATCAAATTATTTCCAAGAAGCTTAAATGACTATGATCTAAGATGGTTCTATGATTTACCATTATAATCAATAAGAGCATTCAAACCTGTAGTTGATCAAATTTCAGCACATTTTTCAATAAACATTACTAAAAAGATGTCACATGCACAAATTGACAAGATCAAAGAAAGATCCAAAGAACTAATTAATGAATACATCTTGAGATATAAGACAATGTTGGACAAAATGACAAATTAAATGGTAGATAAAGATCTTCAAGACATATTCAAGCAAAGTTTTCTTATTCCCTTACATGAGTCTATTATTTTAGATAAATTCAAATCTTTTGATGACTTATGCCATATTTTTTAAGATAGAGAAATTAAACTTATTACATTAAACAAGTTTAAGTACATAGCTAAAAAAAAACTACATCCACTAATAAGTTTCATATCAAACTAAGTTATAAGGTAAAACCCACTTAGGCTAAAAAAGACATAACTACCATGGTTAATACAATGTTGTAATAGCATAATAAGCTCATTTTATCTAATGCACCTAAGAAAAACTTTACATGATTATCTGAGTCTCTAAATTTGTTACTTATGAAGTTAGTAGAGTGTCATCTCATATCTCTCCCTCCTCTTACGGTGGTTAATACGAGTTGACCTTTGCCAAAAATATATGATTCCAGTGCCTATTATGACTATCACCAATGTGTGAGGCATTCTATAAACAAATGTTATAAACTAAAGTACAAGATAAAATACTTATTGATAGTGATCAACTTACCTTTGAGGATTCTCCCATAGATTCAAGATCAAAACTAAATTATCATCATAAACAAAAGGTATTAAAAATATAATGAAAGATCATTTTAAGATAACTCCAAAAGTGCAAATGGCATATCATGCACATCCTCCTCCATCACATTATGGGAACCCATTAGATGGGATTATTAGAATGTTTATACATGAGATACCTCCTATGGTTCTAAGGCCTTCTATTTCATTTGATGATAATGAGATTATAGATGATGACTCGAATCTTCATTCCTTATTTATTAGGGCATATATTCATCATTGGACTATACATAATATTATGATTGATAATGGTGATAGTGAGAATGTATATACCATGACATTAATAATATATTTGGGACCCACACATGATGCTTTATTCCATTTAACTAAAATGATAAAATCATTCGATGGAAAGATACAAGTTTTTACTGAGATTGAGTTACCTCTTTAGGTTGGTCTAGCATATGTGACCACTACCTTTTAAATATACCACATACAAGAGTCTTTGATATGTTATTGGGATGTCTTTGGATACATAATATCCATAGTACCTTCCATAGTGCATGGTTGTCCTGATTATATTCATGCCAATAGGGTAATTACAATTTATGGATTCCATATGAACATCCTTTGCAACATGCAAATTTTGTTCCACAATAATTGATTATACAACCTACTAAGATTAATCATGCATGAAAGGGTAAGTAATAATAAATACCCTTTATTAGGTTCCCATACTTGAGAGACCTTTACATCAAATATTTATAGTGGGCTCTTCGATATCCTCATTCACACTTACACAACCTAGCCATTTACCTACAACAAAGCACCATGTTTCAAAATTGTTAATAAGACCCACTATTACACTAAAGAAATTACTAAACACAAAATAATGGACTTCATGAACCCTACACATTTTATTACCGCTTCATGACCATAAAGTCTTATGAGACATACATAGAGTATCATAAATTATACACATTCAGATTTGGCACATATACATGATCCTTGGTAGCATAACAAATTTATTATACCATATTCATAGTATAGATCACCATATAAGCATACCTTAGATGGGATCATTGGCTAACACTCCCTTTTAAACATTCTAAAACATTTAAAAATTCAAAAAATCCCCAAAAATCAAATATTCAATAAAATATCAAAACATGTATATAATTCAAAAATACCAAAAATATTTTGCATTTCACATGTTTTATAGCTTTTGCATATGTTGTTTACTTTATATTAGTAGATATCATATCATTTATATACACACATATATGTTTCAAGGTACCTAAGTCTAATATAAACACACATTAGATCCATGATATCTTAAGCATGCAAATGTTGGACTTTTCCTCTTCCAACATGATACACCACATTGGGGGCATCTTGACTCTATATGATCATGATTGACACATTTTTTTATTTTATTTTATGATCATTTCCCATTATCTTATTGAGATTATATATCTTAAACATGTCTATACTCATGTTACTATCTTACATAGTGTATTTGATATGTTATTAGACATGCCATTTTGATAACACATTTATGTAGGGACTAGTATGTCATTCTTATGTCTCATTACTTCATCTAACATTTACTTATTTTAATGTAATTTTTGTTTTCTTCTTTGTCTTATTTTTGTAACATTTGAACATGTTATTTTTCTTGTTGGCCACAATGCCTTGAGTGTTGCTTATTTATTGGGTATGTCAACATTTTCACATGTCCTCCACTTGAGTGTGTTTCATTTGAACATGCCCCCTATTTATGGTCTCCTTGGATCCCTCTTTGTGTGATATTTATTTACTCGTATGTGTGTGATTTTTTGTTGAGCTTGTTATCTTTTAGACATTGCCATGATTTATATCATGCATCTTAGGGCTTGATATGTATGCATATTATGAGATTAATTGATATATCTACTTCAATATGACACTACTATATGTTTCTTTATTACATGATTCACATAGTTATAACATAGTTGTATTATCCTTTTGAGATAATATGATAATCACTCTTACAATCCTCTCACCTCAAAAGTGGGGCATATCATATAAGACATGACTCCACATATATATAATTGATAGAATGAGTAAAATTTACTTCAGTTCACATAGTTTACATGATTTAGATTTACATTTGGGACAAAATTATATGCATTGGGAATAAATTTGGGATAAAGATTTTTAGATTTGTGATACATATTACACACATGTTATAGAGTAGAGGTTACATTTTTACATATACTTCAACTTGAGACATATTCAAGGTGAACATACACCAAATTATAGATACACTTTTAGATTATCATACATTTATGCACTAACCTTACTAAGATTCATCGCTTGAGATTTTATCTATTGTTATTTAACCCTAAATTTAGATATATGGGTATCTAAGGTTAAGAAGATTATATTTGATTTTACAAAAGGGTGGTGAAATAATCTAATAAGTATGCCAATTAATAGTAAACTTAGACCAATAGTATTCTAAATTTATACAACTGAGATTGCTAAAATAGTAAATTACAACTATTGATAGATATTGTAATAAATTGGAAAAAAAAATTATACTTAGCTAGTTTACTGTGTGCATGCAGTTCTGTATAGGAACATGTTGGAAGTGGACTAGAAAATGATATTGGAATAATCATCTAATTATAGAAATGTATTTTATGTGGTCCTGAATGCATGTGTTATATTTGTATGATTACATCGATATAAGTGTCTAACTCTATCATAGGTGTCTTGTACATAATATTGACCAGATATAGATGCAACCAACTAGATTATTTTAGGTTTTATGTCACCTTTATTTTTATGATTTCAAATCATACATACATGTTATAACTCTTTGTCAAATGATCAAAACCCTAACTCTTCACGCTTGGAGTGATTGTTGAAAAACTGGGTTAGTGGGCTCACTATGTCGAGCTGACCCCAAAGACCCCTTTGTCAATATGCATTGATTACATATCCAATAATTTGAAGAGGGCTTCAAACTGATATAATTATCCATTTCATGTTAGCTTGTGTGTACACAATGGTGCAATGTGTCATAAGTAAAAGACATGTAGTGACCTACCTTGTAACTTGGAAAAAATGGCTCATGGGATGCTCTTTGAATGCTTTAGATGTCTATAAATACTACTCCTATGATATGGAAATAGGGAAAAATAGGGAAGATTTTCTCACTTTAATGCTTGATTGATATTTTTTTAGTATATTTCCTTGTGAGTTGTATGTGATTTCCAGGTGGGTAATGAATGAGGATTGATCTTGTATATATACCAATCCTTTTTTTAAAGTATCTCACATTAGAGAAATTAGGTTGAACTTTTGGATATATTTCCTTTACAAATTAGATGAATTTTAGGCACTGAAAACTTTGTAAAAAAATGGATAATTGTGTTGATGCATGTGTCTGCATAGGATGCAAGTGTAAAGGGAGCTAGAAAATAGGTATAGGTCCAAAACTAACATTTAAGGATAACAATTAGGTTTAGAGTTTTTTTCATAGTATAGAAGGCCTAGGTAATCAGAATAAAAATGGTCAGACTAAGAGATAATCAATTAGGCACAAATAAATAGTGAATGTGAGTCTTTCATAAATAGGAAGGTCTATAATTGAAAAATATAATCGTGATATGTATTTTCCAAGTGTATAAGACTGAGGTACTATATAAATAATATTTAAGTATCTATATAATCTAATAGTTAAATCACTATTTTAAAATAAATGAATGTGTATTTGGGTGTGTATAACACACCTTTTATTACTTGAGGCCAACTTTAGTGCTTTGCTAGTGATTGGCATGTAACCAAGAGCATGTTAAAATATATAATCAATGTATGAAATCTAAAATTTAAATAATTTGAAATTATTGAAAGTAAGAAGATTAAATTTATGAGTACACTTTTGTGTTGATGTAACCATCCTATCTTTTGGCAATTTGATTTAAAAGGATGTCTCATTATGAAGCATTAAAAATGAGATTAGGAAAAATATGAACCTATAAGTGTATATATATATAGAGAGAAATTAGAGGAAAAATTAACCCAATCTTGGTGTAAAGGTGAGTTTAAACATGACCATTGAGCTTATTTAATGTCAATCATGCAACCAAAATATGTGCATAACCCAGTGAGTACAAGAGATTTAATCAACTCAGACTATATATTTGGTGAGGGTGGATGATTTAATCAAATCCAACCTATAATTTTGGTGAATTTATATGATTTAATAAAATATATAAATTTGATAATATTGAGTGATTTAATCAACTCAACCTTCCAAAGGTGAACCAACTACTATAGTAGATTAGCTTGATAATAGTCCAAGACAGTCCATCCTAGGTATGATAACAATCCATACTAGTATTTGAAATCTAGAAAACGATTTGATTTTAAAATTTTTTAGGTTCCCTTTACATGTCATATAAACCTCATAAATGTCTCTATTTTATCAAATTTGGGATTTATGTGAAAAATCTAAATGACAATACTACCATGTAAAATCAAGAAAATAATATAACAATGATAACATTCAATGATTTGGAACTATTATATTATAGAAACCTATTATAAATATAAAAATGTAAGGATAAAATAAATACTTAGCTAAAAATTATGATTCCTAGAGGAATCAAGTTTTGTAACTTGATGTGCAAAGAGATTTGGTGAATGGAATCAAGATTTTGGAATTGGATGTGGGTCTAGATAATAGCACTGGGAAGAAGACACTAGCTGGGTGCCACTCCTATCCAACCTAGGATGTTCTTATCCAATTATAGTGAGGGATCAAGGTTTTTATCTTCTCTATACCTTCATCTATAGATCATGTATCGAGTGTGGGAGTTTATGATCACTTGCAGAGACCACTATGTGACTAATTTTCCTTCAAAACCCTAGTCCCTTAACATGTGAATACCAATGCAAAGTGATGGAAAAAAGGGGTTAGTGGATGAATTTGGGTGAGACCTCAACACCCCATGTGTTGAGATTTTCCTACATACTAATACTCTAAAGAGGGATCAAACTTCATGTAGTTTTCCCATGCTATGGTGGTGTGTGAATAACTAGTGCAATGTGTTAGATACTAGTGAAATACTAATGTGATTAGATGATTTAACCATGACTTGTGACCTGTGACATGTACTTATTCTTGAGATCTAGGTTAATAGGGTTATATTCAATCAAAATTTGGAAAAATGGGTATTCTGCTCTCAATATGCAAAAGTGATTCTTGTGATTTTTGGTGTGGAAACTTATCCTCTACCAAATGGTTTAAATTGTGCTTATATAGTCATATCATTGAAAATCCTTCAAATAGGTCTTATTAGGGACATGTTATAACCTTATTATAGATTTTAAATTAGTAAATTAGTTGTTATTTAGTAGGAATATAGGAGAGGGGGAAGGACACTAGAGTGATGCACTCCCATCCCCTAGGGTGCTCTTATCTAATGGGTGATTTAATCATGTAGAGTGTTAGGTAGTTCCTAACATATGTATAAAGTTGATTAGGAGGGGGATAAGTTCATTTGGGACTCATGTATTAGCTTAGAAGAGTGTATGAGGTGGTATAAAATGATCAAAAGGGGCCCTAAGATAGGTCTAAATCTAAGTGTGTAAAAGAGTGGTCGAAGTGCATTATTTTAATTTAAATGTTATATTTGTGTGTCTACATTTAACCCATTTTATTATAGTAATATATCAAAGTAAAAGTAACAGAGTAAATGGAAAAAGAGTGCATACTTTAACTTACCTATGGGAAGAGTCCTAGATGTAGGTCACAATGCTAAGTTGTGCTCCACATAAGCTTGTAGTGAAACATATGTAATATCAGTCTTTAATTAAGATAAATAATCAAAAGATAAAATACAAGAAACTAGAGAGTGAAAATGAACAAATACACCTGACTGAGTATGCAAACTGTTGTGCCTTTTTTGGTGCAAAAACTAGATGCTATGGCATGTTGTGCATTTGTGTTAACAATGAAAATCTTGGATTGGACTATGCATGAACCCATACTCATCTATGATTGGGTGTGATCGAGAACTCAAGTGTGCTTGAATACATCATCATCATCATCCTAGAGTAGTAGAGTAGCTTAGAATCCTTGTATGAATCATGATATATATATATATTTGGTAAAAAAATAGTGTAGATACTGGTGTAAAAAGTGAACCATCCACTGTAGATGGAATGAGGTTCAATTTTGGTGAAAATATGGCACAAAACTAGTGAAAATTGGTGAAAATACTGAGTATAGTCTAGGTTTGATGTATACAACATGAAGAATGACATGAATTGTCATTCCATCTATAAAACTAGTACAAAAATTGATACAATAAAGAAACAATGTGTCATGCACATGCCCCTAATTAACATCTAGTGTATATAGATTCCAAGACTAAGTAAAAAAACTATGATTATAATTAAAACTCAAGTGCCAACCTAGAACAACATGCCACACATGATTGCCCCCAAATTGAGAAATTTGAGATAAAACTATGTAATTATGAGTAATCCTAGAAACTGAGACTGTGAAACTACTAAATACTATTTTGAGTAAACTATGGTTCTAAGAAATTCTATAAATGCCTATTTTTTAGGCATTTAGAAAACAATGATAGGGAGGACACTAGAGTAATAATTTACTATCTGATGTGGTGCTCCTATCCAAACTAACTTTTTGTGTGTTTTTTGAGCCTAAAACTGTGTGAACTATGTAATCACTATTAGCTTTTGTCTATGTACTAATTTGGGAAACCTAGTCTCTAAGAAAAGCCTCTATAAATTCCCCCTCTTTTGAGGTGAGTGGCTAACCTTGGGTAAGAAATGAACTCAAAATAAAAGGCTATACAATAGGTTGTTATGATGTAAAAAAAAAAATCTAAGTAATAATGACATCATGGAAAAACATGGCATCATTGTGTACGTAAACTAAGCATATTGATAATGTACGATGCATGTGAAAATAAACATTCACAAGAAGTATGTCTAGATAGATGGGACAATGAAGTACATAGATAATTTAGTCATTTGAGTATATAATTTTAAATATAACTACTTGGGGCTCAATACATGATGTCCATCATGGCATTAGAAGTGATTAAGTGTATGGTGTCCATCATGGCACCAAATCTGAGCAAAAAATCAAGTAAAATGTCATGGCCATGATGTACATAATCAAAGAGTACATACACAACACACAAAATATATAATATAAGGCCAAGGGGACACAAATAAGGGATATGGTTAAATGTCACTCATTTGAATAGAAGACACATACAAAGGCATGTTCAAATACCCTCATGCGCATACAAGAAAATAATGGAGTCTTAGAGCCACATATAAGGACATGTTCAAATGTCTACATTCACGAATAGAAAACACACATAAAGACATGTTAAAATGTATTCACATGCATGGAATCAGAGATATAGAAGCTTATATCCACTTGGAAATGACATATTCAAATGTCCTCAGAGTAAACAAAGAAATACATGCAAGATACAAAGCTAGGAAAAATAATATAAAGAGCATGCATGAATATGTATTTTGATCAACAAGAACTAATTTATAATCTGATCAATATTCAGTAACTAAGATAGGCAATAACATATCATAATTTTAGTGAGTAAGAAACATCATAAGATGTAATACAATGTAAATTATTGAGTGTGTGAGTAACATAATGTGGGCAAATAAGGATAAAACCTATGTTCACCATGCCCCTAATGAGCTAGCTAATGAATGTAAATGTTGTAGGAATTCTATGTAAAGTATGAAATTGAGTATTGATAATATGAGCTCATTAGGACAAGATCAAGGTGGGGGACACTAGAGCATTACACTCTTGTCCTCAATAATGCTCCTATCTAACTATAATTTTTGAGTGTGTAATAATAAAAACACTAGTAATTAGTTTTGGGAATGATGTCATGTGTGATTTTCAATCACTCATATATATTAGTGAAGCATGTACAATATAAAATTGGCTAAAACATTATTCTAATATTGTGCTTAATTGAATTGATGTATGACAAAGTACATATAAGCATGCAGGTCTTGATTTGCTAATTTTGTAATATTTTACTATTTTTTCATATATATGAGAGTAAATGTGTACAAAAAGTGTTTGGTAAAATATAGGATGTTTTAAATATAAAACAACCATAGATACATAATGTTCCTTGGATTTTTGATGGCTTTGACATAGTGTGAATCTAGACAATATAATTTTGGGTTGAACTTTTCTGTAATCACATATGACCTAAGCTAGTTTGCCATGAATTTTAATTTTGTTTTCTTTTTTGCGTTGACATTCTTCAATTTTTCCTTGAGAACCAAATCATCTACCACAAATTCTCTATTTTTAACCTATCTATTGTAGGATTTTTGAATGCATTTTTGATACACTATGATATGTTTGGATGCTTGTATGTGCATATAATCTAACTATTTTAACTCATGTAAGTGTTTTATTTGTATTGATCATCTATTATGAGTAGTTTGAGTGATACATGCAAAGATGGAATCTCTAATTCAAGTGGGATAGCTAACTCAGTTCCATAAATCAATGATCATGGGGTAGCCCCTTTGGGTGCATGGATGCTTGTGTGATATGCCCATAGTGCATAGACTAATTGATTATGCCAATTATTACCAAATTTAGTAACTATTCTTATCAAAATATTATTGATAGTTTTATTAGTAGTTTCTGCCCATCCATTACCATGAGGATAATAAGGAGTAGAAAATGTGTGTTTGATCTTGTATTTAGTACAAAATTTATTAATAGTTTTATTCTTAAATAAGGAGCCATTATCTATGACAATAGTTGAAGGAAAGCCAAAATGGGAGATGAAATGTTTTATTAAGAATTGACGTATTTCCTCTCTTGTCATTGATTATAGGTAAATAATGTCTACCCAGTTAGTGAAGTATTATGTAGCTTTAATAATGAATTTATATCCATTTTTAGATTCTAACTTTATTTTGCTAATCAAATCAAATCCCTATAAAATTTAGGGCCAAGGTGAGATGATGGGTTGAAAGTCATGTGAGGGAACATGGTGGAGGTTATTGTGTCATTGAAATTTATCACATAGTTTGTCATATTCTTTACATTATTGTTCCATGGTGGGATAATAATATCATTTGTAAAGTAATTTGTGTGACATTGCTTTTCCACTAAAATGACCACCACATTCATTGTCATGTACACATCAGATGGCTAACTTAGCCTCATTTGTGTTGAAACATCAAAGTAAGTGTCCCTCAAATGATCACTTAAATAGATCCCTACCGATGATCACATAGTGGGAGGCATCTCTTTGTAATTTAAGCTTATCAATTTTGGTGAAAGTATCCAATGTGATTGATTTATTTAAGAAGTTGTAGATATGTGTGAACTATTATGTGGTTATTGCGCTATGTATAACTACAAAGATTGATAATTATAGGATATTTACATATGATATTGTAGGTGTTTTTAAACACTAGATGGTGAAAGTTAATTTATAATCATTGAAATTGATTGGGATAAGAGATGTGACACTAGTCATTACAATAACTTGATGATTATATTTTCATGGAATACTCTCAATTGAAAAGTTTTCAAAGTGTTTAAGTAGGCATTGGACCATATTACTTTATGGTATCATATTGTCTTATTTTGTTTAATAAACATCTATGACTTGATTGAAAACCAATTATGAATCTTTGTATATCTTAAAGGATTTGATTTGGAGAGCCTGAGCTGCATATAAACCTAGGATAAGTGCCTCATATTCTGCTATATTATTTGTACATGAGAAACCCAATCTATATGCAAATGTCATGGGATATCATTAAGGAGTGATAATAATAGTGCATGTGCCAAAACTTAATGACCATTTAGAACCATCAAAATTTTCCATGTATCCTTAATGATATTATATGGGGTGAAGTCATCTCTGAAAGTATATCTAATAGGTTATGTATCTGGGAGTGGAGCAATGATGAATTGATCTACAATGATTTGTCCCTTGATTGATTTTTGAGGAATTATCCTAAGATCAAATTTTATTAGTAACATTATCTATTTAGATATACACCTTGATACATGAGGTCTGGACATAAGAAATTTCAATGGATCAACTTTTGTGATGACTTGAATCTCATTGCTTATCATATAGTGTCGAAGCTTTTGGGTGGAAAATACTAAATCTAGACATAGTTTAGATCAGACTAATTACTATTTAAGTTGGCCAAGGGGCTTATAAGAATGTCTCACCCTCATTGAGTGGTGTAAATAGAGATCATCATAAGGGAAGAGGATGCATATGTCAACATTGGGGATAAATATAATGAAACTAAACTTGCAAAAACACACACTTTTGGATGTTGAGATGAATTATTAATAATGATTTTTTTTATTGGTGTATAATTGTGCTTATAATTGATGAGTATGCAAATGATATAGTAGATAACTCACTCTTTGTGATCATTATCATATTATGCTAATAAAGCACCCAATACGTGATCTATAGCAAAATGTTTAAAATAAGTGGTTTGTTTGGTATCGAAGGAACAATAATAGGTGGATTCAACAAATATTACTTGAGTGTCTTTAAGCTTTTCTCACATTTTATATCCCATTCAAATTTTGTGTCTTTTTTGAGTAGCCATGTGAAGTATTGTGTTTTGTCTGCTACTTGAGCTATGAAATTGATGGATTACTTGGATTTTACATTGTAGGGATCAAAGTTGTTTCAATCCTTGAAGATGAGGCATATTGATGATAGTTTTTACTTTATTTGGGTCAAATTCAATGCTTCGTTGAGAGATGATAAATCCCAATAGTTTTCTTGATGTAACACTGAATACACACTTATTTAGGTTTAATTGAACATTATATTGATGTAATCATTTGATTTCATGATCATGTTTATACTTATATTTGGCTATTAGATCATCTACATAATATTTGACTATCCTATGAATGAGGTCATGGAATATATGTGTCATAGCTCATTGATATGTAGCTCCTACATTTTTCAATATAAAAGGCATGACTATGTAGCAAAAAATTCCCCATGGTGTAGTGAAAGATGTTTTATATTTATCTGCTTTGGCAATTTTAATTTGATTATAATCAGCAAACCCATCCAAGGGATACCATTTCACATTTAGCGGTAGAGTCTACAATCATGTTGATATTGGGTAGTGGAAAGTCATCTTTAAGACAAGATTTAATTAAATATCTAGAGTTTAAATAATATTGTATTTTTCCATTGGGTTTGACCACTAGAACAATGCTAGACACCCATTCAGGATACGCTACAAGTTAAATGAAACCTACATCTAGAAGTCTTTGAAGTTCTTTCTTGACTAGAAATGTAACTTTGGGATGTATTCCATGAATCTTTTGCTTGACTAGTTTAGCATATGGGTAGAGTGTGATTTGATGTATGAAAATATAAGGGTTAGTGCATGGCATATCAAAATATGCCCAAGTAAATATCTTAGGGAAATCATGTAGTGTTTTTCATATGCTTTTATCATTGTCACTATGTAATGTTGTGACTAGGAGAACAATTAGTGAGTATGTATCTATCCCATTGTTGAATTCAACTATATCCTCATTAATACGGGTGGATCTATCCTTGGTATATGATGTTGTAGGGATGGTTTTAGAGTTATCATCTAGAATAACATATGGCATATCTGTCTCACCAAAATATGCATGAACATTTATAGAATGAGGAAACTGTTCTTATGACAGAAGGGAGGGAGATCCTCGTATGATAATAAATATTCTATCAAGGACTCATTGTTAGATAATTAATCCAACATTAACATGTTTGGTGAAGCAGATTCACCAATAATTTCTAGGTATATCAATGATAGTGATGATACATGGTTAACTAAATGATCAACTTATTGGGTATATTTATGAAAAATTATAGGTTATGTGGTGGATGTAACTGTCTTGAAATCAGGTGGATGAGTAATGTACTCAAAACCCTATTTACCTTTTTTGGTATATGCCTCAATAGGATTGATAATGCCTTGTTCATTCTTTCCCAACCCCTATCCTGTGTAACCCATTTGTTGTAGGTATTTAAATATGAAACCATATCATTTATGACATATATTATTAGAAAAAGGTATTTTAATGGGACTATCAAAATCATATTTTAACTATGAATAATAGCTTGTACTAGTGTTTGAGTAGAAAGGTCCATATGAAGGACATAATTATATGTATATTCAATGACCTGATAGTATTTAAATGGCTCATGATCCATAAGGCGCGCGTGCGCGCGCGCACACACACACACACACACACACACATCCCTGATAACTAAAATTTAAATATGCATGTAATGTAGAGGGGACAACCTACATATTGTGGATCCATGGCCTCCTTAATAAGATATTTTAATTGAGATCATTGGGCATGACTTGGAATGTGGTAGAAATAGTTCTAGGTCATAGTGTGAAGTTCAATGTGATTTGACCCAAAAGCTTTTGAGGGTCATTATCAAACCCTTGGATGTTTATATTTGAATAGTCTATGTTTTCAAATAGTATGTTGAGAATTCAAAGGAAGGAAGTATTGCAAATATTTAACCCTAAGACATTATCAACTAAGACTCATTTGAAACCCATATTACCAATTGTAAGCTTAATGTACAATGGTATATATTGTTTGATAATATGTTCTGGTTGTAAATCCTATTTTCTAAAAGATATATATTCTTTTATCCATAATAAGGTGTTAAGGATGGAAGAAACATAACTATTCAACATCTCGAGGTATACCAGTGTCTCATAGTGTTTGCATACAACATGTATTTATACACATTAGATTGTTGAAGTAACTCTAAAATAAAACTCTTAGTGGTAGTATTACTGAGTTGATCAAGGATAAAATATCCTAGAGTTCTATGATCTTGTCATGTCTCTTGACCTCATTTAGTTATAACAATGTGGACAATAGGGTCCACCATAAGCCTATATAAAATAATGGATGTGATATGATAACTGAGATAATTTTTAGGTCTTGTGTTAGGAGTGACAAAATGAATCAATTATACTTGTTGATGTTTAGTGGTGATAGGTGATAGGTCAAAATGAGTTAGCTAATAATAATCCTCATGGACTTATTCATGAATGTAGGGTGGAATAATGGATGATGCAAGATTTATTTTAATATGGTACAATAATGGGTTTACATATGTGTGCAAGATTTTATAAATAATAGGCAAGGAACATGTAAATAGTACCAAGAAACTTTGCACTAGAAACTGATGGATAGGTTCAATAATGATAATAATGATGAAGTAAAAAAATTTAGAAATTAGAAGTCTGAGACCTTAGTAGAGAAATTAAAAGTAAGAGGAAACCCTAGTGGTAATCTAGGGTTTTGTAATATTTGAAAAAACTAAATGACAACACTACTATGCAAAATCAGGAGAATAATATAACAACGATAACATTCATTGATTTAGAACTAATATATTATAAAAAATTACTAAAAATATAAAAGTTTAAGGAGAAAATAAAGACTTAGCTATAAATTATACTTCTAAGAGGAATCAAATTCTAGAACTTGCTATGCAAAGAGATATGGTGATTGGAATCAGGATTCTAGAATTGGATATGGTCTTGAACAACAACACTATGAAGAGGACACTAGAGGGGTGGTGATCATGTCCAACCTAGGGCATTCATATCCACTTATAGTGAGGGAATAAGGATGTTTGGGTTATTTTTACCTTCATTTGTAGAAATTATATCTAGTGTAGGAGCTTATAATCACTTACAGAGATTGATGTGTGATTGATTTTCCTTCAAAACCCCTGTCCCTTGACATGTGAAGACCAATGTAAACCAATGGGAAAAGGGGTCAAAAAATAAATTTGGGTGACACTAAAACATCCCACTTGTTGAGTGTTGCTTACATACCAATACTTCGAAGAGGGATCAAACTTCATGTAGTTCTCCCATGCTATGGTGGTGTGTGAATAATTGGTGAAATGTGCTAGATACTAGTGCAATACTAATATGATTAGATGTTTTAACCATGAATTATTATCTGTGACATGTAATCAAACTTGAGCTATGAGATAATAGGGTTGTATGTAATAATAATTTGGAAAAATAGGTATTCCACTCTCAATGTGTAAATGTGATTCTGGTGATTTTCAGTGTGGAAACATCTCCTCTACCAAATGGTTTAAAAAGTGCTTATATAGTTATATCATTGAAAATAATTTAAATAGGGATTATTAAGGACATGGTCTACCCTACCTATATCTTTGAATTTGGTAAATTAATCATTATTTAGTAGGAAGACAAGAGAGGGGTAAGGTCACTTGAGCAATGCACTCCTGTCCCCTAGGGTGCTCTTGTCCAATGGGTGATTTTATCACGCTAAGTATTATGCAAGGCCTAAAAGATGTCTATAGTTGACCAAGATAGGTCTAAGTTAATTTAGGGGTCATATATCAACTTAGAAGGTGTGTAATGTGGTTGAAATTGATCAAAAGGGGCTTTAAGGTAGGTCTAGATCTAAGCATGTAAAAGAGTGGTCATAAATGCACAATTTTAGATTAAATGTTAATTTTACATGTCTATAGTCTCAAGCTGAAATATGGGTATAATAATAGTACCAATGCATAGAATGATGCAAAAAATATGTGTTTGCATCATATAATTATGAAGTTTGGTAAATTTAAAATTGATGCAAGTGTAGAGGACGTGTTTCTATGACATTCCTCATTGAATCTAGAGAATCTGAGAACTAGTGTAAATGTGGAGAATATTTTTCTAAAACATGCCCTCAATTTAATCTAAATATGTTGAATACTAAATAAGTGTAGAGGTCATGCCTCTGTGACATTTTCCCATTGCCATGCCCCCCATTTTGAGGTGAGGAAAAATAAAATCTTGTAGTGGCCTTACCTCAGAAGGATAAGATAATTATATAGACTAGGTATGGATGATGTAACATAAAAGAGTATAATATGTTTAATTAGGTATAACATTGAGGCACATAATATGTGATCATATCAAGTATTAAGATGTGTGATATAGATCATGGCAATGTTTATAGAGTAATTATACAAGATCATAAAGAAATCAAACAGACACACAAGAGCACTCAAAATAAAATCAAAAGTAAATGGTCCAAGGAGACCTCATATAAGGGGAATGTTCAAATACCATAAAATAAAAGGGACATGACTTAGTCAAATGTCCAAAAAACATAGAATGACATATTAAAATGTCCATACATAAAATAATGATATATTAAAATGTCCAAATAGGTAAGCAAAGGCATGAGGGCCACAATAAATGGATCATATTCCAATTATCAACATGAAATACAATGCAAGACAATAGAAAGAAAGGAACATATTGAATAAAGTGCATAAATGAAAGCATGTAATATAGGAAACCAATATGAACATAACATACTAGGTCTTAAAAACATGTTTGTTAAAAATGTTAAATACATATCATATCAAGTACACTATGAAATGTATAAACATGGATATAGGCATGTGTAAGTATATAATCTCAAACATGATAATGAAAAATGATCATAGAATAATATAACCTAGGTGTATCATGATGTGAGTTGAGGGAAGGCCCAACATCTATATGTGCATATATCATGTATCTAGGTTTGCCTGTATCACACTCAAATGGTACATGGAACATATGTGTATATAGGGAAGGAATGATATGCTATTCACTAAAATGAAGTAAACAACATATGTATAAGAAATAGTACAACTAGGAACATGCTATTTCTTTTAGTATTTTTGATTTTTTTGAATGTTTTTGTATTTGTTTGAATATTTGGATTTTTTATGTTTCTAGAATATCTAGATATAAAAAGGCTACCCTATGAACCCATCCAAGGGATGCTCATAGATAGTTCTGAACTCGTAATATGTTATATCAAACTGATGGTACTGCTAAGGAACATGTATAAGTGTAATATCTAGCACTATAAGCTCTTTAATTATTTGCATATGTATCATATAAATCTATGGTTTGGAAGAGGTAATATAAGGAGTAAGGGCTGTGTAACCCATTATTTAATTATCTATAGTTTATTGGAAGTAGTAATAATGACATGTTTAGTTGCTTTGGATAACTAAGTATGTTGCATAGTAGAAGATGAGGATTCTATGGAATCCACTATTAACTTTGATGTAATGGTATCTCAAGTATGGGCCACATAGGAAAGGGGATTGCCTATTTCTTACCTTTTCATGAAGGATTAACCTTAGTAGGTTTTATAATTATCTATCTTAGAATAAACTTCTCTTGTTGAAGTGGATGTTCATATGGAATTCTAACAACTATGATTACCCTATTGGTATGAATGTATTTAACACATTCATGCATGATAAAAGGTATAACATAGATTTTATGTATCCAAGGTTATCTTAATAACATATCAAAGGCTCCCATTTATGGTATAACTAAGAAGGTAGTGACCACATGTGCTGGACCAACTTGCAAAGATAAATCATCTCACCAAGAATGTGTTATGAAGTCACATCAATTAAACCCTAAATTGAGATGGATCTATATAATATAGGGTTAAGAATACATAAATGAATAAGCACAAGGGTGATAAATTGATATCTAGTAGGCCATTTAATTTCAAACTTAGATAAACAAAATTTTGAATTTCAATATTGAGATGTGTTAAAAATAGTAAGTACAACTAGTGATTAAAATTACAACAAATAGGAAAGAGTAGTTAGCTAGTTTAATATATGCATGAGGGTTTAAAGTGGAACACCCTAGAAATAGACTAGATTTTTATTATGGATCAGTCATTAGATTTTATAAATTTGACTTTTATGGCCTCATACACTTACATCGACCTTGGATGGCTATGTTGACATTTTTGTTTGACTTAGATGAAGGTGTCTAGTATGAGATACCTACTAGATATGGATTCAACTACCTAGAATATTTTGGGTTCTATGTCACCTTCACTCTGGTGCATTCAGATCTAGATCATTAGCTATTACCCTTATCAAATCATCAAAACCCTAGCTCTTAATCTTCATAGTGACCTTTAGAAAATGGGTTAGTGTGCTCACAGTGTTGAGATAACCCTAAATACCCCTCTATCGATGGATTATGCCTACTTAGTCATTACTCTAAAGAGGGCCTTATACTAATGTAGTTATCCCTTAATGTGTTGGATTGTGTGTGCATAAGGGTGCAATATGTGAAAAGTAAGTACAACAATGAACTAACTTGTAACTTGGAAAATAAGACTTATGGGTTGATTCTTTATTACTTAAGACATGTAGATGGTTTATCCCTATGATTAATATTTAAATATGAAACAATAGGGAAGCTTTGCTCCATTGAATGATTTTGGTAAGTTACCTTGTGAGAGGTGTGAAATTACTAGGTAGTAAATGAATGAGGATTGATCATGCATTTATACCAATCTTTTAGGTAAATATATCACATTAAATCATGTAGACTAACCATAGGGACACATTGTAATTTGAAATTTTGATGAATTTAAGGCACTAGAAACTTACATTGGAATAGGACACTTGTGTCAATGTAGGCATCTAACTGGGACATAAGTATCATGGAAGCTATAAAATAGGCACAAGTATTGAACATGTAGAGATAAAATATAATTAGGTTTATAGCACTCTGAGCATGATATAAGGCCTGGGACATCATAATAACGTTCGCTAGACTAAGAGATAAGCAATTTGGCACATATAAATAATGTATACGAGCCTTTTGATAGTAAGAAGGAATAAGAACTGATGGGTACAACTATGATAAGTATTTTCCAAGTGTACAAGACTAAGGTGCTATATAATTTAGATTTAATGTCTACATTTCCCCCCTTTAATCTAGTAATGTAATTTTTATTTTAAAAGAAAATAAATGAGTACCTGTATGTGTATACCACACCTTAAATTTATGTGAGTCCAAATTGAGTGCTTTGTTAGTGATTGAATTGTAACCAAGAACATGTTACATTATATAATCAATGCATTTGATATAAAATTAAAAGTATTAAAATAATTGAAATAAAAATAACAAGGTTTAGTAGTACATCTTTGTATCGATGCAACCACCTTACTTTTTACAAACTTGATTTGAAAATATGTATCATTATGAAACATTTAAAATAAGATTAGAAAAAATGTAAATATGGAAGTGTGTGTGTGTGTGTGTGTTTGGGTATATTAAAAGATAAACTTGCCCCAACCTTGGAGAAAAGGTGAGTCACCACCCAACATTTGAGATTAGTGTAACCATGCAACCTAGTCATAATTATAACCTAATGAGTGTGAGTTGATCAAATTCAACCCACACTATAAATTTGGTGAGGTTGGATTATTTAATCAAGTCCAACTTATAAAATTGATAATATTGAGTGATTTAATCACCTCAACCATACCAAAAGTAAACTAACTACAACAATAGATTGGCTCAATAATAACCCATAACAGTCCAACCTGGTGAGCTAAAATCCATAAAAGACTTTTTAAATCTAAAACTAAGTTTGATTTTGAAATTTATGTGCTCTTTTCATAGCATATGCACCTTATATATGTATCATGTTAAAAATTTGGTATAAAAATGATACCAATGTATGTAATTCTACCAAAAAAGTGTGTTTGAATCATATAATTATGTGATTTGGCCAATTTACAACTATGTAAGTGTGGAGGACATGTTTACAAAACATGACCCCAATGAAATTTGAAACTAAGAGCTAGTATAAGTGTGTAGAACATGTTTCTATAACATGCCTCCACTATATATATGATTCTGTGAACTATTATAAATGTGGAGAACACATTTCCATAACATGCCCCCAATATATATTTAAATTTGTGAATTGTGAAAAATATGGAAGCCATGTACTTACGACATGCCCCACTAATATGCACCCCATTTGAGGTGAAAAGAAGTAGAAACTAGTAGTTACTTTACCTCAAAAGGATAATATATCTTTATAATCTATGTATGAACCATGTATCATGTAGGAGAAACATGTCTAAGTATATATATCATTAAAGCACATAGAATGTGATCACATCAAGCCCTAAGATGCATGATATAGATCATGGTAACATCTAGATACTAACAATACAAGCTCAACAATCAATTAAGCACACACACAAGAGCACTCAAAAGTAAATCAAAAGACAATGGTTCAAGGAGACCTCAAATAAGTGGGATGTTCAAATTCCACATAATCAAAGGGACATGACTTAGTTAGATGTCCATAAATCAAGGAATGACATATTTAAATGTCCATAAAATAAGCAATGACATGAAAATTTCAAAGTAAGCAAATAAAAGCACAAGGGCCACAAATATTGGAGCATATTCAAATGCTCAATAAGTAAGATAAGACACTCCAAAAAGTGTATAAAGGAAAAGTGTAAGCAACCAACATAAAAATAGCATACTAGCCCTTGGATATATGTGTTAGCAAAAAATTTCAAGTACATAGCATATCAAACATACCGTGAAATGTATCAGCATGAATAAAGGCATGTGTAAGTATATAAGCTCAATCATGATAATGAAAAAATATAATAAAACCAACCTATGTTTATTAAGATCAAAGAATAAGATGCCCCCAATGTCTATATGACATGATCAAAAAAAATTCCCAACATTCATATAAGAATAGACCATGTATCTATTTATGTCTATATCACACTCAAATGATGTGTGAAACACATGTATATAAAAAGTACTGACATGCCATCTCCAACATGAAACCAACAACATAGATACTAAGGAACTAATAAAACATGTAAAAGTTGAAGATATTTTTGGATATTTTAATTTTCAAAATTTTGGGTGTTTTTGGAATATTTGTAAAGAGAGAAATATCCTATGATCACATCCAATGGATGGTCATAAATATATCCCCACTGAGAACCTGGTATAATAATTTGATGATACTACCAAGGAGCATGCATAAGTGTAATATCTAGCAAGGTATGATCTGTAATGCTTTGCATATGTATAATAGGAGTTTGTGTTCATGAGGCAACAATAAGAAGAGTAGGGTTTCATGGAACCCATTTCTGAGTACTTTGAAGTAGCAATAGTAGGAATATGTTTAGGTGCTTTGGATAGCTAAATATGATGTGTAATAAATTAGGATTCCATGGAATCCACTATATGTCTTTGATGCAAGGATATCTCAAGTACCAATCACCTAAGAAAGGGGATTGCATATTGCTTACCCTTTTACAAAGGATTAACCTTAATAGGTTTGATAATTAATTTCTCGAGTATAAAGTTCTTTTGTTTAAGTGGATGTTCATATGAAATTATAGAAATTATAATTACCCTATGAGCATGAATATATTTAATGCACCCATGCACTAAAAAAGGTACTACTCATAGTTTATATATCTAAGGTCATCCCAGTAACATATAAAAAATATCTATGTAGGGGATAATGAAAAAGGTAGTGACTACATGTGCTAGACCAACCTATTAAGGTAAGCCAATCTCACCAAGAACTTATTATGAGGTCCCATCAAATGCTTTAACTGATTTAGTTTAAGGATGTAAATCATCATGTGTTTAATGAAAATGTATAAATAATGTCACAGTGAAATCATTATCACTATTACCATTATCAATTATAATATTGTGTATAAGCTAGTGATCAAGGTATGTTTAATGAACAAGGAATGCAATTTGAAATTATCATCCACAATCTCACTATTGTCAAAATTAATAACGAGTATTTGAACCATAGGAGGTGTATGTTGCATATAAGTATAGATAACCCATCCAATGGGTGGCCTAATGTGATAGAGGAGGATGTACATTGTATGTCATTTTCACTTCTAGTTCCTTCTTATAATGATCTTGCAAAGGGTTGTTAAATATTTTATGATCTCAATGATCATTAGGTTGTGAATCTCATTCCTTTGGAAAATCATTGAATATACTCTTTTTTTCATCAATGAGGTCTTAGATCTTATGCTTCAAGGTAAAACATATATTCATAGAATGCCCAGGGCCTTGTTGATATTCATAATAAGCATTGACATCATATACTTTGGGTAGAGGCTGACTCATATTGACCTCTATAAGATGAGGGAAAGATACAAAGTGACACTCAACAAGCTTTAGAAGTAACAAATATGGAGTCTCAAATAAGCATGTAGATTATCTCCTTCATGTATTGGATAAGATAAGTTGATTAGGATGTTGTGACACCAAATTAACCTTGGTAGTTGTTTCCTTTTTAGGTTATGTGGGTTTTACCTTATAACTTGGTTTGATAGTAAATATGTTATTTGATATAGTTAATGTGTTTACTACATACTTAAGCTTGTTCAATAGGATAAGTTTCAGTTCAAGATCATGAACATATGGCATAAGTCATCCAAAGATTTGAATTTTTCAAAAATAATGGACTCATGTAATGGTGATATCAAACTTTGCTTGAAGATGTCTTGTAACTCTTTATTTGCCATTAGATTGGTCATTTTAGCTAACATTATCTTGTATCTCAAGACATATTCATTTATAGGTTCATCGGTTCCTTATTTGGTTTTTGCAATTTGGGCATAGGAAATATATTTGGTGAAATTGATAGGGAAGTGTGCAAAAAATCTGATCTATAAGAGTTTTGAATATGTTTACTGATTAGATTGGTAAATCATAAAATGACTTAGAACATAGTATTTTAATCTCCTTGGAAATAATTTGGTCAAAATTTTATCATTAGAGGCATAATCAAGGCATACCACATATAAATATTGAAGATGTTGTCCAAGATCACCCTTGCCATCATAAAATGTGAACTTAGGTGCAATAAAACTAGTTGACAAGGGGTCCACAAATATCTCTAGTGGAAAAAGGTTATGCAACACCTCATGTGAATCAATAGCATAAGGTGGTTTTATATAATTTTGTTCAATATTTTTAACCTTAGTTTTTAAATTTTTTATAGTTTGGATAAGAGCATGCACCTCTTAGTCTTTGAGGTTGGAAATTTGGGAAGTTACCAAATAGGTTATACCCATAGTTTGAGTGGATATATGCATCAAAATTGGTAATTGGGTTGAAGTATTTATGTTTCCATTATAAGAAGTATCAATAGTAGTTTTAGATAAAAATGTGTGAACACATATCCCATACCCCCATTAAAATCATGAAGTGATGATGTGCCCAAGGGGAGAGTTTTTGGTATGTGGGGATGACCCATGGCTCTAATAACATGATCAATAGATGAACTTGCTTGTGCATATACACTTTTTCATTTTTTAGTTTATAATATGGTTCTTAGGATTTTGTTAATATATTTAGGTTTTTGACAAATACACTCATGAAATAATGTAATTAATTGCACTTGCTCATGATCTATTTGCTCATATTTATCACTTTCATTAGATTCATGGTATTCGTTATCAAAATATTTTTTGATGATAACTTCATCAGTATGCTATTAATTCTCAACATTTATAGCATCATGGACCATATGATTAGGCCCTTCAATGGTTTGAGACATCTTTGGTGGTAGGAGAGG
Source organism: Torreya grandis (assembly GCA_037957365.1). Classification (NCBI taxonomy): domain Eukaryota; kingdom Viridiplantae; phylum Streptophyta; class Pinopsida; order Cupressales; family Taxaceae; genus Torreya; species Torreya grandis. The sequence continues at coordinate 1,773,236 of JARHVA010002272.1, forward strand.
AGTCCCAATGTGCTCAATGAGCACACTGCCTAATATAGGGCTATGCCTAGATTGCATGCAAAATAATATAAGTAGGAAATGAGAAAGTACAATAATCTAAAACCTTAGTTGGCTAAAAAACCTAGGAAGGAGATTTTTTCCATTTATATATATTAGGTTCACTAAATGTTTAACCCTAAATTGACATGGGTAAATATAATATATGGTTAAGAATATATAAATGAATAAGCACAAGGGTGATAAATATATTTGTGGTAGGCTAATTAATTATAAACTTAGATAAATAATATTCTAAATTTAAATACTGATGTGCTAAAAATAGTAAGTAAACTAGTGATTAATATTATAATAAATAGAAAAAAGAGTACTTAGTTGGTTTACTATGTGCATGTAGGTCTGATGTAGAACAAGATCAAAATAGACTAGATCTAGATTTTGGATCGATCACCAAATTCTAAAAATTTGACCTTTGTGTCCTCAAACACTTATGTCGACCTTAGATGATTACATCAATACTTCTATCTAACTTAGACATAGGTGTCTAATACTAAACACCTACAAAATTTGGATGTAACCATGTGGAATATTTTGGGTTCTATGTCATCTTTACTCTAGTTCATTCAAATTTGGATCATTAATTATCTCTCTTGTCAAATCATCAAAACCCTAGCTCTTCATCTTCATAGTGACCTTGAAAAAAATGGGTTAGTGGCATCAGAGTGTGAGTTAACCCCAAATAACCCTCTATTAGTGGGTGTTACCTACATAACCATTACTTTGAAGAGGGCTTCAGATTGATGTAGTTCTCCCCTAATGTGTTGGCTTGTGGGTGCACAAGGGTGCAATATGTGGAAAGGAAGTAAAATAGTGAACTATCTTATAACTTGGAAAATTAAACTTATGGGATGCTTTTTCAGTACTTTAAACTTATATACGGGTTTTACCTATGACTAATATTGAAATAGGAAAGAATAGGGAAGCTTTTCTCCCTTAAATGCTTGATTGAATGCTTTTGGTAAGTTACCTTATGAGAGGTATGCAATTTTTAGGTGGTGAATGAAGGAGGATTGATTATGCATATATACAAATCCTTTAGGGAAATATCTTGCATTAAACCACTTAGGATGACCATAGGTACACATTAAAATTTGAAAATTTTATGAATTTAGGGTACTTGACACTTGTGTTGGCATAGGACACTTCCATCAACATAGGCATCTAAATGGGACACAAGTGTTCGAGAAGCTAGAAAATAAGAACAAGTCTCAAAATTGTAGAGATATAAGATAAGTAGGTTTATAACACTCTGAACATGATATAAGGCATGTGTCATCAAAATGACATTGGTCAAATTAAGAGATAAGTAATTTGGCATAGAGAGAGTGTATGCAAGCCTTTTGGTAGTAGGAAGGTCTAAGAACTGACATGTACAACCATGACAGGTATTAACCAAGTGTATAAGACTGAGGTGTTATATAAGTCAAATTTAGTGTCTTACACCATTGAATGTTCTAACCATTTTGGTCGAAGGGTTAAAATCATCATGTGTATATCTCAAATGTGCAAGTAATGTAATGGTGTAAACATTTTTGCTATCACCATTATTAATCATAATAATGTGAATAGGTTTTTTATCAAGATATTCTCTAATATATAATGTTGAAGATCTGAGTCATCATCTAAAATCTCACTATCATCAAAATTAATGGGTCTTTGAACCATATGAGGTATATGTTTTGTATAAGTACTGGTAATCCTATCTAATGGGTGCCCATAATGTAGTGGAGGAGGATGTACACTATGTGCCATTTACACTTATGGATTCTTCTAAGAATGATCTTGTAATGGATCAATTAACATATTTTGGTTCTGATGGTCATCAAGTTATGAAACTAAATATTTTAGAGGATCATCAAATGTAAGTTACTAGTTATCAAGAAGGTCTTAGATCTTATTCTTCAAGGTATAAGATCAATTAGTAGAATGTCTAAGGCCCTGGTGATAGTAACAATAAGCTTTGAAATCATATCCAAGAGGTGGAGGTCTACTCATATTAAAATCTATTGGAGGAGATGGAGATATAAGATGGCATATACATGCTTCTTAAGTAGAAAATCTAAATACATAGGTAATCATGTAAATTTTTTCCTTGGTGCATTGGATAAGACAAGTCGATTAGTTTGTTATGACACTAAATTAACAATTTTAGCTATTTCTTTTTTAAGTTCTATAGGTTTTAACTTATATCTTGGTTTGATATGAAACTTGGTATTGGATGTACAATGTGTTTATGACATACTTAAGCTTGTTCAATGAAATAAGTTTCATTTCACGATCTCAAATAATATGGCATAAGTCATCAAAAGATTTAATTTTTTTTGAAAATAATGAAATCATGTAATAGGGCAAGCAAAATTTTCTTGAAGATGTATTTAAGCTCTTTATCTACCATTTGATTTGTCATTTTATCCAACATTTTCTTTTACCTCAAGACATATTCATTGATAGGTTCATTAGTTCCTTGTTTGATTTTTAAAATTTGGGCATATGATACCCTTTTGGTAATGTTGATAGATAAGTGTACCAAAAACTAATCTGTAAGAGGTTTAAATGCTTTTACTGATTGGATTGGTAAATCATAAAACCACCTTAGAGTATAGTATTTGAGGCTCCTTAGAAATATTTTAGTCAAAATTTTATCATTGAAGGCATAATCAAGGCATGTCTCATAGAAATATCAAAGATTCCATCATAAAATGTGAACTTAGGTGAAAAAAACAATATAACAAAGGGTGCAAAGATATCTCAGGTACAAGAAGGTTATGTAACACCTCTTGTGAATCAATAGCATAAGGTGACTTCATAGAATTTTTATCAATATTTGTAACCTTAGCTTAAATTTTTGCTATAGTTTGGACAAGATCTTGCACAATTTGATTGCTAAAATTAAAAAAATGAATATGAAGATGTGCCATAGATCTAATAGCATGATCAATAGATGCACCTGGTTATTCATCTATATTTTCTTATTTTTTAGTTTCCAAAATGGTTTTTAGGATCTCATTAAGATCTTGAGGGTTTTGATGGAAACACTCTCAAAATAAAGCAATAGCTTGCATTTACTCTTGATCTATTTGCTCATGTTCATTATTTTTATTATTAGAATCTTCTTATATGAAAACTTATTCAACATTTTGTTCATTTTCATCATTAGCAATTGTGTTAGGTACATGATTTGATACTTCATGTGTTTGAACCATCTTAGGTGGGATGAGAGGAAGATATAAGTGTTCAATAGAAACACCGCCTAATATATGGCTACATATAGGTTGCATATAGATAATATAATAAAAAAAATAGAAATGAAAAACCTTAGGAAGCTGAAGAACCTAAGGCAAGTTAGGATTTTAATAAAGACACACAAATGTCAAGTTCACCAAATGTTTAACCCTAAATTTAGATATATGGGTATCTAGGGCTAAGAATATTAGATTAGATTTTACACAAGGATGGTGAACTAATTTAATAAGTAGGCTAATTAATAGAAAACTCAGACAAACATTATTCTAAATCTATACAATTGAGATTATTAAAATTAGTAAAGTACAACTATTGATAATATTGTAATAAATTAGAAACAAATGATACTTATCTAGTTTACTATGTGCATGCAGGTCTACACAAGAATAAGATAGAAATGGACTACAAGATGGTCTTATAACAATCTTCTAATTTTGAAAATGTCTTATCTGTGGCCCTATACACTTGTGTTGAATCTAGATAATTATGTCAACATAGGTGTCTAACTCTGCCATAAGTATTCTATATAGAATATTGATTGGGTATAGATGTGGTCAATTAGATCATTCTGGCTTTTTATCATTTTTTATACCTTCATAACATACACATAGGCTATCATTATTTATCAAATGATCAAAACCCTGGTTCTTCACCCTTGAAGTGACTAAAGGAAAAATGGGTTAGTGAGATCATAGTGCCAAGATGACCTTGAAAACCCATTTATCAATGAATGCTACTTAAATAGCCAATACTCTAAAGAGGTCCTTGAAATTATTTATTTATCCCCTACATGTTGGCTTGTGTGTGCATAAGGGTGCAATGTGTGATAAGTAAAAGACATACAATGGCCTAGCTTATAGCTTGGTAATTATAACTCATGAGTTAATTTTTGAATGATTCAAACTTATAAAAAGACTGATCCTATGATTGATATGGAAATATGGATAAATAGGGTATTTTTCTCACTTGAATTATTGATTGAGTGTTTAGTGGTATATTGCCTTGTGAGTTGTATGTGGGTAATGAATGAGGGTTAATCTTATATATAGACCAATCCATTTTGGAAATATATTGCTTTAAAGGACTTAGGATGACCTTTTGGATACATTTCCTTTGAAAATTGGATGACTTTTGAGAACTAGATACTTTTTAGGAAAACAAATAGTTGTATTGACACGTGTCTTCCTGGGACACAAGTGTTTGGGGAGCTAGAAAATAGGTATAAGTCCAAAAATGGAAGTGAAGGATAATAATCAAGTTTAGATATTTTTTCATAGTATATAAGTCATGGGTCATCAAAATAAAAATGGTCAAAATAAGAGATAATCAATTAGGCACAAAAATATAATGAACATGAGCCTGTGGGTAGCAGAAAAGTTTAGAACTAAAAGGTACAACCATGATATGTATTTTTTGAGTGTAGAAGATTGAGGTACTATATAAATCAGATTTTAATATCTACAACTAAAATAGTTGGCTCTTTTTTATTAGTGTGATCAAGATTATGTATCTTTAATAAACTTGGCACTATGATTCTATTATTGCAGGATGATATGGTTAATCTATTTGATTCGGGTGAGATTGACTAGATTGGATAGATTGACTACACTTGAATTATGCAATTGAGATTCTATGCTCTCATTTAACTTGGCACAATTCATCCTTATATTGGATTGGGGGCATGATCACCCTTAAATTCTCTTATTCACAACTTCAATGTTCAATTGTGAACCTCTCTCCAATCTTTAATCTAGGAAGCATCTCTACCAAGACAAACTACCAAGGGGCAACATGGTTGCATAAAAAAATAGGTTTACTCCTTCCTTGCTCTCTCTTTTTTTTAATATTTTAAAATTATTCAATTTTAAATTATATGCACTAATTACACATATAACATTATCTTATTTTTAGGTCATTTAGATACAATAAATTTAATTGAGGCTCAAACAAATACAAGGTGTGTTGTACACACCATGGTACATTTTATTTCCTTTAACCTAGTAATTTCATCCTTATGCATTGCTAGATTAAGGTGGTGGAGGGGAATGTAGATTCTTAAATTTGGATTTATATGTTAAAATAGTCTTGTATATTTGAAAAATATATCTCAAGGCTCTTCCCTTCAGTTTGACCTTTCTTTCAACCAAAAGGCTCACATTCACCTCCTCACTGGGTCTAATTACTTCTTCCTTAGTAAAACCTTGATTAATTTGATTATCTAGATCACCTATATCCATAAAACTCATAAAATATATTATATATCCTTCACTATTAGTTATAGAACCTCAATAAATTTCCTCAATGCTGGACAATTACATTCAAGGTAGGATAATAGTGTCGATGCTATTATCCCTACTCAACATAAGTGTCCTTACCCTACAAACTCTCAAATTTATAAACATCTCAATATGTACGGGTTGGCCTAATAATGTCATTAACCCTTTCATGAGGATTATTTCTAAAGTGATAGTATAAATACATGTAAAGACCTACTCATTATCTATCTAGAAAATATCAAATAATTACCTCTCAAGCTTAAACATACTACTAAATTTAAAAGTGCAAAACTAAGCTATTGTACCATATACATTAATATTTGCATATAAATCATAAGATGGGTCATAATGATTAAATCTTATTCTATTTATGGTAAAGTCTATTTCGATCAAATTGTCAATTTTGGTTAGCTAAAGTTGTTGCCTTTTTTCTGAGAGTTTTTATTTTAAATCATTTTTATCTATTGAAATGGTATTTGGTCTCAAAAGTTATAGATTCTTCTTTGAAATATTTAGAGAAGTCATAAAGATCTTGTAAGGGGTATTGCTCTCAGACTATTGACATAAGGGATCCATTTTATGCTTTCTTTCTCAATGCTAAGTGTGAGGCCCATAATGTTGCAACACAATGGATAAATCTTTAAACCTTTTCATTGATCTTAAAACTAAGACATTGAAGCTAGCTTTATAGATCAAGGATGGTATTCTAGTTATTAGATTCATATATGTTCATGACTTTCTCTTAGGCATATTTGTCTAAATTAGCATCTTAGATATGAAGCTAAACCTCATCTCATACCCTGAAAATAATTATCAACTTCACCTTCTATTTTGCTTTGATGAACTTGTGTTTTTGGTTAGTGTTTGAGGTGTGTCAGGTGTATGTGCCATAAAAAACTCACCAAATATCTTGAAATTTCAAGTGATTTCTCACCTTGATCTTTCATGCAACATAATTATCACCATGAAAAAAAATATGTATCAGGATGAACAAACCTTCAACTATTTTGGCCATGATGAATGATAATGAAAAATTAGAAAACTAATTAAATAAATTAATTTACCACCTTTTTTTTAAATCACTTTAAAATTGTGCTTAGTCCCTTATTTCAGACGTCCAATACATTTGTAAGGTTCTATGTATTCACATGTTTTTAAATATTAAAGTTTATCTATTTATTATGGCCTTATTTTAAAAATCATAAAAATGGTTAAATATGAAACATTTTGGGTTGGAATAATTTTTTTCAAGGAGTGGTTTGATACAAAATTTCACACAAGTGGGAAAATGTTTATGGCCTAAAGCCTCAGTTTAAAAAATACACAATTAATTCTTGTTTGTGTACTATAGGTAAATGATAGAAACAATTATTCTGAGAGATTTAATGGGGTTTAGGTAATTTGTTTTTTAAATGGGTTGATACCATTAACAATATAATGTGGAAAAATTTACATCTATTCTCCTCTTAATTTGATAGATCCTAAATTAATTAACTTTTTGGGATCTTCTTAAGGCAAGTAATCTAACATTTCTAAAGTTAAAATTAATATTTATTTGTTTTTTAATTTGTAAAATTTACCAAATTTGAGCCCTAATTTTCATGAAACAATAAAACTTAGGCTAAAAATACTAATAATTTTTCATCCAATAAAAAAAAAACCTATGCTCAAGAGCTTTGTAGGTAGAAATGGTGCTCCTAAGGTTTTAATGATGCCTCATTTCTTCATCAAATGTCACTCCACCAAGAAGGAATTTAGTGGATGACATTCCTCTAAGTAATTAGTAATGACTAGTAATGAATATGTTTTAATAAAGAGTTGTATGGTTCTCTTTGGGTCATGTTGCTTGTCATTAGGTGAATTTGGTGATGCAAATTTTTAGTTATTATGTCTTAAGCACTACCTTTATCTTTTTTGAGGTTGTAATTATTAACTTGCAATGTCTCTAGGTTGGTTGGGTGTTCCTCTTATCTTGTATGCCTTTTTAAATTTGTGTTTTGGAGTTTCAAGCTATGATATCCTATTATTTTCAATATGTATGTATGCATGTATTTGGATGTGATTATTGTAACATAATAACATTGTTTAGAATATAATTAATTATGCTCATGGATCAATCAATGAGTTTCATAGCTTATTTGAGATATGATACACTTTTTTTAGGGTTGCATGTCATTATCTATAGCCACCATGTTGAATTATGTGAGGTTGAGGATGGATGTGCTTTTGTATAGATGAACACCCTTCTTCTAGTTCAAGAAACATCTTTGTCCTTTGGAACTGATCCACTCATTTTTATTTATGATTTTTTTTATTGGCTAGAGTACTTTATTGACAGTGAATTATTTTACATCAACGAATCAACCCTTTCACATATCAAAAAGCCCAAGATGAAATCTAACTAGTTTAATCATAGGCAATATATAAAAAATTATTGATCTTAATATGTACAGAGGGTTTTTATTTATAAATTTGGTTATAAATCAATAAATAAAAAATTGAATTAAGCATCATTGTATTTTAGAAATAAAAAAACTTCTTCAATAATTAAATTAGAATCGAATTAAATATGTATATTCTAGCCTATATAACATACTAGATATTATAAAAGAGACAATCTCTTAAAATAAATATCTCTGATGCATAAAAGTTTCTTTTCAATCTCTCTCTTTATCAATCTCTTAATGTCACAAGTCTAAAATAAACTAAAAGAAAATCAATGAAAAAAACTAAATGAAAAGTAAAATAAAAAAAATGATAACCAAATAAATAAGTGAAAATAAAAATTATCATAATCACTTAACACTATCAACTAAGAACTAAGAACAAGAACTAAATCAAGCAACACACTAAGAAAGATAATTACTTATATAAATACAATCAATAACTTCTATTGAAATAAAGCTAAGATAAAGTAATAAATAGACTTTAGAAATCTTTAAATACTAAATTGAGTAATGATGACTATGATAAAACAATAAAAAAAATAGTAAATAAGATAATCTATGCATCAAAATAAACTAAGAATAAAACATAAAATAAATAACAATCTAATCTAAAACAAAGATGCGATGAACATAAAATAAATAAAACTAAATAAGGAACCTAAAATAATAGAAATAAACTATCTAAATAAGAAATAGAAACTAACTGAAAACAAAAACAAGAAATAAATAACAAAAATAGAAAAAATATATATCTAAAATAAAAATAAAATAAATCTAACTTAAAACAAAAAGAAACATGTGCAAAACTTGGAACAGAAATTGTCTTAATAGTGTAAAAATGTAAAATTTATTAAGAAACAACTGAAAAGATTAATTATAAACATGATATTCAAATGAAAATTAAAGTATAAATAATATATTTAATAATTTTTCATGAACTATGAGGTATTCATCATTATTCAGGTCAAGTACACAATATTCTACTCATATGAATGCATATCTACAATCATCAAGTGATATTAATAATTGATAATATTTAGATAATTAATTGTGAATAAATTAAGAAATCTATATATACCTACATTATTCAAGTATATTATTTCACCATCAGAGAATGCATTGTTTGGTCTATCTATAAATAACTATTTTTTCTTAGATAAACTTGCACATAAGAAGAAAATATGTTTTTTTTTTAAATTATAAGAGTTCCTGATACCTATATATTTTCTCTTTTGTGTTGTGTCTCCAATCTCTTTATAAAATAACTGTCCTTGAGTAAATTATGAATCAAGTTACAATTAACTTTAATTAGTTGTAGTTAAAGTTAATTGACTTTTAAAAAAGTTAATTAGTTTACTTTATAATTTATAAAATTTATATATTAATTTTATAATTTTAAGTTAAAATAAGTCCAAAAAATTAAATAATATTATAGACCAAATGACAATTTATAATGGGTGGGGGCCCTTTGATTTGTTTGACATTCATTTAGATAATTATCTAACTTTGCATACAATAAATAATCTATAAATGTTAATATTAAATGATCTAAACCTATTTTAACATTATCATCCATAAAATAGCTTTTATCTAATATTAAAAAAGATAAAAATAAGCATAATAAATTGTATAAATACTAAATTTACTATTTTATGAAATAAATTTTTAATTTTGTTATGTAAATCAGATGTATTATTGCCAAACCATAAAGAGGGGTCTTGGTAACCTAGAGTCGTACCAGAGTGGATACTACACTAGACTTGAGCCAGGGAAAATCTAGTGGATGAGGGATAGATAGAGGGTAGGACCTATCTATTATTTAGGATTTTAAGGGATGGTCACGAGATAAGAAGGAGAAGAATGCCATAAATATATCTATCTAGCTAAAGTTAGGAAGGCGATTCATAGTATGGTCATAGAATCTAATTGTATCTATGTCTAGTTGTAGATTCTTAGGAGTAGTCAAAGACAAGTAGGGCATCATATATTTTGAGGTATGGTCAGCCCACTATATCTATCCACCCCCACCCACATATATTAATTGGCCTATCTATATAGATGGCATAGGGCTAGTCATAGATTATGAAGCCCTATCTATATATGGGGTTTTTAGTTTTAGGCTATAGATTTTATCCCATATAGTTTATGTGGGTCATATAATCTATTCATTTATTCTGAAGAAGGTAGGCCCACTATAGCTATCCTCCCTCACCCATCTATACATATTAAGTTGTAGAATATAGTATCTCAATATAACACTTGACTAGTTCATATACCTATTTGGGTGGCACTCACTCTATATATATGGTTGACACTCTCTATAAAGCTTTCATGGTAGTAGAAAGATGCCCTATAGACTTATCTGGCACTCAACACAGATAGATAGATGGCATGACACTTCCTTCTTGGCACTTGACATATAATATATATAACACTCGAACATAGCCATCTATAGATAGAGGGATATATGGGCACTTGATATTTAAACTCAAAATTTGCAAATTTTGCATACCAATAATATACTAACATACCAAAAAAGAAATATATAGTAAAACAAATCATGACCATATCAATTAGATTCACTTCAATAAATAAGATCAATGAGTGGATCCCATTTATCTATTTGATATTATGTATACTCTATCAAGGCATAAATAAACTCAATAAAATATTATTCCCACAATCATTATCAACCTCTAGCTTTAATTTCTTCAGCACTCATGTTACCAAGGGTTGACTCATAAAGCTGCCAACATGTTTCTTATCTAAAGAAGAGGGTTTATTTGGCATAAAAGAAGAAATTCTAGTAATTATATCCAAGGAAAGATTTGCATTAACAAGATTAGGATTTGACTGAAGAAAGAAAGCAACTTGATAAAACATAGGTGAATCATTAGGAATAAATTCATTAGTATTATGCATGCATTGATAATAATTTCTTAGAGTACCTCGTCCATAAGGATGAGATCTCTAGGGGGGCTCCTTGCACCTTTATGGGGTGCACCATGAAAACTCACAAAAGAACATAGAATGTTATCAATCAAGTTTCACAAAAATAGATAAGATCCATAAAAATAAATAAAAATAGGATTTTCATGGTGAAAAGGCCTATAATAAGTGTTGGCATCCCTATAACTATGAAAATATCTTCTATGAGAACTATTTTGTGAAGGGGTGTCATCACCTTATTTTTCAATATCTCTTCCTGAAATATTTCTTCCTCAAATATGGGAGTCTGAGGTCCACCCTAACATACTATTTTGAAATTAATTCAAAACAATAACTCATAAAAAAATCTTGTACAATAAATTGCTTTGAAAAAATAAATACTGCCACAAATCTGAATACTATAACTATTTTACAAATTTTAATAAACATCTTTATACAACTTTAATTCTGAGTGCAATATGAATGAATTTAAAGTCACAACAATATTCACTTTCAAAATGCCAACATTAAACATAAAATTATACTTATAGTTTTTAATATCATTTCAATGTTCATATGATATTGAATACGTTTTGAGAATGAACATCAATATAAGCAATCGTCCAATCATTAAATTTCATGAAATAATCAAACACTAAATCATATTTAGTATAGATTTATGCATGCATCCTAACTAACCGTGCTAAATTTATATCAAAATAGATTCTAAATTTATTTAAATGAAAAAAATTGCATAAATTTTGTGTATGAATCATTTGAAATTAGATATGCAAAACTTTAATGTTGTGCAAATTCATAATAACTGAATGCACTAAAAAAAAAGTATTTATATGCAAATAATGACAACCACTATCACATCATTAAAAATCACTATCTAAATTTATTATTTTCATATACCATGACTAAAAAATATCTTTACATAACTTTCCATCTTATGCAATACGATTGATTTAAAATATTGACACAAATTCAAAGAACAAAAAATTATTTGCACAAGAAAACCTTTGATACTCATGATACCAAATGGCTACAGGATTGTATTTTAAAGTGCATACAAAATATCCACCTTATGGGTTTCAAAATATATGCAACTATGTCTTCAAACTCAAAAATATATAATTCATGATATTAAAACTAGTCAACTAAATCCCTTTTCATATCAAACAGTAATAAACCCAATTCAAAACCTACATAAAATGTCAATATATTCACCTTGTGATCTTCACAATACCTTAAAGATACTATCTTTGTGAACTCAAAATATATGCAATAATACTTATAATTTCAAACTCAACAAGGTTATTTCAACAATTTAAACAATATTGAATCCTTCAAATATGACCAAAAAGAGACCAAAAACAAAAACCATATATGTTTTTACCAAAACAAACATATTTCTTCAAGCTTTCACAATTTAAAAATCTTAGATTATTTTCTTATAACCACCATGCAACAATATTATATTTTAAATTCATTCAAAACATAACAATCTAACTCTTTTCATTCAAAATCACATGTATCTGAAGTTAATGCCATTTATCAAAATTCGTAGCATACAGGTCTCAAAACCACTATATTGATATCTTATGTCAATGAGAATTAGTTTTAACTAAATTAATAGTAATGCTACAAAGAACCAAAAAATATTTGATTTTTCTAATAGTCAAAGTAATAGATATAATATGCATGCACCATTTTTTGCACAAAATCTTTTATGCATGCATGAGGGAGACATATCAAACAAGACATTTAATATGCAGAAGAAATATAGAGATATTTTAAATTGTGGAAACTAACAACTAAATATCACCAACTAAACCCATAAAAATGAAATGCATGCAAATTTATTCAAAATTTTAAATGATTTTATTAAACAAACTCTTGTCTTCATTACTTCTTTCTCAAAATTCTATTTAAACAATCATGCATTGACTTGTTTACACATTTATTTGAACCAAAAATCTTTATTATATAATAACTTTGAGAATGACCACAAATGACAAACAATAAAATTTATATATTAATAAAAATCAACCAATGCATACCTTGAAAAACATTTGAGCATGAAAAATCACTAAAACAAGCACAATCCCCCATCTAAGTCCAACCAAAAATCTTGCAAAGCTCGGCTTCCGTAAAAGATCTTAACAAAATGGTATGGTACTTAAGAAACATAAATTTTTATGTAAATGTGAATATTGTAACCACTCATTAAAGAGATTGAGTGATGTTTCAACTAATTTAGTAGATAAAAAATAATGCTAAAATCTCAAGGCTCGTTAAACCAAAAAATCAATCTACTAAAGCCCTAACAAGTACTGTAGAAACTCACCAAGTTTACCACCATAATTCTTAAGCTTCAGGTGAATGAAAATACTATTAATTTCATGTTAAATCAAACCATTGAGAAATACTTTATTGTGCATAGAATAACATATCATCATAATTTTCTATTTAGTGCATTAAATCTAAAGATCAGATGCAATATACACATTTATTCAAATTTGTCTAGGAAATCTACCAATGTTCTAATAAATTTGATCTTTAAAAATTATGAAATCAATTACCCCACCATTAAAATAACTAGGTAATATGACAAATGGAAAATATGACACATGAACGATGCTAAGGCTTTTAAATTTATAATATTATGATATTAATCAAAATCTAAACATGAATCTACCGCCTTACAACTCACTAAAAAAATATGTTACCTTGACTATGTGCCAAAATGATTCTAAAAATGCCAAGAAACATTGAGACAAAGTCAATAAAGAGGATATTATAGTCAGAAAAATTTGCATTCCAAATGGAAAAGTGAAATAATCAAACAACCAATCTATACTTGTTCTCAACTTACTTATCATTTTTCAATACAATCAATCAACAAATACATAACCCTATGATTATCAATTGAAGGAAACTATTACAAAATTCAAATATCAAATATGTTATGAAATCATTTTATCATCTTGTGAAATTTAATATTGATTCTCTAACAAAAGAAATTATGTCACAATTAAAATGTCAAACTTTATGATAATGGTCATCATAAAACAACATTGATCATATCAAGACTTTTGAAAAAAATGAGAGGTACTAAAATTAGGCATAACACTGGTGACCTTGCTATCTAGTCTTATTTTGTGAGATTGGGTTGCAAATAAATATTATAAATTTTAATAGACTTAAGAGTGTGATCCAAGTAAATTATTGTCTAAGTAAATAAGTTCTAACCCCTTTTAAAAGTAAGATATCAAGGGATGGATTGTTCAACTAGTGTGACATGAAGAATGATAAATAATATAACAATTTTTTTTGAACTGGATAAATAACCAATGTATATTGTAGAATAAAAATTATAAAAATAAAGTAATGTTCATAACACATGATTATTTAGTCCTAGTTATTATCAAATATTAATCTAGAAGTGATCAAGTATTCATATCTTGATAATGATATACTTTAACGATATGGCATAATGTTATGTCTTTCCTTTTGTAATGATGAAAACTCACATATATTTACAAAGAGTTAACCAAAATAAAAAAGAAATAAAATAAAAGAAGAAGAAGTAATCCAAAAAAAATAACAAAATATGTAAAAAGAAATTAATTGAAGAAATGTTTTAAATGATGACCATTGAGTGAATGACAACCAATTACAATCAAGGTCCTATAAATGAAAATCATTATTTCCAAAAACATTTTTTTTATAAGGGTCAAGCCAAAGTGAATCAAATTTATGATGTTTGTCAGGATCTTCATGAGCTTTGTCCTAGTACAATACTAAATCACAAACTTTAACACTTTTTGGAAATATTTCTATCAATTTTTTTTTAATGGTTTTCTCTAACCTCTTCTAATTTATGCAAGGTAGTAGATTTAGTCTTATCAATGGTTAAGAGATCATTATTTTTTATATCAATAACATTAGTATCTTCTATTAAATATTGAAGAGTGGTTATAGTGAAAAAGCTTTGGAGTTTTATTAGAAATGTAGTTTCAAATCCATAAGCCAACATGAATGGAGAATAACTAGTTTCATCTTTCACCATTGTGCAATCATCGCATAATGTTTCAAATATTTTTAAATGTCAATCATGTTTATTATCATACACCAATTCTTTAATAATTGAAAATAAATTCTTTTTAGTGGACTCAGCCTATCCATTACCTTGAGCATAATACTTTAAGGAATGACTATAAATAATTGAATAACATTTATAAAAAAAAATCATTTGAGAGAAATTGAAAACTATTTTTGGATATTATTTCATAGGGAATATCAAATAAAAAAAAAATTGATGCTCAAAAAATAAAATAATTTCAGTTGTAGTAGAACTTATCAAAGCTATTACTTCTGACCACTTAGTAAAATAATTTGTGGCTATTAAAATATATATATGACCAAATGAAGAAGTTGGATTAATATCAAAATAAAAATTGATACCTCACTTAGTAAAAAGTTTTTTTTAGGAATAACAAGATTTAAATTCATTGTAGGTAGTCTATTTCTTCTATTAAAAAGTTGACAAGGCATAGAAGTACAAACTAATTTATATGTATCTTAAAAAATATAGGCCAATAATAATATGCATGCATGATCTCATATGCATTAATTTTTATCGCATAATTAACACCACAACTACCTTCTTGACATCCTTTAAAGACCTTTTGAGTTTGATTATGAGTTAAAAAATATAAAATAACATCATCTTTATTCCCTTAAAACATAAAAATATTTAATAAAATAATTTTCAAAGATTGTAAATGAAGTGATCTTTGATTTGTATCTAAGTTATCAAGACAAACATGATTTTAGAAATAATAAATCAAATCATGGTACCAATCATCTTGTGAAAATAAATAATCTCACTCTTACATTTCATAGCCAAATTTAAACTATTTTCAAAAGTCAACAACCTTCATAGTTTTAAAATGAGGTTTTGTATGAAGAGAATCATCAATTATGTTTATATTTTTAGCTAATTTTTTAACTAAATTATTTTTATTAATAGTTTTAAATATTTCAAATTCAATATCAGACTCTTGAATCTTAAAAATTTATTTAGCTAATTTTCCTTAATTAGTAGGTTGCTTCAAAAAATAAGAAAATACAGGCAAATTTGATCAACAAATAAATTTGTTTCCCATCAAAATATATTTAAACTAAATAAAAGATAAATTAATAATAAATAAATATTTTGATCAAAGGATGCCTAGTTTTGATATCTTTTAAAACTTAGCTTCTATAGACAATAGATTATCATCATATTGAGTAAGAACAACACCTATGACTTTATCAGTGGCATTAACATAAATAATAAAAGACATGTTTATATTTAATTTAGAAAGTACATGTGTACTTGAAATAACATATTTTAAACTATTAAACATTGAATCAGAACTTACATCTCATACATAAATATGATTTTTCTTTAAAATAACTTGCAAGGATATAAATTTATTAACAAAATCAATAATAAATTTATACACAAAGTTTATATTTATGAAAAATTATTTAATGCCAGATTGATATTTAGGAGGTGATAAATATTTAGCATCTTTAATGGATTCGAGATCAATTGATATGTAATTTTTAGAGATAATATGACCTAATAATTTCTCTTCATCTACTCCAAAAATTGATTTCTTAGGATCGTGAGAAATATCATATTCCTTACATATTGTGAAAATTTCACGAAGATAATCAATATGTTTCTTTATCCTTTTATAATTCTTGGTAATATCATAAAAGTAAACTTGAATAACAATGCCAATAAAATCATCAAAGTCTACATGCACAAGCCTTTGAAAAGTGTCACTTGCATTTATTAAATCAAATAATTTTTTATTAAAAGTAAATGTTCTTTTTCATGTAGTAAAGTAGTCTTATGTCTATCCTCTAAATTTTAAAAAATATGATTATAACCCAAAGATTTGTCAATAATAGATATCATTTTAGATCATAAAACATGATCAATACTAGGTAAAAAAAATTTATCTTTAACACTAACTCTGTTTAAATTTTTAAAGTCTAAACATAATTGAATATCACCATTTTTATTCCTAATTAGAACCAAGTTAGCTACCCAACTAGACTACCTTATATAAAAAATAACACCATTGTCCAACATCTTATCAAGCTCCTTATTGATAGTGTCTTCCAACAAAGGGCTCATTCTTCTAACATTTTGCCTTACATGTTTTATATTAGGCTTAATAGGTATGTCATGATTAATAATTTTAGTATTATAACCTTTTATGTCTTTATATGAAACAATAAAATTATCAATAAATTATTTGAATAATTTAATAAATTTAATTTATTCTTCAAGAGTACATTGAATTCCTAAATAGATAAATTTAGGATCTTCCTCAGTGCCAAAGTTAATTTGAATAGTCTCACCTAAGATTACCCTAGATGACTTTTCAGTACGCAAAATTTTGGACTGATCGTTTGAAATGAACATTGATTCTAGCTGATTAAGTTAGCAAATAATTTATTAGTATTTAACTACAAGTAATCACCATAATTCAACACATAGTCATCATGGTAAAAATAAATTACCTTGTAAAAAAGAATCAATATGCTCATCATAATAAAAAAAAGGTCAATATAATGAAGATCAAATACTTTAAGTCTAAAAATTTAAAAAAAAAGAGAAATCTATAGTTGGTTTACTTTCACTCAAAGTAGAGTTAAAATAAAAAATAACAAGATTATCAACATGATAATTTAATTCTCTAAGTATATACATGATATTAAAGGTTTCAAAGCTCTCAAAAAATAACCAAACTTTTTGAGTGTACCTATGGAAACAATTCTTATTTATCTTAAAAAAATTTCAACTTGTCTAACTATCAATTCAAAATCTCCAAAGACCTCTAAATAGTTAATCTTTAAGTCTATATATTTTCCAACACCTATACATAAAGCTTTAAATTACGCTATATTATTAGTATTATCAAATGATAATTTATAATCATAGCAAAATATTTTACCAACATGCGAAATTAGAACAATTCTAACACCAATATCATGTTTTAAACAAGACCTATCAAATAATACATAAAAAGTTATTTCTTGATTTTTTTAGGTTCTTATAATGTCAACAAATCATAAGTACTAACTCCAATTTATATTGAAGAAATAGTGGTTGGTATAGACATTATGATATTATTATTGAAGATTACTAATGCATTCCTCCCTGTGCATGAATGCAATTTTATTTTCAATGGTAATCCATGTATCCTTCCCTATGAAAGAACCAGTTGATTTAGATTAATATATACCTAATAACATAGTTTAATTAGTAGGGATATATCAAAATTGAACATTAGACATGCATTTGATTCTTTCATCTTAGACTATCTTAATAATAATATCATAAAATTTACCATAGCTCTTGGTTTAATGAGAGTCAAAACCAATAAGTTTTATGCTATCAGTTTCATAAGATATGCATAATTGATCAATAATAAATTTAAGTGTTATGTCTTTAAAAGTTATTGTATCAAGAATAGAATTATGAATAATCTTGTTAGCGATATTAATAGAAACATATAATGGAGGAATATAATCTTCAGGAGGGTCAATGTATTGAGAAAACATATAACTATATTCATTATTAATAGATTATTATTGAAATCTTATTAAATTTTTAGGATTTGTATTTTTAATTACATAATTTACCTTATAAAGTTGTCCAGATAAACCAATAATTTTTAATAAAAAACTATCTTTGATTGTAGATAAATCATTAATAATATTATAAGCACCAACACCAGGATGATGAATGTGAGTGTAATTTTTAAGCTTATAAATATAATACTGAATATTATTGAATCAAGTAGATAAAGGATTATTTTACTGAGAATTTACAACATAATTATCTGAAGTAGTAATATTTTGTAAAATTTTATTTTTATTTTACACGAAAGGTTTGGAAGAAGAATTATGATTGTTAGTTATATTACAATTATATTTTAGGAAATAATTGTAATCATTTTGCCTTATTTTTATATTATAAGTATTATCAGTCTTAATGTTGTCTAAAGACTTGTCTAAACCACACATGTTTATGTTATTAACAAAGTCAATGGAAATACTATCATTTCCATAATTATATTTTTTTAAATTTTTTGAATAGCTATACATATTAGGGTCATGATCTAATTTTCAAACAATACAATAACGAATTTTTTATTTAGTTTTAATCTTTTTTAGATTATAAGTCTTACCTAAAGTGGAAAGTTTGTCATTTAATTGTCACTTGATGGTGACCAACTCGTTACCAAGATTATGGATAATTTTTAAAAAATTTACATTATCAAAATTTAAACCTATGAAAGCCCTATCTTTAAAACTAACACATTTTAATTTATTTTTATATTCTATGTAGAAAGTAATAATTTCATCATAATATAATATATCTTTATCTTATAAATCTATTTTCTTTTTTAAATACAAATCACTAAAAAAATATTATCTATGTTAGAGTAGGTTATTTACCTTAGCTCATGTTCAGCTAGGTATCTAGTTATTCCCACCCACTTATGTGTAGATATTTCATTTATCTTATTTTAGATATTATGAGATATTACATATTTATTCTTAGATACTATGAAGATAATTTTTACTTATTTTTATCTTTTAGGGATAGTTTTCTCTTAATCCTAGGTTTGATCTCTAACTTGATCTCTCAGTTATGATTGCTTACTTAGCTTGATCTCTTAGTTATGATTGATCATTTAATTTGATATCTTAGTTATTATTGATCTTCCTTGTCTATATATGCAAGGCTATTTTATTGTATTTGATGAGATTTTAGAAATGTAATATATGATATAGTTACTCTTTATTTTACAATCAATCTATAAGTCTATTATTTCATATTCTTGTTGTTATGAATGTGATGTAATGATAACACCATAGATATTGTGGCCTAGAATGTTTTTTTCCCATTATTTTCATGGTATCAATGCTTAAGATGTATAAATTCATTACAAGGACATTTTTTCCATATATCTATTTTTTTATGTTTGTTAAAAGGTTTGGCAAGAAGATCTCTATATTTTTATTGCAAATTTTGGATTACGGTGTCTATAATAATGATATGAAAGGAAGGAAGAATATCCTATTTATTATGTGGATCTATGATTGGTTCTATATTTTCTATGACATGGGCATGTTTCAGAAAATGCATTATCAACGCCATTTTAGTGTTTTTTTATATGTCATAGTCATAATTATTTTTTAGATCTATGTACATCAAAATGATGATGTTTAGGGTAGTGTGAAATTTAAGACAATAGATAGTAGCAGGGTGATGTGTAAAAAAGTGTCAATTTCAGACCAATAGACAAGAGTATTATTCATCTCAAATTTTCCTCTCTTTTTATTATGATGTAATACAAACATCAATCAAATCAATCAAAAGGGGGTGCTCTCATCCTTACCCTTATTCCTTTGGTCATATGGTATGTGGTTACATAGAGGGGGCTTAATTTTTTATTCCTACTAATGGGGGCTTAACTATTAGTCCTTGAACTTCATTTATGTATTTTTATTTGACCCATTTATGATGAAAAATATGTATTAACTATATTTGTTGATCAACAACTTGAAATTGAGTGTTCTTTTACAAAAGTGTATGTTTTTATTTTTGATCTATTGGTGTCATTTATTTTGTAAAATGCACTAAATTATAAAGTATCAATTTTTTGGGTGCTCATTACTTTTGTCAAAAGACGTTAAATTTTCAAGGTTGGATTTTTTTTTTAGGGTTTTTATACTTCCTATCTTTCTCCTTATTTTTTTAACAATGGATTCTCACTTCTTCGAGCCCTTCAATACCTCAAATTACAACACTCAAAATATCAAAATGAAGATAAACTTACAGCTAGAAGGCTTTTGGAGAGTTGTGTTTGGTGACTTTCCTCACTTTATAGATGAGGAAGGTATTGATTAGATTGTATCCATGTAATATAAGGTTCTTTGCTTGATTATCCTCCACATTTCCAACACTTTACAGTCTTATGTCACATGTGCCACATCACCCAAATAAGTTTGGGACTGGGCTTTTTAGCCTTATTTGAGAAGGATACTAAGTTTTTTGGGTCTTTTAAACCCTCTTTTACTCCACCTCCTTCTATTCCAATTCCTTTTTCCTCTTGTAACTGATGATTTATTTTTTTATGATGACACATATATCATTTATTCTATTAGTGAGGACTTTTCTTTTTATGATGGTTTGTTTAAGGCATTTATTACTTCTCATATAATTTGTACTCTTATTCATTTCATTGATCAAGAGGACATGATTTTTGAGGATGTGGCACCTCCACCATCACTTTTGGAGATAATGGATGAGACACCATCATGACTTCCTGAGGATGACTTTTATTTTGCCATAGTTTTTATTCCTTCATTGCCTACTCTTATTTGTGAAGATATATATTTAGATGATGATTTTAAAGAGGAACCTATTATTGTTACACATTTTGATTTGGATCTTGTTATTTATCCTAATGATATTTTTACATATTATGTGATAGATCCATTTGCTCGCATGCTTGGTTTTTTGAGAGATGCTCTTGTTTTTAGGTTTTACACACTCAACTCTATGGGCTACACCAATAGTATTCTTGACAGTGACTTAAATAATATTGTATCTCTTATTATGCCTATTCTTTGGCAACATCATTATTATCAACCAAATTTTCAGCCCAAGGAGGACTACTCCAACCTCCTTAAATTTGGAATAACATTGGAACACATCATCTACTATAGGTGACAATTCTTAGAGGTGAGTCTCTAGATTATGGGCTAGCTCCCATGTACAACACCTAAAACTAACTATTAACCTACTTACCTTGAATAAAAAGAGATATAATAAGATAAAAAACTAATCTAATGGAGGTGATGCACAATGATAAACTCCACAACTTACTTGAACATGCACTATGAAAGAACAACTACAAATCTGATTTCAAAACTCAAGGTTATCCTAACACAATACTTCAATATGAAGGTAAAATGTAAAGTATAATCTAAGGTATATGATTAATATGTATGATAGTGGACTCTAATAACCATATTATGCACTTAAAATCACATAAATCTATCAGTTACACTTCATAAGACCTATTAGAATGTAGATTACTCATACCAAGCATGAAAGACACATATAAGTGCAAGGAAAGAGAACTATCACTTGTCACTCATCAATAGAATACTTCAAAAAATTATAAAATAATTTGAGAAATTAAAACCAATTTAAATCTTTATTTTAAAGGAAAAATTAGTATGCAATTCAATAGGGATTTTCCATATTTGCCAAAAGAGGCAGTTTATATAGAGAAAATGAGGAAGAGAGAGAGAGGGGCATAGAAGAGGGAGATTACCAAGTGACCAAAAGATTTCCAAATGATAAGGGAGTTATAAAATAGTCCTAATATACTTCTAATGATGTGTTTCTATTCTGAAGATGTTTCATCTTCCACATGGCATAGGAGTTTCAAACTTAGCTTGACACCTTGCACTACTTCTTCAAAATTGCTCTTCTTTGCATGAAAATAATGATAAATGGGTTTTTTAATCATTAATTCACTATGAATTTCCTTAAAAACTTTTCTTAGACACTTATCATACATTTTAAAACTCCCTTATTCTAATATTTTAGTATCAATCATCACCCAACTCCTTAGGTATCTTGAAACTCATTCATCTACTACGTCTATCCTTATCCAAATGGCTCAAAAATTGGAATTTTATTCATAAAGGAAATATTTCTCCATGAAATACATCCTCATACCTTACCATACCTGAATCAATTTTTTTGGTTTCATCGAAAAAACCCTAAGACTTCATCTTGCACCTTATGTTCTCTTTTGGCCTCAATTCATTGTATCCCTAAAATCATGTAAACCTCCTTGTGTATAAAAATGTATAGAAACTCTTGGAAAACTATGAATATATTTGAGTATCAAGTATCCCCTTATATATCCATGCCAATTTTCATGACCTGAAACCAAGTGGAAATGTCTTTTTGTTGTTGTTCTCTTTCCCCAATTAGGCCTTAATTAGGCCTCCATGCCTAGAAGACTAAATTTATATTCAATATCTCTCCCACACATATGAAACCACAAAAAAGTATGTGATTAATTTTCTCCAACTTATAAATAACCTCCATTCCAAATTTTAGGTTTGGATACACTGTGTAGGTATGAGAACCATGAAATGGTCCAAGAAATGAGCCCTTTCTTAAGCCTATTTCAGATTGCCCCTAAAAATTAGATTTGTTTGAGAATATATAGGGTGTCTTGTATGAATTTTTGGGATTATATATATAATACATTCCAAATCTCCACCCTCAATAGTTTTTAAGTGTTCAATTATTCAAAACTTCAATTTAACTTTAAATTTATGTAAAATAAAGCATTAATTATAGTTCATATAGTTTTATGTACAATAAAATTACATGGTGATGACCTTTAGGGAGTATAAAATGTTTTTTGAGAGGTTTCAGGAACAAATTAAATCATCTCATGAACTTTGGAGGCCAATCTTCCACATGGGGTCCTTATTAGGGTTTTAGGAGGGTTTAAACATGTTTGGGTTCTTAATGATTGTTCATAAACCTTGGGTCCTTAATTCCTAAAACAATGCCACAAATTCAAGTGAATTATCCCCCTAAAATTTCCATAGGATCAAATTTCCCATGCATTTTTTCCATATAGATCCAAATGCAAGAAGTTGCTTCTTGGGTTGAAACTAGGCCATTAAAGGGTAGTTTGCAGTCTTAAGAATTGTTCATGAAGGTGAATAATCCAAACCAACAACCAATACCAAAATATTAAATTGTGGGAACCTATTTATCATCCTTTAAATCCACTATGTCTCATTCACAATATCAAGGTCATACCAAGCAAGAGATTATTGGTCTTGAATTGCTTTATTGCATTAGAGGAGCTTGAGGAGATCTTATTGGAGTAAATGTCACTTTCCTTATCTTCCTCTATATATGGTTGATATTATATGGTTTGTATTAACCTTATTAAACTCCAAATGTTCTCAGGTTTCATTTCACCTTAAACAAGGCACTCTTCTCCAAATGGGTATACAAGCATGTGTTTTTGGTTTTAGACTCTACAGGCCTAAACAATCTAATCAAAATTAGCCTCACTTTTGATAATTTTGAGGAATATATGAAATAATATTAGAATTATAATATCATATAACATGATCTACCTCCTTCCATAGTGACTTGATCTTTCTCAAAACCATACAAGCACCCCTCACTCTAGGCAGGCCTATAGATGACCATTGGTTGTGTGAACAAGGTTCAAATGGATTTTATCTTGACCAATATCTTTATTAATTCTTTCATGTTTCCTTTTAATCTCAAATTAACTCATTCAATTTTATATCTACATAAGCTAAACTCCAATTCTCTCAAGTGAAATTTGTCTTCTTCTCTCAAGTTTGAAACCAACATGCTTCCCTAAGCAAACCTGTAGGTAGTAATTGTAGTTTTGACTGCATCTTTAGGATTTTTAAGGTCTCAATACAAAAATAAGAAAATAAATAACCCCTTGTTATAGTTTTATTTTATTCATCTTCTTTTTTGAAGTTTTAAACCTTTATAAGACCTTTCATCATCACTTGCATACACTATTTTTCTCATGTTTGTTCAAGACACAACTCTAGGTGATGATTATGAAACTTTTTGAAGAGTGAGTATTAAAATTGGATTCCTCAAATAAGATATGTAAATTTTAATAATGATTAACTTCAATGAATTCTCTTTTCACCATCTTGGAATGTCATTAGTCTTCCATAACATCTACAGGATTTTTTGTCTTCTTATCTTCATACATAGGCTTGTGTATGAGTATCTAAGCCTGTACACTTAATCATATACACACTATTTTAAATATAAAATCACTCAAGAGTTATAATTGATACATTTCCTTCTTATACTTACATTGATTCATGTTTCCACACTAATTACTCTTTTCATGACAATTAGCCTTTTGTCCAAATGAGGACCTACATATCTGTAACCTGTAGGTCTGGCCTTTTTGCTTGAATTGACTATTGAGATAACTTATTAAGTCTTTAAAACCTTGAGATTGTGTTAAATATTGTCTTATTCATATCATTTTCCTTGATATCGTAAGTCTTCTATTTAGCACTATACAATCTCAAATTTGCCCAATGTATATACATGCTTATGTATGAGGTATGCTCATATAGAATCCTCATGTATGAGAGTTAGAGTCTATGTGTTTATTCATTATCTTTGTTGAGGAAATGGGGTTTTTTAAAAATTTAATGAGTGTTTAGGATGTATATCAAGTCTCTCCATGTCTTTGAGCATCTTCAACATGAGGCCTATAGTCCATGAATGTCTACCTATAGGTCTGTAACCTATGGGTAGACAAAACTTATCCAAGTATTTTTTACAGAATGTATTTTAGTCTCATTCTCATTAAATTGAGATTCCAACATATTTAATAGTGATTTATCATGCTACCATTGAACCTTCATTTCTATTTAGGCCAATTTTAGTAGTCAAATATGTAGAAGATTGTTCATGTACTACACCTTGTCACCACTTAAAGATTGTATACAAGGATAACTATTCAAGGGGAGAGTACATGAATCCTCTAAAAGTGAGAAATATTACATGAATAATGAGGAAATTAAAAACTTTATCATAATATAAAAACTTCAAACCAACCAAAACCACTTGCAGATGGGGTGGTACATTCCATATGTTTGAGATGCTAGTTTACTTGATCAAGGCACTTCATGAAGTTAAGTTGATTGATGAAAATGGAATTAAAGGGACTCCTTTGATATTTGAAAACATCTCAAAAAATCCATTCTCCTCTATCAAACTCTAAATTGAAGAAACACGAGTAAAACTAGACCCTACTTGAATAAACAAGACATAGTGACCCCCTTTCACTCTTAACAATTGTTCATAAAGGAGAGGGGATGAATCTAAAAACTAATGCCACAATTTTTAAGCTTACTAGGACCCCCTTCTATGTAAAAAATATTATCCTCTAACTTTATCTCTCCTAGTCATACAATACATTTGAAAATTTTCTTTCTAAGCTTGTGAAGGAAATGATGGAGTAAAGAGAGTTATTTTCATCATTAATACCTAAAACTTCATTAAAAGTGTGAATCTAACTTATGGAAGCTGAAGATACTTCTCTGAACCATTTTCACTTTTAAATAGATCTCTCAAGTCTGTATAAGTGCCTATAACTACATGCAAGGGAGTATTTCTCTCAATTTAAGAATCAAAATTCAAGTTTATTAGGCTCTAACCACTTTTTAACTATTATATAACATCAATGACATTATAAAACTTCTTTAAATGTTTATCCTTTAGCATAGTACATACAATTCATCCATTTTGGCATAAAAAGGTGACTAAAAGACTTTGTGGTGTATAACAACATAATAAATGGTTAATGCATGAATATATGAATTTTAAGACATATAAAAAACCTTATATAAGGATTAAATCCAATGTTAAACCTTGACCACCATGACAAACACATTGACTCATGAATGACCTTGAGGCTATATAAGTACATGTGAGACCAAAACTCAAATAATGTTAATCAATGACTAATGTGATCACATGAAGACCATTACAACACCATTACAAGACCATTAAAATACCATAACAACTACATACAAGCTTGAATAACCTTATGAAAAAATTTCAACCTATAGGGGTTGACCATTTTGACTTGAGGATCAAAATTAGTCAATAATCACCACAACAATAGTGTTTTTGCAGGTGATGTATCTTTGAAACATCATGATTTCATTCATTCATTTTAATCTAAACAATTTTTATATGGTCTAATTTCATGAGGAATATTTTGACATAGCTTAGTAAATATGGTTATAAAATGGTAAACCATCTCACATAGATCAATAGAAATATCAATAATTTCATTAACTAGCTCTAAATCTTCATTAGGCTTGTTGAAACAAAGTTCTAACCAATCTTATATGTCTTTCTAGGTATTAATTACCTCAGTAGGAATACTAATAAATGCTTGATAAGCATTTCCTTCTAATTTTTTTGAAAATACTCTAACAATTTTTTTTCCATTAACAATACCTAGAATAGTGAAAATTAACTTTGTTAAGTACAGGATATACTGGGGGGGTGAATCAGTATATCATAAATCTTATAAAATTTCACTTAATCAAATTCCACTTAACCATACAATCAAGATATGAAATAAATATGAAACAATAAAAACCACACAAGATATGTTGGGGATCAACCAACAATATGATTACACTTATGACAGCAATAAACCGCGGAATTAAATAAGATAGATAAGTAACTAGAATGATAAATAGAAAAGAACAAGAGATACAAGAAACCACCCTGAAAACTTGTATTAAACTCTTTACAGAAGGAATACAATTGAAGAAACTTCTTTCTTCCACACCTCTCTCAGATGTACAAGATCTCTCTCTAGATCTCTTTCCCTCAAGAGCTCTCTCTCTCAAGTACAATCAACTCCAACAACCTAGATTGATTCACCTATAAAATTCTATACTATTTTTTCAACATTCACAATGTTCTACTACAATAGCTAAGAAGATCTTTCCTACATATAGAATTAGGAAACTTGAGCATGCACTTACAACCAACAGTTAAGCCTCTTGAACAAGGGCTCTAAAAATAGTCTTGCTAATAATAGAAACGCGGACTTAAGACTACAACTTAATCTCATCATGCAAACACTCGGTTCTGTCCTCAGAAATCGATTTCTGGATGCACAAGTAACCGACGCCGGTTCCTGCCTGCTTGCACCTGATCGATGTCAGCCGATCCCTGCCGACGCCGACATCTCTTCAACTGCTCCTGACCGACGTCGGTCGCTCCTGACCGACACCGGTGACTGTGTAAACCTGCAACTTTGGTAATGCGCTCCTTGGTGAAGCTTTTAGGCTCCACACCTTAACAATCTCCCACTTGGAGATAAACAGCTACACCAGTACCTGTACAACAACATCTTCTAGCTCCTCCATCTTCAACTCAATCATGAAGACCAATAGAAGTTGAATGAAGATTCAACTTCTCCTTTGCAATTGGCTTGGTTAACATATTAACAGGATTCTTATCTGTATGGATCTTCTCTAGGTTCAACTCACCATCCTCCAACACCTATCTTATGAAGTGGTACCTAAGCTGTATATGCTTGGTTCTTGAATGAAAGGCTGAATTCTTAGCCAAATGAATGGCACTCTGAATATCACTGTATAGTCTGCAACTCTCTTTCTCCTTTCCAAGCTCTTCCATGAACCATGTCATCCATATCATCTCTTTGCTAGCCTCCGTGGCTGCAATATACTCTGCTTCTGTAGTTGACAAGGCAACAACCTTCTACAACTTTGATATCCAGCTAACCACCGTTCCACCAATAGTGAAAACATATCCTGTGGTGCTCCTCTTGCCATCCAAATCACCTGCCATATTTGAATCTACATAACCATGTAGAGAAGTATCTGAACCTCCATAACACAAATGCCTACTGCTGGTTCCTCTCAGATATCTAAGGATCCACTGAACTGCTTTCCAGTGTTCCTTCCCTGGATTGGCCATATACTTAAAACTCCCACTGCTTGGGCAATATCTGGTCTAGTACACACCATTGCATACATTAAACTCCCTACTGTGGAAGAATATGTAACTTTACTCATGTACTCTACCTCATCATGTGAATTAGGACATTGTTCTTTACTCAACTTAAAATGTCCAGCCAAAGGTGTGCTTACCGGTTTAGAATCATGCATATTAAACTGTTTCAACACCTTGTCCACATAATCCTCTTGAGACAAAATCAACTTGTGATTTTTCCTGTCCCTCTTAATGCTCATGCCAAGGATTTTCTTCGCTACTCCCAAATCCTTCATGGCAAATGTTTGAGCTAATTTCACCTTAAGCTCAAAGATATCATGCATGTGTGATCTTGCAACCAGCATATCATCTACATACAACAATAGAATAATATATCTACCATTTATCCAATCTCTTAAAATACACACAATGGTCAGATTGACACCTACTATAGCCATGCTCAGTCATAAACCTGTCAAATTTCAAATACCACTGTCTAGGACCTTGCTTGAGGCCATACAAGCTTTTCTTCAATCTGCACACCAACTTCTCCTTACCTTTGACCTCAAATCCTTCTGGTTGTTCCATGCATATTTCCTCATCCAAATCTCCATGAAAAAATGTTGTCTTAACATCTAGCTACTCAAGATGCAAATCCTCAATAGCAACCAAAGACAATACAACCCGTATAGAAGTCATTTTAACAACAGGAGAAAAAATCTCACCAAAATCAATACCTGGCTTTTGTGCAAATCCTTTCACTACCAACCTGGCCTTATATCTCATCTTTCCATTCTCACCTTCCTTCAAATTATAGGTCCATCTGTTCTTCAGTGTCCTCTTACCAGCTGGCAACTCAACCAAATCCCATGTTTGGTTCTCTCTCAAGGACTCCATTTCCTCAACCATGCCACGCTCCCACTGACTCTTGGACTCCACCTGTAATGCTTCTTCAAAACTCTTTGGTTCTCCACCATCAGTTAGCAATAAATAGAATAATGAAGGGGAATATCTAATTGGAGGCTTACTTACCCTTTCTGACCTCTTGATGGGCGTCTGAGACTCATTCACAACACGATGTCCACCCAAATTCTCTGACAGTGACCAACCTCGGTCACCTCTAGACCTGTTACTGGCCGACACCGGTTCTTCTTGACCAACGTTGGTACCTGTTCTGCCGACGTCAGTCTCTGTATGACCGACATTGGTTTCTATTCTACCGATGTCGATTCCTACCTTGCCGACGTCGGTCTCTGTGTTTTTCTGTAAGTGATTATTTCTTTTTCCCACGAGCTCATTTTGGACCGTCACCTCATCCAATTCTCCATTACTCTGCCCAGATTGGTTCAGCTTCTTCATCTGATCACTATACATCACTTTTTCATTAAAAACAACATCACGGCTCTTAATTACCTTGTTAGTTCCTAGATTCCAAAATCTGAAACCAAAATCATCTGAGCCATAGCCAATAAATGTGCACCTCATAGACTTAGCATCTAGCTTCTTTCTATTTTCCTTATCTATGTGCACAAAGGCTTCACAACCAAAAACTTTGAGATATGAGAGATCTACCTTTTTACCTATCCATGCCTCTTTTGGAATTCCACCATCTAGAGCTATAGAGGGTCCTCTGTTAATCAGGTACACTGCAGTGTCAACAGCTTCTGTCCAAAACTCTAAGGGCAAACCAACATGTAATCTCATACACCTTACACACTCCATTATTGTTCTGTTCATCCTTTCAGTAATACCATTCTGCTGAGGTGTCCTTGAAACCATCCTTTGCCTGTGGATTCCATGCATATAACAATACCAGTTGAACTTATAACTGCATAACTCTCCACCATTGTCAGATCTCAGGCACTTCAATATTTTTCCTGTTTCATTCTCAACCATAGCTTTCCAAATCTTAAAAGTCTCAAATACATCAGATTTATTCTTAATACAATAGATCCATACCTTTCTTGTAGCATCATCTATGAACGTAACATAGTACTGTGATCCTCCAATAGAAGCTACCTGAGCCAGTCCCCACACGTCTGTGTGAAGAAGCTGCAACTTATGCTTCTTCTTTGTAGACCCAGTCTTGAGAAAACTAACCCTTTTCTATTTTCTAAATACACAGTGCTCACAAAATTCCAGATCTATGTTTTTCAAATCTGAAAGATTACCTCTAGACTTAAGAATTGACATCCCCTTCTCACTCATGTGGCCAAGCCTTGAGTGCCACAATTTAGCATCCACATCTGAAGTAGATAATACAAAAGGAGAAATATTAGTAACACAATTACATAAATAGAGAGTACCAACTCTCTTACCTCTGGCCATAACAAGTGCACCCTTGGTCACCTTCCAAGATTCAGCTGTGAGAGTTACTGTACAACCCTCATCCCCTAACTTTCCTGCAGAAATCAAATTCCTCTTCAAGCTAGGAACATGCATAACATCTCTCAACACCCATGTGTTGCCATTCTGTATTTTCAACTGCACTTTACCTTTGCCAATAATTTTACAAGGCTCATCATCCCCTAAGTATACTATTCCAAAATCTTCATGGATATAGTCACTAAAATATTCTCTATTAGGGGTAGCATGAAAAGATGCACCAGAATCTAATACCCAAGATTCTATATTATTATGCAAAGAGAATATTAAAGCATCTTGTGCAATACCTGCAACCTTTGCTTCTTCTTTTCCTTCGTGCTGATTGTCCTCCTTAGGCTTTGACCAACAATCTCTGGTTATGTGCCCCATCTTTCCACAATTCCAGCATTGTGGCCTCCTGCCATTTCTGGATTTGGATCTACCTCTCACCTTAGACTTAGATCTTGATCTCCTCTTGCTCTTCTCTTTTTGCCTTCCCCTACTCTCAAAACTTAAAGCATTCCCTGATATTTCTTCTGTGCTTTTCCTGTGAATTTCCTCATTCAAGATAACACTAACAACATCCTCTACTTTCAAAATATTTGAAGCAGATGCAGTATTAGAAACTGCCATTACTAAGCTATGCCAGCTTTCAGGCAAAGAACATAATATTAAAAGAGCTTTAATTTCATCATCAAATACAATATTGACTGAACTTAATTGATTAACAATTCCATGGAAATCATTCAGGTGATTAGATACAGATCCACCTTCCTGCATACGCAAATTAAATAACTGCTTCATAAGATATACCTTATTAGAAGCTGAGGGTTTTTCATACAAATTTGCTAAAGTAGTCATCAACTCTATCGTAGACTTTGTTTGTGATAAATTATATATCACAGTAGATGCTAGACTCAGTCTTATAGACCCCAGAGCCTTTCTATCAAGAACTTCCCATTCTTCATCATCCATGTCTATGGGCTTCTTTGCAATCCCACCTAACGGTAAGTATAGATCTTTCTGATACAGATAGTCCTCTATATGAATTCTCCAATGTTGATAATTTTTGCCATTAAACTTCTCCATTCTCAGCTTACTTTCTTCTACCATTGCTTCTCCCACTCAAACATAAATCCCTGCAGAAACCCCTGTGAGCAACCTGTAATCAATACACACTACACAGATCTGAACCACCTGTTAGTGAACCTGAGCTCTGATACCACTTATGGATATTAAGCTCTAAACCTGCAACCTGGATCTGATACCACTTGTTGGAGATCAACCAACAATATGATTACACTTATGAAAGCAATAAACCGCGGAATTAAATCAGATAGATAAGTAACTAGAATGATAAATAGCAAAGAACAAGAGATAAAAGAAACCACCTTGAAAACTTGTATTAAACTCTTTACAGAAGGAATACAATTGAAGAAACTTCTTTCTTCCACACCTCTCTCAGATGTACAAGATCTCTTTCTAGATCTCTTTCCCTCAAGAGCTCTCTCTCTCTCAAGTACAATCAACTCCAACAACCTGGATTGATTCACCTATACAATTTTGTACTATTCTTTCAATATTCACAATGTTCTACTACAATAAGCTAAGAAGATCTTTCCTACATATAGAATTAGGAAACTTGAGCATGCACTTACAACCAACAGTTAAGCCTCTTGAACAAGGGCTCTAAAAATAGTCCTGCTAATAATAGAGACACGGACTTAAGACTACAACTTAATCTCATCATGCAAACACCCAGTTCTATCTTCGAAAATCACTTTTTGGATGCACAGGTAACCGACGCCGGTTCTTGCCTGCTTGCACCTGACCGACGTCGGCCAATCCCTGCCGATGCCGGCATCTCTTCAACTGCTCCTGACCGACGTCGGTCGCTCCTGACCGACACCGGTGACTGTGTAAACCTACAACTTTGGTAATGCGCTCTTTGGTGAAGCTTTTAGGCTCCACACCTTAACAAGATAAAGAGATACACTAGATTTAATGTGGAAACCCAATGTGGAAAAAACCATAGAGAACAATCTCAAGTATATGAATGAGCACTAACTCAAACTACAATATTCACAAGCACCAACTTGTAGGAGCACCAACCCCTTTGCTGAGCACTAACACAACAACTATTCATGAGCACCAACCCACAAGAGAACCAACCCCTTTTATGTATACCACACAACTATCTTTCAATGTTTTTTTCTTAATAAATGATAGTATATTACAATATCTCTTTCTTTTCTCTCCTTTGCTATTCTAAGCTAGATATGACAATTACAAATCATGATCTCTACTTGCATATTATAAATGGCTTCTCAAGACTTTATTTATAGCTTTCCAAATGACCTTTGTCATTCACCCTTTGTGACCCTTCAATCCTCATGGAAAATGGCACCAAACTTGTATGACCCTTCGTGTTCTTGCATTTGAAAAGTCATATGGTGACCCTTCATAAGCAAATGTGTCCTTTCCTCTTTTATTTTTATCTTGGTGACTTTTCATATTCTTCAAATTTTTCCTTCATGGAAAAATGCAACATACCCTCTTTTGTCTCCACATGGCGACTCTTAGAATTCCTCAAGATGACTCTTAATGAGAAAATGCATCCCATTCCTCTTTTGTCTTTACCCCATGACTCTTTGACTTCTCTATGGGCCCTCTTTTGACTTATATGCAACTAAAAATATATTCATTAATATTAAATAAATATTAACACACATTAGCCAAGATATGAATATTAAAAATACCATTAAATGATATGGGACCTTTATCACCAATAATGCAAGACCTTTGACATCAATGAAAATATTTCCAACAATTTTCTCCTTTGTCATTGATGGCAACCTCAAACTAAAACTGCCACATCTTGAAACCTATACTACACATGCCAACCTACACATACTACCATCTGAAAAACATATAGTAACTCCCCCTTATTGTAGCAACTTGTGTATGTTCCTTGTACCTATTCCCTATACCTATTTCTACACCTATACCTATACCTATATCTATTTCTATTCTTCTCCCCCT
The DNA here is from genome assembly GCA_037957365.1 of Torreya grandis. Classification (NCBI taxonomy): domain Eukaryota; kingdom Viridiplantae; phylum Streptophyta; class Pinopsida; order Cupressales; family Taxaceae; genus Torreya; species Torreya grandis. The sequence goes on from JARHVA010002272.1 coordinate 1,807,294, forward strand.
TTGACATCAATGGCAAAGGGCCTACTTGGAGATAACATTTAGCTCCCCCTCAACTGATGTTGATCCTCAATGGCAGGAAGTAAAAGAAATTACTCTTAACTCCTCTTGCAGATCCTTGAATGTGTCCTTTGATCATGCCTTTATGAATATATCTGATAACACATATAAATTGTTGCCTATCTACAATCAACTCATTTGAATCTTTTCTTCTAATCTCACAACCTTATGCATAAAAATTTAATGTGTATGCCTGATCACATATTTGACTTACACTCAATAGATTATTCTTAAGACTCTTTACATAAAATTCATTCTTAGTCTTAGTTCTACCATTATCCAAACTCAAAGTACCTTTTATGGCTATCTTGGTAGTGGTTTTATCTCTAAATTTCACTGTGCCACCATTGATCTTCTTTAGAGTTATGAACTTGCTCTTGTCTCCTATCATGTGCCTCGAACATCCACTGTCAATGAACCATGGTTGTTCTTCATTTTTTGCATGCAAAGTTATCTAAACTAATATAGAATCTTTAGGTTGTTTATTATACCATGAACATGTCTAAACCTTCTTCTTGATGAATGGAGCCTTGAAACTCTAGTCCTTCTTGACTAACTCGAACATGATTCTACAGTATCAGGTTATGTGTCCAAAGTTGTTTCACTTGTAACATATTATAGCCTCTTCATTAAAGCCTGATAGAGGAGTAAAAGGGCTGTGGATTTTTCTTGACTCTGTATGACTTTCCTTCTCCTTATTTCTAATATTGTTAGCCCTTTTTTGACATTCTATTTTCTTATGATCATATCCATTACAAACAAAATAGTAACCATAAAAATAGGACATGTTTGTGTATCTCTGACCTGATTGCCTTTTGTAACTCTATTCCTTTCAGCTTTCTTTGTTTGAGATGTCCTCTGTATTCTTAACTTCCCTTTTTATTTCCTCTTTTGTAAGAGATTCAACATACCTCTTTCCTTTTTCCTTGTCTGTAAAAGTAGTGGCCTCCCCTTTCTCTTTTTTGAATCTGATACTTGTCTTATATGATATTGGCTTTTGGATTTCTAATATCTTATTCAACATGTTAGTGTTATCCTCTAATTTCAAATCACTGACTAATTTATCATTGACTACTTTCTCAATATCTTCTTTTAAAGAGGCAATTTCAATAACATACCTTTCACATTCTTTACTTACTTTTGGAAATTATGCTGTTAGATATTTTTCATTCCTTTTAGCTTCTTCAAAGTATGTTTGTAGATCATCAATTATTTCTTTTGAATCCTTTTCATTTTTATTGATCTGGTGTTTCAATCTTTGATTCTTATTCTCAACAGCTTCTAATTCTTCTAAGGCACACATGAGTTCTCCTTCCATATTTACCTTGGCTTCATCCTCACTTTTATTGTGTTCTTATTTTTGATCATCTATACTTTTGCTTACAGAGGCATCTTCATGTATGATCATGAATAGATTCTCTTCTTCATCTTAGTCACTGACTCCACTATCTTCGATCGAGCTAAGATATTTAGAATATAAAATTTTCTTAAATCTCTTCTTGTATTTGCCTTTGAAGTTTTTCTTGTATGTAGACTTTTCTTCTTCATTTTCATCATTATTCTTATTTGGGAATCTATCTGTAAAATGTTCAATCTTACCACATTTAAAACATTTAAATGGTAATTTTCCTTGATATTTACCCGTGCCCCTTTTTGGTTTACCCATGCCCCTTTTTGGTAATTTTTCTTGATGGTAATTTTCATTGTCATCTTCATCATCATTAGAACTGTCACTTAATTCTTGAATTTTAGCCTTGTATTTCTTTGATGTATTGAAAGTAGCTTCCCTTTTTGAGGGTTTATCTTATTTAGTTCACATCTCATATGATGTAAGAATACCATGTAGTTCATCCATATTTAGCTTGGCAATATCCTTCATCTCCTCAATTGCCGAAACCTTTGCATCATATCTCATTGGTAGAGATCTCAAAACCTTTTGTACCACCATTGACTCTTCTAAATTTTTTCAAAGATATTGAATTTGATTTACTATTTGATCAACCTCTAAAAGATAACTTACTATATTTTATTCCTCTTCCATATTCAAACTCTCAAAATATCTTTTAAAAGTCTAAAGTTTAGCCTACTGAACCTTTTCATCACCTTTGTAAATATTCTCAAGTTTCACCCAAGTCTCATGAGAAAATTTATATTGCATAACTTTAACAAATTTTAATTCACATAAAATAGCATTTAAAACTTTAGTATTATTTTGACTTACCTTCTTTTCTATCAAAGTAGTTAAAGGTGTTTGTGGCTCTTCATATTCCTCCAACACTGCTTGCCAAATATCAAATCTAAGGGCCATCAAATAAGTCCTCATCCTTATGCTCCAAAAGGCATAATTTGACCCATCAAACAAAGGTTCCTTAGTTATATAAAAATCTCTATATAATCTAGTCATCATGCTTTCCCTGATCTACCTTCAAGCTGTTAAACTCTTTCTGAAGGAACCTGCTCTGATACCAATTGTTAAGCACAGGATATACCAAGGGGGGTGAATCAATATATCATAAATATTATAAAATTTCACTTAATCAAATTCCACTTAACTATACAATCAAGATATGTAATAAGTTTTAAATAATAAACACCACACAAGATAAAGAGAGACACCAGATTTAACATGGAAACCCAATGTGGGAAAAACCACAGAGAACAATCTCAAGTATATGAATGAGCACCAACTCAAACTACAATATTCGCAAGCACCAACTTGTAGGAGCACCAACCCCTTTTCTAAGCACCAACACAACAACTATTCATGAGAACCAACCCATTTTGTGTATACCACACAACTATCTCTTAATGTTACTTTCTCAACAAATGATAGAACATTACAATATCTCTTTCTTTTCTCTCATTTGCTCTTCTAAGCTAGATATGATAATTACAAAGCATGCTCTCTACTTACATATTACAAATGGCTTCTCAAGCCTTTATTTATAGCTTTCCAAATGACCTTTGTCATTCACCATTTGTGACCCTTCAATCCTCATGGAAAATGGTACCAAACTTATATGACCCTTCGTATCCTTGCATTTGAAAAGTCATATGGTGACCCTTCATAAGTAAATGCATCCTTTCCTCTTTTATCTTTATCTTGATGAATTTTTATATTTCTCAAAGTGTCCCTTCATAGAAAAGTGTGCCATACCCTTTTTTGTCTTCACATGGTGACTCTTGGAATTCCTCAAGATGACTCTTCATCAAAAAATGCCTCCCATTCCTCTTTTGTCTTTACCCCATGACTCTTTGACTTCTCCATGGGCCCTCTGTTGATTTATATGAAACCAAAAAAGTATTTGTTAATATTAAATAAATATTAACACACATTATCCAAGATATGAATATTAAAAACACTATATAATGCTATCGGGCCTTTATCACCAATAATGCAAGACCTTTGACATCAATGACAATATTTATAACAAACTTAAAAGCTTCTGAATACTCTTGTCATGACTCACTAAGATTTCTTAATAATTTTAGGTCAATAAGTCCTTTAAGTGAAGGTAATTTACCAAGATGAGTACCAATATTTTTGGGATTCTCATAAATATAAGGATTCAATGGAGGCTACTCATTAACTACATAAAACTAAGATTCATTATTCATTAATTATGTTTGATTTATTATTTTTTAGACCTAAATCAGGTCTTAAACTCTCTTTTTTGGTTATATTTCCATTGGAAGTTAAAAAAAGTTCATGTGCTTGACTAGACTAATTTAACTCTACAATTATATTAGAATTAGTAGGGATAATAAAATTATCAAAAGGGAAAGATTTAGAAATAATACGGGTTCTAAGTTGAAGATTAACAATAAAAAATTATTCTCTTTCTCTCTGAATGTGATGATGTTATTGCATATTATTGTAATGAAATTACTTAGATTATTTTTATCAATATAATAATATATTTTAGAATTAAGAATAGAATAAGAAGATCCACAATAATTAGTACAAGAGCGGAATACTTGAATATTTTGACTATGTCACTTCAAGGGGAAACCTCCACAACAATACAATCATAAAAAAATTTGTAATATGATGTTAAATTACTAACCACTACCTCCTATATATACTATTGTGTCTACACACCATTTTTGTGTAAAAATGAGGGACCCCTCTTTAAAATGATAACTTAGAGTTTCCAGACCTTCTATCTCGCTCTGACCAACTCCATCAAGAGAGAATATTTAAATTCTCATTCTACCCTAATCTTTCTGAGTATATTACATGTTTGTAGTGACCTATTAATCCTTGTTGAGAGCTCATGTGACCTTTGAAGTTAATTTAGTTGAGTTTTAGTGATATCTCAAAATAAACCAGGTTCTTTTTTACTTAGAGGGTTTAATGCGCTAAATTTTCTATAGGTTTATTTTCATTGAAAACTCTCAAGGTTGCAAACTCCTAGAGTCTCAGTCTCCTAGAATGTTAGATTCATAAAGTCATACATGGTACCTTGTGAAATCTATATGGTGACTAGGTGAACATTTTATTAACCACGTGTCTTTTCATTTTACTTAGTCTATTTTCATGGATTATCTATCATGTGCCATTTTAATTAATTTAATTTTTCAAGAAAAATTCCCATTCCAATCTTTTCCATTGAATAAGGAAGGAGATGGAAAAATAATTTATTTAATATTTTGGAACTATAGTTATTTTATATTTCAAGCTATTTAAATGGGGCTAATTAAATATTAAATATATTTTTAAATTAATGGGAATTGGAAAGTTGAATGTCTACAAGTAAACATAACAATTGGGACATGTATTTCTAGGAGGAGATAATAATGATCTTCCAAGAAAACTTATTAATTTTATCTTGCTTTCTTATCCTCAAGATAAGTGGGTCAAATTCAAGAAATTTTGGCAAATAGAAACAAAGGAGAAAGAGGCAATATCTAAATGTTTTATGGGCAAGAGGACAAAGATAGAATTAGTTGCCTTTTATACTCATGTCATCTTCTCAAATTAGAGAGATTGGTATTTTGGCACCAACTTTGGGGCCTCACATGTATTTATATGCCAAGATTTCCTTTTTGGCTATCTTTTGGCTATTTCAACAAATTCTTAGACTTCACAATTTAATTTTGTAGTTGAGGATGATAACCTTCAGGTGAGGAGATCAATGGACATAAACCCATTGATTTAAATATTCAAATGATGTATCTCCTTTTATTCAAGAAGGTGATCTCATTTAGAGATTGCATTGGAGTTGATTGGTATTGTGTATGTAGATTTTGGTGAGTTGTTTGCATATTTTTAGGTATCTTTTGGTGTGATTTGATTTCTATATTTTTGTTTTTGTGTTGGTTGAATTTATAAGTGTTATATATTAGTATTTTTATATATATATAGTTACAAGATGCCACCTTTTAGATCTATGGGAAGTTTGAAGTAATTTGGTGCAAAATTTTCCAAATTTGGGACATTGGGAGCAACTTGTTTATTGCAGTTGTGCGGAGCTTTGAATTTCAGATTTGTAGAGGTGTGTGGCTAGGTATTTTTCTATTGTAACATAATATCACATGTTTATAAATCATATTTCAATAAGAAGAAAATATTCAGAATTTACTATGTAAAAATTGTCAAATCTGGGTTCAAGTTTGTGAATGAAATTGATAAATTTATGTGGGTACCTTTTTCTATATTTCCACAGTATTTGGAGAGGGTTTGAAAATTAATGTTATGATTATATATTTTCAATAATTTTTCAAAATATCTCTTTTAGGGACATGACAGTGGTATCAAAGCCATAATCTTGCCAGCGTATAGGGTTTTAAGAACATATTTCTAAGTGAGAGGGAAACTAGACATTTTAAATGAGTATGCTGATTTTTTTATCATGAGAGGATCCCTGAGATTATTAAAATATGGGAAAATTTTAGATATTATTCATGAAAAAATGATTTAAATACAAAATAACCAAGATAAAATGATCAATTCACTTTAAAGGTTTCTAAATAGCATGCAGAATTTAGTTCTAGCTAAAACATCTTAAAAAGAGGATGATACCAGGAATGAACTCATGGGAAATAAAATTCCCATCTCTTACAAAGAACCTTAGAAGACAAGTCATAGATGTTGGAGAAAATAAGAAAATTTAGAAGTGAAATCATTTTCCAAGGATATGGAAAAGAATATAGCGGAACCAAAAATAGTTAAGAGTACACATGAGCTAAAATTCCAAGAGAAGGTCAAAGAAGAAATTATGGAGCATGATTCAAATAAAGAAGAGGAAAAATTCTTAAAATAAAGAGAAAGAAAACAAATCATAGAAGAATCCACCATACAGATGGAAAGTAAGGATTTTGATTAAATAAAAAATATTTTATTGACTTCTAAGATTGAATTTCCATAAATTATTTATCTTAAAGAATTCAAGGAAGAACATATGATATGCATGGCATGCAAAATTGAAAAAGTGAATGGTGCCCATGAAACACCTATTCTAAGCATTGTAAAGAAGGACCTAATACCATATGAGAATAGTCATCAAGATAGTTGTATTGATGATCATGATTTTAGGAAGGATTTCCCAATTGAGTCATATTCTATTGATGATATTCTTCATGAGAAGGGTGGTACTACTACAAATCCCTTAGAGATTTTCAAATCAGCTAATAAAGGTAAACAATTTTATTACTTCTTTGATTACGTTATGACTAAATTTTACACCCTAGGAGAGGTTGTTCATGCCTCTCCAAATTTTTCTAACATGGGATTACCTATAGGTCTATGGGTTTCTTATAGCAGAGATAAATCTCTAGGTTAAAGGGTTATCTCCCTTGATTTATCTTTAAGCTCACACACTACACTAGGCTAAGCACTATTGGGGGTGAAAAGGGAAGAAGGATAGTAAAAGTAACCTATGCTAATGAGGTGAGACACCACAGATAAGTCTATACAACACACTTACATCTACACTAAGAAAGAATACTCCTAAAACTAACCTCAACTCTATGTCCTTCTAACATAAGTATTTATCATAGAGGAAAATTTATATGCATATCTAAAGATGAGAAAAAAGAAGGTCTGATACTAGACACTAATATTCTCTCTCACACTTCAAGCCACACTTAACAAACACATATACTTTATAAGACCTTTTAGAAGAGATATCACTCACAAAAAACATGCAAGATTAAAATAGAAACAAGGAGAAGACATTCATCACTTGTCAACCAAGTACACTACTTGAAATACTTAGGTAAGAGATTATATAGATTAAATCAACTTTAGAGACTTTATTCAAAGTCAAAACAAGGTACCAAACTAGTAGGGCTTCACCATACTAAGTGTGTACTAGATATAAATGTTTAAATGGCTTGTATATATAGAGCATAGGAGAAGAGAGAGAAGGAAAGTGGAAAGGTCACAAGTCCAAGTGTTAAACTATGAAAACTAGTTACAATATAATAAAAATAAGTGGAAAATAGGTCAGGAAGTTGTTATGGAAAAGTGTCCACCTAGAGTTCATCATTCTCCCTCAAGTTAGCATAGAGGATCTTCACTATCCTTTTTGAAAGTGTCTTGATGATGAGGATTCCACTTGGTTGCTAAACACTACCATAAGAATTTTTTAACACATGTTATCTATCTTAGGAATTTGGAAATAAGATGTGAAAATCATAAACACCTCTCCAACTGATAACTTCTCTTGCACCCCTTGTCATTCATTGTCTGTAGTCATTCATTAGCCTTCTAGGCTTTAATATTCACACTTGTCATCAAGGTGACTTGAATTTGTCCAAGGGATCTCATTATAGAGGTGTTATGACATATATTCAAAGCCTTTTTATCCTCTAGTCTATCAAATAGACCTCAAATGATTCAATGACATTCTTCTCATCATCACACTTAGGCAGTCACTTTGCCTTCCCACTATCTATCCAAGACTATCTATTTCAAATAGATTAGTAGAGATACTTTCATGCATAATTATGATTATAATTGAGTATGGATATTTGGAATAAGTCCCTACACATCTCTCTCAATGAATTTCATCTACTCATTCCCTTTTGCACCTATGAAACACATTAAATCTAGAAAAAACCCTAAATTAGGCATGTCTATACAAGTGATAGTATGGATAAATTGGGTGAAAAGGAACCTGGGATAATTCTAGACAATTCTAAATTACCTTCTTGGCCAATTGACCCTTTTGGATGCATAATTCTCCATATCTTCTCCATTGAGTTTGCACAAGGGTTTTGAGAGGGTTCTAGAAGACTTAGCTTGTTAACAATGATTTATAAATGTTAGACATCTACTATTAGAACCAATTCCAAAAATTTGGAGTATATGACCCTCCTAAAATGTCCCTAATTGGTTGAGGCACCATGTAATTCATTTGTATAGATATGACTAAATAAAGTTGGCTCTTGAGCTATTGCAATGTATTTTGGGTAGGTCTGAGATAGTTTTAGGCCAAAATGTCTAAATTTAGCTATTATTATACAAAAAAAGGGTATTAATAACATTATACTCTCCCCTAAATCTCTCACATAGTTTAGTGAGATCATATGGTCACTTGAATGAAGTTGTAAACCATTAGGGTTCATGGTTAGTTTTAGGCCTAATAGGCCTAGACTATGTTTATGAGTATATGAACACCTATGAGTACTTCCAATGATTGTAGGTGTTTTTCCATGATTTTTCACATTTAAACCAACCCTAAATATTATTTCATAATGCATTCAAGCTATGTAATTCGTCTTTTCTCTCTTACATACTAAACCTATAGGTCTACCTTGATTATGGAGTGCCCTCTATCTGAGATAGAATAGAGAGAACTTTCCCTATTTACCTAGACAAAATGAGACCATGGAATCCTTTTTTAGGTCATGGGGACCCTCTTTGAAAATTTTCAAGACTTTATTACATTTCTATAAGTCTCAACACCTTAAATACCTTAAGACTGGCTTCTAGGATTGTGACTGTAGGTAGGGTTTTAGTTGATTGTAGGTTGGGGTTTAGAACCCTATTTGAATTAAATTTACCCTATTTCCTTCTCTCTAAGAGTCATATTATAATGGTGTTAATGTGAGACTAATATATACTTGATCAGTTTCAATATATACCTCTATCAACTAACTTGCATCTTTTGCTGCTCGGGATGGTCTACTGTATGTACTGATTGTGTTACCTATAGGTAGAAATTAGGGAAGAAGTGAAGAGTTTCTTATAAGTGTCTATATGTCTTAGCATTATATTTATCTCACTTCTTCTGAGGTCATATAGATAATTTCACATCTAGATGTACCATTCTCTATCTATAGAACATGTTCTCATGTCTCTATCACCAACCTACTAGGTGTCACTGCAAGTTATAGGTTCATACGACTTTTGGCATTATTTTTTACTAAATGTTTCAAGTGGAAACCTAACTAAATGAAAATACAATATATCATCATTATCCTTAACCTAGAAATCACCTTCTTATGTAAATACATTACTATTAGGCCTAGACTGCTAGCATGAAACAACTAGACTTACTCAAACCTCATGGATCTTTACCAACAAATGTTACGTTATGGAGTAGAGTCCCCTCTTTGAAAATATTGAGGTGACTCATATCATTAATTAACATTATAATTCTAACTGATTACAGCCTATGTGATGGCTCTAGGATCAACACTATGAATTTTAAATGACTTGAGAATCTCATTCAAGTTGTGAGATTGAATACAACCTGTGTCTTAGGTTTTAGATGGTCTATCCATCTTTTGTACATCCCTATAGGTGATTGTAGGTGAATATCATATTGAAGATCTGATCATTATTTTACTCATTATATTATAATCTCATCTCCATCAACCTTGAATTTCTTAAATGCAAAACTTCCAAGGAGAAATTGACTTCCATGGTTTGAGAGGTTGAACATAGGTACCTTACCTTTTATTTGAATCCACTTACACAAGGATAAACTCTACAACTGTGGAAACATGCTTTTTAGACCATAATGTGTTCACCTATAGCAAAATGAAGATGATCTTGCTTAACAACTCATGTTTCACATGTGTAAACCATTTTGATAACCACATGAGAGGGGTGAACATTCTCTACAAATATTTATAAATCACTTGGAAACTAAGACCAATGCAAACATAGGAGAAAACCAAAGGTGCTAGGGTATGTACAATCAACTTGGAGGTGTTAAAAATACTAATGATTTTTCATGAAGCACAATCCACCAATATGAAAACCATTTCCACGGAATGAGATTATAAAGAGACTAATTTCATCTACTAAGTGCATTCACTTTATCTCTTCCTACCCTATCCATACTAGAGGAAAATTGGTTGACTTGTTAGACCTATCAAAGAGAGCGATGAGAGAGAGGAATCAATTTTCACCATCTTTGGAGCTATCAAAACTATATGAGCCTAGAAATTAGTTTTTGGGATTTGAAGGGACACTCCTAAAGTCTTCACAAGTGTTATAACTATCCTACAGATTGTAAAATAACTAAAACTCTCCTTTGTGTAGGTGATTTCTTATTTTAACATTGTACTTATAAGTTTTTAATTACAAAACTACTCCCTGACATTCCCTAATATGAGACATGATCACTTACACCTTGACACACTTTTCCTTAGTGAAAAACCATACAAAATCATTAAATTGACCTAAAAGGACATAACAATGACACCAGTAAAAATATATTGTTGGATATTTTAGCCCACATACCAAGTTTCTACATGGTTTAAACAAATGAGTAGGTTCCCAATTATTGAGTGGATAAGGTGGCTTAGAATTAGTCTCAACATTGTAAGTAGATGGATCCAAGCATGTTTTCATGGTGCTAAATAGTTTCAAGAATAGGTCTGGAAAAGCCTAAGTTTACACTTAGGAAATATTTCAACTTTTGGCTAATTGTTAGATCATTCAGAGTTTTTTTAGAGAAATTATTCCACACAAATCCTTAAAAAAAAGTACAAGGCATAATTCCCTAAGAGAAATTGTTCTACTTTATTTGGGCTAAGTGCTATAATTCTTTTAGGATATTTATATCAAGTTTTTTAAGTATCAGGAATTATTTTAGATATTTTGTCTAACACAAAACTCTTGAAGGGTTATTTATTTGAGGAAATCCTAGATCAAAGTTATAGAGGATATCTTTTAGGGAAAGTGTTTCAAAAAAAAGGGTATTTTTTAGATAAAGTGTCCTATACAATTTTTCCAAAGACTTAATTATTTCAAAAAAAATGTCTACATAAGAAGTTAAGTGTCATATTTCTTTCAATAAAATTATCTGGGACAATTTTTCTAAAGGCATAATTCTTTTGGAGAATTTGTTCTTAGTCAAAAGGATAAGTATAAATTATTTTGAACATTTTGTATGAGACACAGGTCCTGAAGGCATGAAATCTAATAGAAATTTTTTTTGCAAGATATTTTCCAAGGTAAAGATAAGGTAGACTTAATTCTTTCAAGCAATTATCCCGTGATAATTTCCCTAGACATTTCATTTGATGCAAAAGAGCCACAAAAAAATTCCTTCAAATGAAATGGTCAAGACACATATATCATAATAAATGTCTATTAAAATGTCCAAAATAAATAAATTAATAAATTTTTGATCTAATAGAGTGACGTTCATTTAAGTGTCAAAATAAAGCTAAATAATCATCTATTGGGGTCCAAAGATTGACAATCACATTAATGTCATTAACATTTACATGGACATCAAATGATGATCATGTGGATGCCAAATTCAAGCCCCAACAAATAACTATTGAAGTTAAAATATCGTAGTGATGTTTGTGCAGATGTCACATACGATTGAGTAGATGTCAAAATTTGAGCTCATGAAGTAGCCATTGAAATTTAAAAAATGGGATCAACGATCAACATTTAATTGTACAAATGATCCAATAGTGAGTGATGATTAATATTTTTATGGGTCCATTAATATCAATGGCTCATATTTAATCACTTATTTAGATCTAACAACACATGGGAAAGTCAAAAGGTCAATGAGTTTAGAGGCCACCATGTGGCATAAGCACATAAAGCAATAGACTAATAGGATCCTAAGATCGATGCATGATTGATCAGTGGAAAAAGTGTGTGGGTCCTAGTAGAGGATCTACATATCACATTCATTTACATTAGGTAGATTAATAGAGTGAGGTGATTTAAAGGGTCAATGATTCGAGTTAGTTTTTTATGGTAAATCAAGCGAAGGTGAGCCTAGGTGACTTAGATGGAGGTCGAAGGGTCATTTTTTTACCAAGATCAATAATGATCGATATTGAACCAAGAGTGGATATTTTGATATCAAATGACATCATTAAGACTATGTAGGGGTAGATAAATGAGATATGGTGGGGGCTTCTCATCCTCCAAACATAGTTATAGCTTGACAAATCACCACTCAAAGTAAAAATGGTGTAGCTTTGTTAGTTTAAAGATATGAGTATTTGGTCCTCATAATGAGTAATAAGTGGTAGATGGAATGGAAAATAAATGAAAACAAATATAATTCAATAACTTCATCCCCAGATCTAACTACATGAAAGTGACTCCTCTCTCCACTATTGTATGCCTTGATAAACTAGTCAGGAGCAGTTTAGCACCAGGACAAAAACTCTAATGGATTGATTTAATTATTATAATTGAATTTATGATAAAATTTAACCCAAAATAACTTGATCCTACCATTTTAATAGTAATAATAATCAGTGAAGTGATAATGTAATGGTGTAATGGAATGGAGTGACCTGGATCAATCAGGAAGCTGGAATGAGCTTAATTTGCAAAGGTGGTTGTAACGACATTTCAAATGGATTTGAACTCAATTTATTCACTTTGGAGTGAAAAAAAAAACCCTCTCTTACTTCCTTTCTTCTATAAATATAGCCTCTGAGCTATTATTTTACATCCCTTAGGATGGTATGACTAGACTCTACCAAGATTGTATTCGACACCTCTTGGAGTAGTGAATAGAGTATTTTGCAATCATTTACTAATCTATATTTTGTTTTTTGTTTGTTTAATATGAAAATGTGATTTTTATATTCATTTTTCATGTCCAAACTCAAATTAAGTGATAAAAACTTTATTTGTGGGTCATATAATGTGTCTTAGCATTGATCTCTCAAATATATAGTGCACAACCAAATTTAAGTGTCTTTAACCAGATCTTATTTTCATTACTCCCTAGTCCAAGTGTATCAACTGACCTCTATATGAAATACTATTGCATAAAAACTATAGTAAGCATTATATTAGCTTCTTTCATAGTCCATTAGTGTGTTAAAGAGTCCAATTTCAAGAGTGGATTTGATAAATTCATGGTGCATCACCACATATTGGAATAGGTTTTACTTTATGCAAATTTCTTGACTCTTTTCACCCAAACCAATTTTAGTTTTTATAAGTAAAAGTAAAAAGTATCATATCTAAGGGTATAGCCTCATTAAAAACCCTAGAGGTTTGGTCTAGATATAGGCATCCCACAACCTTAGATCATTCCCATGTTAGTCTAGGTATGGGTCAGACTAGAACAAATCTAACTTCTAGTGGGTGCTAGCTAGATAGCTAACATGAACAAGTGTGATCAAGATAAAACATAATATGTGACCTCATTTAAGACCATGGTGAACATTTTACAACTAAGAGACCCTTTTAAAGTTTGAAATTATAGGGGGATTGACTTAATTTGACATAAGGGTAAAATTAATCAACATTTTGGTAATTTTCTATGGGTAGCAAGCCTACTATGTTAAGAACCAACAACCTTTTCCTATCCTTGGGAAATGGAGTCACATATACACCACATTTGACACTAAATACCTCTGAATAGACACCAAATAGAATAGGAGATAAATAGACAAGCCAAGAAAACAAAACACACACTTGTGCTCTCTAAGCACTTAGGGAAAGACACAAACAGCTTAAGTAAACTAAGCTATGTACAAACTCACACAAACAAAATTTATCCTCATATATTAAATGGAAATATTACACCATATCTTACTCCATTATATGGAGAGATGTATGAAGCAAGTTATTTTTTGAGCATTGACCTTGATGTCTTCAAATTCTTCATATTTGCCAACCTCTTTGGCAGGACCTTTAATGCAATCATAGCAGCTACAAACATATAATCTATGAAGGTGATTTATTCTATAACTTTAACAATCTCAATATTCTCATGAGGATCCTCATATATAAATTGACTCAATGATGCTTCTATAAATCATGTTTCCTTAACCTCCATGTTACTTTGAATGGGGTCAAATTCATTACCAGTTGCAAGTTCTTCAAGCTCTTCAAAGAGCTTTGTATATTCAATCTAATATTTATCATTTTCATCCATGAGGAAATCTTGATCTATATTATTGTGTACTTGACCTTCAAATTTTCAAATCTTTTCAAGTTTTTATATAAGTTCAATATGTTATTTCCAATCATCTTTGCTCTCTTTCTTCTCAAGAAACACAACTTCTTCAAACTCATCATTTTGACCATGCTCATGAATGTCATAATCATCATAAACTACTCCATCATGTCACTCAAGACATGTTTGTTTAATATAAACCTCACATTCCTCTTCAATAATATAATTTTTCTCTCCTTTAAGAACTAGATTCTCAAGACCTTCATACTTATTGAACATGTTCACGTAGGTATACCACATACCTTGATCAAGATCCTTATGAATAGTTACAAAATGATTTAGATATTCTATTTATTTACTCAATAAGGTTGAATTATCTTCACAAAGGGGAGTTCCTATGATTAAATCTTCTTCATAGTCACTTGTGTCATCTTATTGATCAATTGAAAACTGAGCTTGATTTTCTTTACTTGTCTCCCATAGGATAGGTTCTCCTTTTAGAAAGGATGAGGTGAAAGGGTGGTGAACAAGTTCATGGTTTGGAGAGGGATTAGGAGGTGTGATAGAGGGCTCATGAATGGGCATGGAGATGTAAAGAGATACTTGAAATGAATACTAAAGAGAAATAAGGTTCTGTTGAGCTGTAGACACTTCATTTCCTTCATCAACCAACTCATGATTTTCATTATCTTCTTGAAGCTCTTCCATAGATGTAACTTTATCTTCCACATTATCAACTAAGGATTCATTTTCATGTTGAAACTCTTCTTAGATGGACATCCAAGATGGATAAGACATATTTTTTTAAGGGGAAGACAATGGATCTTGAACACACAAAGTTTTCTTCCTTGACACCAACTTTTTGGTTGTCACTCTCTTCACTCTTCTTTTTTCAAGACTCCACTACTTGGTTCCAAGTTGGAATTTTGAGGCTATTAGGCTCTTTTAAGGATTGGATTGGCTCTTCAGGATAAGGATCATGAGATAATTTATGTAAAGTATAAGAATACTCTTGGGGATGGGAGGGATAGACATTGTCTTTAAATAGATATTCACCTTCTTCATTGTCTTCATGAGGTCCTTCAATAGCTGCAAGTTGTTTCTCAACTTCTTTATTTTACAACCTTTCAATCCTATCAACCCACCATTGAATATAGCATCTCATTTCATACAAATATTCATTGATGACATAGTTAGATTCTTCCTCAACCAACCACCATTTATTCATAAGGAATTTAACTGACCTTCTCATCCTGTCTATGAAATGAATAGGGATCACATCAAGCTCTTGATCCCATTTCTTCATCAGCCTTTCTAATTTTAGAAAATTTGGTATGAGTGCCGACAAGGAATTGGATTGAGGTCAAATTTAAGTATGAGGATAGGATGGATAGGTTTATTGGTGAATACTGCCTCCAATAATATGCCTCTTAAGAGCTTGGATTTCTCCTTCAAGAACCTACATATTAAGAGCTTGGATATCCTTTTCAAGAGCCTTAAACTTATCTTTTTGATAGCCTTATTCATATTCTTCCTCATAGGACTGTTCAACAACTTCATGACCATATAGAGAAGGAATGGGTTGACCATAGGGTTGACAATAGCTTTGATAGGGAGGTGTGTAGTAATAACTCTCAACATATTCAACCATATTAACTTCATTAGTCAAATAAATAAAAAACATTGATCAAAATCTTTTAAAATAAGTACTTGGGATGCTTAAAACTATATGATTACATTTAGAGTCACCATTAATGTTTTATTAAATTCTTCCAATATCTTATAGTAGGAAGAACACACCAATAATCCTTTCATTCTTTTGGACCTTGGTCCTACCAGATATGCCAGAATTGTTATGACCAAATTTGGATAGCATGGGATTACCTCTATCCCTTTTGATTGATTATAGAAGATTTAAACCTCTAAGTTAAATGGATAGCTCCCTTGATTTATCTTCAAGCTTACACACTACACTAGGCTAATCACTATTAGGGATTAAAAGGGAAGAAAGAGATTGAAAGTAACCTATGAAAATGAGACAATACACCAAAGATAAGTCTACATAACACATTTACATTTTCACTAAAAAAATACTCCTAAAATTGACCTCAACTCTATATCCTTCTAGCATAAGTATTTTTCATAGAAGTAGATTGTTATGCATATCTAGAGGTGGATGAAAAGAAGGTTTGATACTAGACACTATTAGTCTCTCTCACACTTCAAGACACACTTAGAAAAATGCATACACTTTATAAAACGTGTTAGAAGAGATGTCACTCATATAAAACATTCAAGAGTAGAATGGAAGCAAGGAGAAGTCATTCATCACTTGTCAACCAAGTACACTAATTGACATAGTAAGGTAAGAGATTGTAGAGATTAAATCAAATTTTAAAACTTTATTTAAAGGCAAAACAAGGTACCAAACTAGAAGTGATTTGCCATTTTAGGTGTGTACTAGATACAAATGCTAAAATGGCTTGCATATATAGAGCATAAGAGAGGAGACATAAGAAAGGAAGTGGAGAGGTCACAAGTCCAAGTGTCAAACTATGAAAACCAATTATAATACAATAAAATAAAGTGTAAAATAGGTCAAGAAGTTTTCATGTACAAGTGTCCACTTGGAGTTCAACATTCTCCCTCAAGTTGGCATAGAGGCTCTTTACTATCCTTCTTGAAACTATCTTGATGATGAGGAATCCACTTGATTGTTCAAAACTACCATAGGAAGTTGTTGACACATGTTTTCTATCTTAAGAAGTTGGAAACAAGATGTGACATTCATATTCACCTCTCCACCTAATAATTTCTCCTACACCACTTGGCATTCACTATTTATAGTCATTCATTAGCCTTCTAGGCTTTAATCTTCACACTTGTCATCAAGGTGACTTGTAGTTCTCTAAGGGATCTCATTAAATAGGTGTTATTACATATATTAAAATTATATTTTTCTTTTATTCTATCAAATAGACCTCAAAAGGTTCAATGATACTCTTCTAACCATCACACTTAGGTAGTCACTTTGCCTTCTCATTGTCTGTCCAAGACTACCTATTTTAAATAGATTAGTAGAGATACTTTCATGCATCAATATTATTAGAATTGATTATTTATATTTGAAATAATTCATTACACACCTCCTTTAATGACTTTCATCTGTTCATTCCCTCATGCACCTATGAAACACATAAAATATTGTATAAAACCCTAAATTAGGCATGTATGTACAAATAATAGTTAGATCAATTGGGTGGTAAGTAACTTAGGAGAGTGATAAACAATTATAAATTACCTTCCTAGCCAACTGACCCTTTTTGGATGCATAATTCTCCATATCTTATCCCTTGAGTTTGCACAAGGGTTTTGATAGGGTTTAAGGACACTTAGCTTGTTAATAATGATTCATAAAGGTTAGATGTCCAAACTTAGAACCAATTCCAAAATTTTAGAGTATAAGACCCTCCTCAACTATACCTGACTACTTGAGTCACCATGAAATTCATCTGAATATATATGAGTGAAGAAAGATGGCTCTTGAGCTCTTATGATGCATTTTGGGTAGGTCTAAGATAGTTTTAGGCCAAAATGTCTAACTTGAATTATTATTATACAAAAAAATGGGTATAAATATCTTTATACACTCCCATAAATTCTCCCGGATAGTTTATTGAGATCATATGGTCACTTGAATGAAGTTGGAATCCATTAGGGTTCATGTTCAGTTTTAGGCCTAATAGGCCTAGACTGTGTTTATGAGTATATGAATACTTGTGAGTGATTATAATAAATATAGGTGTTTTTACATGTTTTTAAAACTTTAAAAAAAACCCTAAATATTGTATCATAATACATTAAATATATATAATTAATATTTTCTTTCTTCACATACTAACATGTAAGTCTACCTTGACTGTGGAGTGCCCTTTGTTTGAAATAGAATAGAGAGAACTTCCTCTATTTTCCTGGAAAAACTAAGACCATGGGAGACTTTTTTAGGTATTGAGGACCCTTTATGAAAATTTTCAAGACTTTATTACATTTATATAAGTCTTAACACTTTAAATCCCTCAAGATTGGATTCTAAGATTGTGACTATAGGCATGGTTTTAGTTGACTATAGGTTGGGGTTCAAAATCCTATTCGAATAACTTTTACCCTATTTCCTTCTCTCTAATAGTCATATGGGAATGGTGTCACTATAATATTAATATATACTTGATCATATTCAATATATACCTCTTCCAACCAACTTGCATCTTTTTTTTCTTAGGTTAGTCTACTATATGTAATGATTGTGTCACCTATAGGTGGAAATTAGGGAAGAAGTGAAGAGCTTATTGTAGCTGTATATATGTCTAAGCATTGTATGTATATATATATATATATATATATATATATATATATATATATATATATATATATAAATTCCTCTAAGGTCATAAATATCATTTCACATCTTGATTTACCTTTATTTTTATAACATGCTCTCATGTCTCTACCACCAACCTACTAGGTGTCATTACAAGTTATAGGTTCATGTGGATTTTCGCACTATGCTTTACTGAATGTTTAAAGTGGAAACTTGACTAAGTAAAAATACACTCTATCATCATTCTCCTTAAACTAATAATCACCTTCTTGTGTCAATACATTTATCATATTACTAGGATACTAACATGAAATAAATAAACTTACTCAAACCTCATGGATCTTTACCAACATATGTTACATTGTGGAGTAGAGTCCCCTCTTCAAAAATATTAAGGTAACTCATCTCATTAATCAAATTTATAGTTATGACTAACTTTAGGATATGTGATGGATATAAGATCAACACCATGAATCCTAAATGACTTGATAATCTCATTCAAGTTTTGAGATTGAATACAACCTATGTCTTAGGTTTTGGATGGTCTATCCATCTTTCATACATCCCTACAAGTGACTATAGGTGACTATCATATTGAAGCTTTGATCAGTCTTTTACTCATTTTATTATAATCCCATATCCATAAACCTTTAGGTTATTTAATGCAAAACTTCCATGGAGAAACTTACTTCCATGTTTTGAGAGGTTGAACATAGGTACCTTACCTTTGAATTGAAGCCACTTACACAAGGACAAATTCTGCAATTATGGAAACATGCTATGTAGACCATAATGTGTTCACCTTTAACACAATAAAGATGATTTTTATTACCAACTCATGTTTAATAAGTGAAAACCAGTTTGATAACCACATGAGAGGGGTGAACATACTCTACAAATATTCATAAATCACTTGGAAACCTCATACCAATGCAAACATAGGATAAAACCAAAGGTGTTATGGTATGTGCAGTCAACTTGGAGATGCTAATAATCTTAGTGATTGTTCATGAATAAAAATCCACAAATATGAAAAGCATTTCCATATAATAATAGTATACAAATACTAATTTCATCCACTAAGTGCATTCACCTTAAATCTACCTACCATGTCCATACTAGTGGAAAACCAGTTGACTTGTTTAACCTGCCAAAGAGAACAATGAGAGAGAAGAATTAGTTTTCACCATATTTAGGTTTATAAAATATATATGATATTGGAGATGAGCTATGGGGATTTGAAGGGACACTCTTGAAGTATTCACATTTGTTAGAATTGTCCTACAAACCATAAAACAATTGAAACTCTCATTTTTTATAGGTGGTCTTCTTATTTTAACATTAAACCTACAAGTTTTCAATTAAAAAACTACTCCCTAACATTCCATGACATGAGACACATTCACTTACACTTTGACACACTTTTACTTAGTTAAAACCCATACAACTTCATTGAAGTGACCCAAAAGGACATAAAAATGACACTAGGACAAATGAACAAGTGTGACCAAGATAAAACATAGTATGTAACCTCATTTAAAACCGTAGTAAACATTTTCCAACCTAGGAGACCCTATGGAAGTTTAAAATTGTATGGGGGTTGACTTAATTTTACCTAGGGGTAAAATTAGTCAATAATTATAACTTGATAAATAAGGGTGTTAGTAGAATCAAGGATTTGTTGCATCATTTTCATATGATGTCATTACAATGTTTATGTAATGATAAGTATTATAAAAATATTGAAAGGATGGAGGGTTCAAAGTGAAATGGAGATCATTTATCTCAAACTCAAAATGTTTCATATATGATGGTGTGGGATCTAGGTATTTTATACAAATCCAACATACAGATTGAATGTATAAAATATTTGGTAATATAAGATGTTTTTTTTTTACTTTTAATGATTGCATGTGCTAGTAAAAAGGTGATGAAGTCAAATAAGAAAGGGATTTACTTGATAGATGCAAAGAGTTAAAGATGGAGGAAAATGCACTAACCTCCAAACTTTTAAATGGTGAGATAATGATTGGTTTTCATAGTAGCGTGGTGGATGGATATGCATTTGAAAAAGATATTCTGAGTTGCAAGGATAGATATATTGAGGGTATCTCAATAATTCCAATGTTAGCAAAGGTGGATAAAATCATTATTGGTAGCCTAAGATATGAAAATAATGATCATATTTCAAATTTATTGTTTCCTCTTATGTCACTTCCAAATTTTAGTCATCATTGAAAGCATGCTAACTAAGGTGATAGAGTAAGAGATATAACTTGCAGTACAGGGCATGCGGATTCTTTGATTCAAATTAAATGTTTTTTTTGCATATGGGATATGGGTGATCTTTTAAGAGTCAAATTGGATAGATGCATTGATATTACTATTGAGTTATCCATCTCTTGCATTTGGATTGAAAGAGAGTTTATAAGGAACCATATGGGGTTTATTGGACATTATAATCACTTTGTGAAGGGAAAATATGATAGAAATAGGATGTGTACCTTCTATGAATATTTGAAAATTATTCCCAAGGTTGAAGAAATTGTTGATGAATTATAGGTGGTAGTTTATTCCCCAAGGATTAATTTGAGGATAGGATACCATTAGATTTTAGAGAGAGATATGTATATTCACAAGATAACATTTAAGATTCACTTCAAGCACTTTGAGTTCATGATCATGCTAAGTGATTTAACTAATGCACTAGCCACCAAGGTGAGTCAGGTATTTAGTGATCATTTCATATTTTTGTGTAGCATTCTAATGTGTATTAAATATTGGGAAGATCATATGTTGCACATAGAATTGACTAATGAAATTTTAGAGCAACATTCTCCAGAAACAAATAAAACTCAATATGATTTTGAGGTTATAAATCTTCTACACTTGGTCCATGTCATTAGTGATAGATACATGTAGGAAAATACCATAATAGAAGACATTGATAAGTGGGAGAAGTTATTAATCTTATTTCATGTCTTAATTATTTAAACTTTTTCACAAATAATTGTTACAGAAGGTGATGTTATAGGAAAGGGAGTTGTTTTGGTAACAATGCAAATGAGGAATTCAATAAAAAATGAAAACATGAAGCTCAAATATTCAGAAGAGAATTTCCCCAGTTATGATGAGAAGATTTTTTCCATCATGTATGCATTGGAAGAGTTAATACATCATCATATTTCTGGTAAATGGTGGTGGAGATAGATTACACAATATTGAAGTTCCTCTTGGATCTATATGATTGGAGTGATAAATCACATAAATGGGTGAGGGAAAACAATGTAGATGTTGGTGTCTTTTTTAGAATGATTACTTTTTGGTATGTTCCTACCATTCATAGAGATTTTAAGTTTACCATGATGGTATATTATGCCAATAAACTATTTTCCATTAACATTTTAGATGAAATGGTGAAGAGTGACAAGAATGTGCTAGTGGATGATCTTAGGGAGTACATCATCTTCAATTAGAATAAGTTATTGTTTGTAGCTTTAAAATTCAGAGGTAGATGGTATGAATGTTGTTGTAGGGTGTTAATTACTTTTATTCTACTATACTCATGCTATCCTATATTATTCCATGAAGCTAAAATTAACATCTCTCAAGTTGAGGTAAATTTTGGGTCTATTAGTGTGTATTTCAACATTGTGAGGGTAAAGGTAGTAATTATTTTCAGAATGTGTAATTGTTGTTATAAAATATGTATTTATGGTTATAAAAATCCATTATGATATAAAAATCAGATTTGTATCATTATAAAAAGTTTCTAGAGTTTCTAGTTTAAATTATTTTATGTTAGTGTTTATACATAGTTTGGGAAATAAGTTGAAAAAAGGAGCCTATTGATGGAAGAGGATTTGATACACACTACATATAAATGGGTAGCATGGATAAATTGGTTATACCTTGAATATTACCACAACCATGTCATTCAGCTCAGGTCCACTACTCTAAGATTTATGAGAGTGCTAGGAATGAAGTTGGATAAAGTTGTAATTTGAGAGTTTATAGAAGCTTTTTAGGAGACTAAAGATCGGCTTGAGAATTGGAGAAAAGAGATCATTCTCCAAAATATTAAAAAATACACCATAGTTTGGTTATATTCATTGTTTAATTCAAGTTGAGAATGGAAAGGTTTAATCATGCATTGCATTATGGATTTCCTTCTAAATTGCATCTATGATTTGGTAAGTATTGCACATTTATTTGATATATATTCTCATGAGATTAATTTATTCTTCAAAAAGGTGGTTAAATTATATGACTTGTACAAGAATGTTATAGATGATAGAGAGAATGGATTATGCAGTGCACCTTGGTAGGAAATGTCTTACTTGATAGGTACAAGATGTAGACTCTATGGATAATATGGTATGAATCATCACATTGGCATGATTATTATTGAGCATCTTGGGTTGTAATTTCTTGAGGACAAGCAATTTTAGAAAGAGCAAACTTGTCATGTCCCATTTCTAATTAATTTAATTTTGTAAGAAAATTTTCCATTCCAATATTTTCCATGGAATAAGGAAGGAGTTGAAAAAATAATTTATTTAATATTTAATATTTTGGACCTACGGTTATTTTATATTTTCAATCTATTTAAATGAGGCCTATTAAATATTAAATATGTTTTAATATTAATGGGAATTGGCAAGTTGAATGTCTACAAGGAAACTTACCAATTAGGACATGGATTTTTAGGAGGAGATAAGAATGAGCTTCCAAGGAAACTTGCTAATTTTTTCTTGCTTTTTTATCCTCAAGATAAGTGGGTCAAATTTGAGAAAGTTTGGGAAATGGAAACAAAGGAGAAAGAGGTAAGATCTAAATATTTTATGGGTAAGAGGATAAAGATAAAATTAATTTTCTTTTATAATTCATGCCATCTTCTAAAATCAAGAAGATTTGGATTTTTGCACCAACTTTGGGGCCTCATGTGTATTTACATGCCAAGATTTATTTTTGGGCTATTTTTTGGCCATTTCAACAAATTCTTGGACTTTACAATTCAATTTTGCATCGAGAACAAAAACCTTAAGGTGAGGAGATCAATGGATGAAAACCCATTGATTTAAATATTCAAAGGATGTATCCCCTTTGATTCAAGAAGGTGATTTCATCTAGATATTGCATTGGAGCTTATTAGTATTGCATCTGTAGATTTTGGTGACTTATTTACATATTTTTAATTATCTTTTGGTACAATTTGATTTCCTTTTTTTTTTTGTGTTGGTTGAATTTATAAGTGATATAGATCAGTATTTTAATTTTATATAAGGTTACAAGATTCCACCTTTTATATATATGGGAAGTTTGAAGTGATTTGATGTCAAAATTGCCAAATCTAGGGCATTGGGAACAACCTATTTGTTGCAATTGTGTGGAGCATTGAATTTCAGATTTGTAGATGTGTGTTGCTGGATATGTATATATATATATGTATATATATACATATATATGTGTATATATATATATATATATATATATGTATATATATATGTATATATATATGTATATATATATATGTATATATATATATATATATGTATATATATATATATATATATATATATATATGTATATATGTGTGTGTGTGTGTGTGTGTGTGTGTGTGTGTGTGTGTGTGTGTGTGTGTGTGTATATATATAATATCACATGTTTATAAATCAGATTTAAATAAGAGGAAATTATTTAGTAGTTATTGTGTAAAAATTATCAAATCTGGGTTCTAGTTTGTAAATGAAATTGTTAGTTTTATGTGAGTACCTCTTTTTATATTTCCACAGTATTTGGAGAGGGTTTGAAAATTAATGTTATTATTCATATTTTATGTTTATTTCTATGTTTTATATAATTTTTCAAAATCTCTTTTGGGGATATGATAGTACCCCAATTAAATAGCTTGAAAATATAAAATAGTTGTAGGTCCAAAATATTAAATAAATTATTTTCCCAACTCCTTTCTTATTTCATGAAAAATATTAGAATGGGAATTTTTATAAAAAAATTAAATTAATTAAAAATGGGACATGAAATTTTCATAGGAAGAACTTTGGAATGAAAATAAGTCACATGGATAGCCACCAACGAAGTCAGGGTCTATTAGAGCTTAGCCAATCAAGGTGCCTCATTGTCAGATATGCCAATCTCTCAGACCTAATAGAGATGTTAGAGCTTAGGAGACTCTGACCAAATTTTATAATGTCACATGATCCATAGTTAGGGATTATTAGAGCTTATCCAATTAGGTTGCCTCAAAGTCATAATGGTTAGTCTCCCAAATCCATCAAAGATGTCAAAGCTTGAGAAAGCTTGATCAAATGAAAGGATGCCACGTGACCCAAAATTCTATGTTTTCAATATTTAAATAATCAATTTAACTCACTATCATACATGTTAGATCCTATGAGATCTTAATCAAATTAAAAATCACCATGTGCCCCATTGCCAAACTTGTCAGTCTTTCAGACCTGACATCAATGTTAGGGTCTAGGATAGCCTGACTTATCATATCAAGCCACATGGAATTTATGTACAATACTATTAAGGAGAGCCCAATAGACCCCAAGATGGTTAGAATGAGGTATAGTCAAATTCAGAGGGCTAATCAAAATATGTTACACATCTTCCAGTTGACATTCTCTTTCACCCAAGAATATAAAGATAAGGCATTAGGCCATGCTTACATGTCAATCATTATAACATGAACCAATGAATAAAAGACATGTATCAAAAATAAAGAACTAGTCAAGAAGCCTCAAATTGGATATGGTCATGTGCTTACCATGCTCTGTATATTAATTAAATTTGAAACTAGGCCCTGATAGGATAATTTAAAACATCATGTCATAATTACCAAATCTAATAGGCAGTGTATAATTAAGATCTCTAAGCTTAATTCTTGATGAATAAATAAATAGGAGGATCAAAACACCAACTTGAATTTAAATTTGTACCAAGTGAGATGCCAAATACCATCAATGTAGGAGATGTATGTGAATCCATATAAGTGCCTCAGGACAAACTCATTAACCATTATTGTTCCTAGTTTATTAAAACCCATTCTTTGATTTTTGGTCTAAATAATACCCTTTGTTTCTTTCCCCTTTGCTTAGTTTTCTTTGTAACTAGAATACAAGACTTTTTTATGAAACAGTTTGAGCCCAACATTAAAACCATCAAGGTATCTTTCTAAAACTCCACTAATTCAATCATTAGCAATCCTTCTCAAAACCAAGAGTAGCCAAAGTGGA
Source organism: Torreya grandis (assembly GCA_037957365.1). Taxonomy (NCBI): domain Eukaryota; kingdom Viridiplantae; phylum Streptophyta; class Pinopsida; order Cupressales; family Taxaceae; genus Torreya; species Torreya grandis. The sequence continues at coordinate 1,833,351 of JARHVA010002272.1, forward strand.
TAACCCCCAAACTTCCCATACACTCATAACTGTTTAACAAATGAAATAATTATTAACACCTTATAAACCTTTCACTTACACCAATTTACCTACATGGTATGACCCTAAAAAAAAAATTTGCTTTCATTTCAATGTAGGTCATGCCCATGAAACATGGCATGGGCTTACCAAATTTATTTTTTATTTTATATTAGGAGATACATTCAATCATGACACTACAAATAAAATATGTCACCATGATTATGTTAACCCCTCTCAAAATAAATAGGTTACCAAATCTTCCTCCTCTCAACATCCAAAAATAAATTCTACTTCCAACCCATAACATTCAAATGCGGATATATGTGTAATTAATGTTGATTATATCTAATATTTTACCAATTCTCAATATGTGAATGTATCTAAAGTCAATTATTGACATAAACCCATCCACAAAGATCCTGTCACTAAACCAAAAAACCATCACTTTATGAACAACTTCTCAAAGGCACCACTACCACTACCATACCTTCTGACACAAATGAGAAAACACTCTCACAACCAAAACCTCAAACTAATTATCTTCCTACCAAAAATGTTTTACATTCTAAGCCTCATGTTGTTTCTTCATCTTCTAAATCTCATTGGAATATATTAGAAGAACTCAACTCTATGCCTTGTAAAAAAACCCTCATGGAGTTAGTTCATACTTCTCCATATCACCATAAATTATTAATGTAAGAATTACAAGACATTGAAGAACCACCTTCCCTTGTAATGGAATAACCCCTTCAAGATCCTTCACTAACAAAAGTACATGCTATTGAAACTATTTGTACTTCTTCCAAACCTTCTATATAATTCCTTGAATAAGATATGATTAATGATAAAATTATTTTTTGAGTCAATGATCCACCTCTTTTCATTAAAATCGTAATCAATACCACCCTTATTTGAAAAGTCTTAGTTGATGAAGGGTCAGGAATTAATGTTACCTCTCTTTGGTTAATTCAACAAGTTGGGTATACCAAAGATCACCTTAAGAAAACCCATCTCATATGTCAAGAATTTTATAAAACAAATCAAAAACCACTTAGTTATATTTGGCTCCCCCTCACTATTAGACCCAAAACCATACATACCAATTTCATGGTCATTGACTTATTACTATCCTAAAATATACTCATAGGTCATCCATAGACACATTACATGATGGTTTTTTCCTCATCATGTAGTCAATGTATTAAATTTGTCCACAATGAAAAATTTTATAGACATGAAGCCAATCCTAATCCATGGAATATTCAACTACCCAACCCCAAATCTCAGTATCAAATTTCAACCATTCCATGAATTAATAGTGCACCTCTACTTTAATTTGTTAACATGAATCTAGATTTATAGGTCACTCTTACTGATTTTGATGATGATGAATGAAATGACTTAAAAAATAATTTAAATACTACTAAGTTACCTCCTTATATTTTAGAGTGACTTCCTCCTTATTTGTTACCATGTGATCATACCATCCCTCTAGTCAATGAGACCACTGAACTTCCTCCTCCATGTAATGCACATGAAGCTTCTTATACAAAAGATGAATTCAAATGTAAGGAATATGGAGTGGAAACATTATTTTAATACCCTTTAGTAATGTCACTCTAAAAAATTAGTGATCTATGTGTATCTACTTCTAATGTTCCTCTAGAGATAAATGCATACACTATTTCCCACACATATAATGACAACTATATCATGGCTCAAACTCAATCAGGGGACTTGGACGTACAACACTATCAACAAACATTAGCTAAAATACTTGCCTTCAACCATGATGTACATGTTATTCATATATCAACTAATAGTGAATTAGAAACCAAAGGTCGTGTATCTCCCATTAATACTCCACTTCTCGATACCCCTTGGGTATTTGAACAAATCTTAACTCTAGAAAATTCATAAAGTTTAAAACCATCTATATCTTTTATATCACCAACCAATTTACCTACCCTCATTGCTTCCCACAATCTTATAAATACCACTGAGGCTACCCACCTCACTTCAACCGAACCACAAACTAAAACATAACCTAATACACCTATTACCAATATGGTTTACTCCAATCAATTTCAACCAATAATTCCACCTACACTTGAAATTACCCTTGATGTTAAAGCCATATATGTATGACAAATACATTTTGACTATGATTTCCATGGTAATAAAATCATTGATCTCAAAGCAGACATTAAATATTATGGACCCTTATCCATGCTCCCTAGTGACGAAGCCATACTTGAGTTACTCCATGCTAGATAACCTCAACTTCCATGACATCATAAAATTGGAAACTTCAAATGAAAATATCCTCATTTTAATAACACCATTTCTTGTGTGGACCCTAAAAAAAATCTTATTTCTTCCCTTCTTAATGTTTTGTATCATTTCCAATCCATAAATTCCATGCTCATTGAAGAAATAACAAGAATAGAATATGGTACACTATCATGTCCTAGACCCATCACTATCTCTAAAAAACTCATGCCAACAAAGCATGATAACTTTAGTTTATTCTTATATAAGTATCATGAAACCTTTTCTTGGTCATATGAATATATTTTAGGTATCAACACAAGTATCGGTGTACATAACATCATCACTTACCTAGATGCAAACCCATTTGACAAAAATAATGGAAATTTCCACTTGAAATTTGCACCTTGTGTCATAAAGAAATATTAAAATTTTGGATACCAAGTTCATTAAACTTTTTGACTATTCCTGATGGGTATCAAACATTGTTCCCATTTATTAAAAAAAGTCACCATGGTTATTTGTATATGCATTGATTTCAACAATCTTAACTTTGTGTGTCCAAAAGATAATTTTGCCTTACCTTCAATAGATGCCATCGTATATTCAACTACTGGATATAATTTTTTTTCCCTTATGGATGATTTTTAAGAATATAATTAAATTCACATAGCCCTTAAAAACCAACACAAAACAAAATTTTCTACCGAATGGGGTACCTATTGCTACGTCAAAATGTCTTTCGGCCTTAAAAATACTAGAGCCACTTATAAATGTGCCATGACTCACATTTTTCATGATATTATACACAAGATAGTAGAAACCTATGTTGAAAATGTCATTGCCAAATCTAAGAGTTGCACAACATAACTCAATGATCTAGTTATCATTTTTTATTGATTAATCAAATACAAAGTTAGACTTAACCCATACAAGTGTGTATTTGGCATCATATCTGGTAAAATTTTAGGGTTCTTAGTCTCTCTTTGTGGCATTGATTTTGATCTTAACAAAATAAATGATATAGTCAACATGTTCATTCCTTGTTCCATTCTTTACATTCACACTTACCTTGGAAATCTTAAGGCAATCTGATGGCTCGACCTAGAAATGGCTTACCATATCTACTTTTTTAATTTCCTTCTCAAAAAAGGTAATGCTATAGAATGGATAGCTTCATGCTAGAAATCTTTTGATAAAATGAAATAATATTTTCTCCATCCTCCTACCCTTTGACCACCTTCAACTAATCGTCCTTTAATCTTATATACCTCTTATACCCCTATATCAATTGGGGAAATGCTTTCCCAACAAGATGATACCAATAGAGAGTATGTTATTTTGTAATGAACCACTACACCAAAACCTTGAGGCATTAGTGAAGTCTGCCCACCAGGACCATAACATCCCACCATGCTTCCGAAGCCTAGACTCTGGGCTGGCTTTGCGCATGTACATGAGATCCACTATGTGTACGAGCCCTAGCCGAACATTACAATACCAACGTAACCCACCCGCTCCATGACTTGAACCCAAGTGGAGGCTCTGATACCACATGTAACAAATCACTACACCAAAACCTCGAGGCGTTAGTGAAGTCTGCCCACTAGGACCATAACATATTTACTATATTAGTCAAGGTGTCATTGACTATGAAAAAAGTTATACTAAAGTAGAACGTGATTATCTTGCTATCTACTTTACAGCTAAATTTTTTTTATCACTATGTGCTTTATCAAATCACTTATTTCATTATCCACTCTAATCCACTTCATCATCTCTTCTCTAAAGCATTCTTACTTGGAGATATAATTTGTAACATCCCTACTAGGATCTACTTAGAATTTTTTTTTTAAATCTACGTATTTCATTTAGATTTCACCATGTGAATCTAATTAGTGACCCAAGATTAATACAATAAGTATGTTAACTATAAACATATAACATCTGCTAGTTACTAATCACTATCAATATGAAACAAAGCATAACTGAATATAGAAAGCAATTACATATTTCTAGCCATGGTTGGTACAATATTATAGCCACTATTGTCCATGTGAAATGAGTAAATAATTACATTTCATTAGGAATAATGTTTCAATAGTAATAAATATAATACAAGATACTAGATACAATGCTCCATGAAGTATGAGTTCCCCAAATTCCAATATCTATAGTAATCTCAAGTGTAGTCTCCAAATACGTACTATTGTAGGGATGGAGAGCATCATTCAAGAACTTTTCAACACCAACCATAGACTATCAATCTCCTGCACAATCCCTCATCATGAAATGGTCCTCCCTTTATGGATGGGTAGATAGTGATGATGCAGAAATCTAGACAGACAAGTTAGTACCATGTGTTGTAAGATTTTTAAAACATAATATGTACCATAAAGAAATATGTTCTAACATGATATCACATAAACATGCAAATCATACATATAAAATGATAATGTTTAGCTAAACATTATTTTGGCCAAAGTTTTCAATAGTTATTTATTTTTAAGATCAGTCAAATTCATACACACCACTTGATTAGATTACCTTCATCTGGTATTGGTGATGCTAAGAAAGATAGTGAAATCCATCTCACTACTTAATTAGTACCTGCAAAGTTTGGTTAATATATATAACCAATAGATTCATATAGATTACTATAATAACAGACAAAAATATGTTAATTACAGGAATAATCAAAATACATACATTTAGTCTATCAAATGTATGAATGAATCTCAACTATATTATTTATCCCATTAATAGTAGCATAACAATTATAGTTTATACCAACTGGGTATAATATATAATTAGACTACGTGTTTCTAATTATTGTAAATAAATTAAAATCTAGTACATTTATGAAAAAAAAACATATCATAGTCTACTATATTCTTGTACCATTTACTTAATTTCAAATAGCCAATCATAAAGATCAAATATCTCATAAAAAAGAATAAAATCATTCAATTATACAACTTGTACATCAAAGAGACTGTATGCATATATTTATAGTGTCTTATCCCTTAGGAATATGTGATTTAATTTTAACAAATAGTAAAACTATATAGGCACACATCCCAATGCACTAATAGATGTTATATATATATATATATATATATATATATATATATATATGAGAACCTAAGTCTTCATATAGATATATTTCATATATTTATGCACTTGTGCATATTAATTATATTCCTAATATGCTCCATACAAAGGTTTTCAAAACAATATTTAAATACTATATATAAACACCAATAGTAATTTATATTTTCAATCATCAATACGTTCTTAATCCATCAAGATATTAATATAAATTGAGTACTATGGTCAATAGACCATTTATATCAATATTTTTCTCTCTTTATTTACTGTAGGTTTTCATCAAATCAACATCAAATTCAAATTCATTATAAATTATATACCAAACAAACATTCACATAGGTCCTTTATGTATTTGGACTTACAATAGTCTATGCATACTATCATATATATTGTTACAAGTTTGACTCTGTCAACTGGTTTTATATAAAACTCTTGTGCTTCAAAATTCATTACCATTCTCTACGAAGATTTCAAAACATATAATTCAACCCAATAAATGACTACAGTCATATCATCTGAATAACTTGTATGTAATATCCCAGTATAGTTTAATTCAATGTTAACATTATTTTCCTGAATAAGTTAATGAGAATCTCAAAGGTATATAGTTGTCTCATAACACATATTTCTATATGAGCTACAATGAAGCTTAACCACTTATCTTACCCATTCTAAGATAGTTCCATATTTTCCCTCAACCCAAATGTAGTCAAAACACCGACTTACTTTTCACACTATATTTATACGTATATAAACACAACTCACACATATATTTATTTATTGTTATGAATGTCAACATATACATAGTTCATATATATTCTCTTTGTTTGAGTAACTAATTATACACAGTCCACACATATATGTATATTCTCATGATTTTACAAAATAAATGAAACTAGTTCGTATATAAATACCCCATGGTTTTGATAAAACAAATGAACCCAATCATGTATTAATACCTCAAGGTTTTCTATCTCATTATAAAACACAATATATAACATAGGTTACCTTATATAACTCACAGGCTACCTCCTAATGTCTATTTACAAATTTTTATAATCTAATACATAGTCATTTATTATTCGATGATATATAACACTTAGTCTACAATAGATTAGGGTATAGTTTCATATATACACATACCACAAAAGTCTAAAATTTAACTATAATTAGTCTGAGTTTTCATATATATGTGAAATAGGGTATATAATACCAAAAAACTACTCTGGAATTTCCATTTACCACGGTTCAAAACTTGAATGTTGTTACTCATTATAAATTTGAATCAACTATTTGTATACTTATATTATAAATTTTACATCTTCATATATAAATAGGTGGGTGTGTAAATATACACTCTAGGTCAATAAAGACTTTAAGAGTATATATATACCTACCTTTGTGTATATGTATCCTAATACATTCTCATAAATTAATAATCTATCATTTAATACAACCCAGTATATTTCCATATTACCTTAAGGTCTGCCTATATAGATTTAATTCACACTTATAAAAATAGCATACAGAACAAGGTTTTATGTTTTCCTTATGATTTACTAGTATATAGATAGGGTTCTATAGATGGTCAAGCCATCCACAAGGCCCAATCTCTATACATTTATATCAAGACAACTAGTATCTATATACACATAATATTTTCAAACTTTATCAATTACTGATGCATTTTATCTTGCAAGAACCCATTAAGTCTCAATCTCTCTAAGTGCACATCTTAAGGGATGCACCAAGAAATGGGTTGGAAGACCATTAGTGCTTCATAGGATTATTGTCCCTTATTTCCACTTGTTACTAATCCAACTAGTTCCTAAAACCATTCCCCTGAGCTTGGCCTCTTCTTTTTCACATTCTTACAGTAATTTACCACCTTTAGTACCCCTTTTCTTAACTTAAAACCTATTTTGATAGTTTACATGACTAGATAGGTTGGGTCGACCTTTTACTCTTATTGGCAAAACTTATTTAGGGTCTAGGTCATTTCTTGGCTGACCTAACATGTGACCTAGTGAGTTTTTATCAATAAATATACTAGATCGACTGAGTCAACCCTATCGGCCAAAACTTTTAGAAGGGTTTAGGGTTAGATATGCCTATATAAACACATCCATTTTCCCATTATTAGAGATACATCAAGAGTTATTATCCATTTGTGATTCTCTATAATCTATTCTTATACCATTCTACTTGAGGATTCTTAGCTTAGGGTTTCTACTTGGAGAATAATTTAGTCTTATGGAGAAGTCTTGGATGTTTTGGCATTTCTTAGTGATCCTTATAAACCATAAAAACCTCTTGTAAAGTACCTTTGGTCAAGGGAGAGATTGAGTCTCGACAAGTTCATATTTCAAATAAATATCTCTAACTTTGTTCCTCTCTTTAGTAGATAGAAGTAATATAAGTAATGGCTTTTGAATAATATTACTCTTATTATCCATGCATTAGGGTTTTACCTATACATAGCTTATTTATGATTCTCTTATGCATGTTTACTTTAATTTATTTACTAGCCCCAACTTTATGCCATAAGCTTTGGTGAGCACTAGATTAGATTTATTTGCTTTACTTGTTATTAATTTAGTGAATATGAAAACATAAGACTTAGTTAGGGTTATTACATAGTTTTATTTGAATAAAGGTTCTGTAACCCTCCCTAGTGATCTTATTATGATAAGAGATCCTCTAATTACATCTATCAAATTTGTATTAGTCATATTTCCATATATCTAATGTATCCCCAATTGAAAGTGTAAGTAGGATCTATCTTCTCTAAGTTATGATTGATTTATGGATATGATGTATTTATAATTGCATTTATTATGTATATATAATATTTTTAAACTTTATCAATTATTGATGTTTTTAATCTTTCAAGAACACATCGAGTCTTAATCTCTCTGAGTGCACCCCCTAAGGGGTGCACTAATAAATAGGTGGGCATACCATTGGTGCTTTGTAGGATTATTGTCCATTATTACCACTTATTAAAAATTCAACCAACTCTTAAAACCATTCCCCTAAGTTTAGTATCCTCTTTTTCACACTCCTTCAATCATTTACCACCTTCAGTACCCCTTTTCCTAACCTAAAACCTCTTTTGATAGTTTACATGACTAAGTTGATTGGTTTGACCTTGTACTCTTATTGACAAAACTTATTTAGGGTCTAGGTCAACTCTTGGCCAACCTAGCCCATGACTTAGTGAGTTTTTTTAATAATGATACTAAGTCAACTGGGTCAACCCTATCGGCCAAAAATTTTAGAAGGGTTTATGGTTAAATCTACCTATATAAACACATCCATTTCACCATTATTAGAGAGACATCAAGAGTTATTATTTATTTTCACTTCTTTATAATTTGCTCTTCTACCATTCTAATTGAGGAGTCTCAGCTTAGGGTTTCTAATTGGAGAAGAATTTAGTGTTGTGGATAAAGTTTGGATGCTTTAACCTTTCTTATTGATCCATACAAACCATAATGACCTCTTTCAAATCAGATTTGGCCAAGGGAGAGATCGAGTCTCAATGGGTTTGTCTTCCACATAAGTATCTCTAACTTTGCTCCTCCTTTTAGTATATAGAAGTAGCATAAGTAATGGCTTTTGAATAATATTAATCTTATTCTCCATGTATTAAGGTTTTACCTATATATAGCTTAATTAAGATTTTCTTATGTATGTTTGATTTCATTTGTTTAATAACTCCCAGTTTGTGCTACAAGTTTTGGTGAGCACTAGATTAAATTTATTTACTTTACTTGTTATTAGTTTAGTGAATATGAAAACATATGACTTAGGTTATTGCATAATTTTAATTGAATGGAGGATTTGGAACCCTCCCTCATGATATTATTATGGTAAGAGATCCCCTAATTTGGTCTAGTAGATTCGTATTGGTCATGCTCCTCATTATCTAATGTATCCTCAATCAGAAGTGTAAGTAGGATATATCTTCTCCAAGTTAAGATTGATTTGTGGATCTGATGTATTTATGATTACATACATTCTAATGAACTTGATGTGAATGTAACTCTTGCAAGGTTTTTTCATGCTCTTTATTTCTATCATTTTTGTATTTTTTTATATATATGATACTAGGTCAACAAGGCCAATATAGTTTTTAACTTGTATGCCCAGGCTTAACACACAATCATATCAAAATGACTTTATTATTTCTATGTAGGTATTGATCAGATACAGGTTATTAGATCAAACAAGTTCACATGGTACTCTTATTCACTTTTAGATAGTAGACTATGTCAAACAAGTCAACTTAGTCTCTTATTCAGCTCAAGAATAGAAAACTAAGTTGAACAAGTCAACTTAGTATCACAGTCAGCTTCTAGATAAAAAACTAGGTTGATCAGACTGGTATAGTCATCTTAATAGGTTTCAATAAACAAAGAATTGTAGAAATAGGTCAACTTAGTTAACACAATTAGAAGAACTTGAAAACAATATTCAATAAATATTTCACAGTCCTTGGCATCTTCTAACCCACTAAGGTTTCTTTCTTTTTTTCTCTTTTATTTCTTCCTTACAGATCTATTTTTAAAATTTTATAGTCTTTAAAACTACAATCATATAATAAACTAGGTCAACCTAGTCGACCTAGTTCTATATTTTATCTTCTATCTAAAATACTAGGTCGATCTGGTCAACATAGTTTTTAGTATAGTAGTGACCCTGTCAACTCTGTTCTATAATTTTTGCATACACTATCATTTAAACTGACTCTAAATTGTGCTTAAATTGGAAATTAATAACTATATGCATGCTAGTAATTAATTCACACATTTATTTTCAGTTGTTTTCATACTTAAAGTAGCTCATATAGTTTAATTAGGTGGTTTTTTAATATACCGTTTAGTTGCACTATTTTTCTCTTTCTTTCACATACTACCAAATCACTTAATTTTAAAATCCATTTTAATTTTTATCTATCCAAGGCCTACCTACTTATATTTCATTACCAAGTGGAAAGCCAACTTAGTTTTTTGGCTAAATACAAACATGTGGTTAATGATATATATTGTCAAAGCATCCAACACCCTTATCACTATGAGATTGTGAAGTGAGGGGGTAGATCCCAATATCAAGCCAGTACCATTGCCAACATAGATCCCTTTTAACCTAAACATCATGAAACCATCCATAGATTGCTTTCTAGTTCTCTAATTATAGCCAACTTCCCTATCACACTTAAAATAATACTTTATAATAATCTAACAATATTCAAGATGACACTTAGCATTTACTTTTTTAGTTGACTACTTGTTTTTTACTTACTGTATGGTGTATTATAAAAACTTGCATTGGTTAGCATTGATGCAAGGTTTTGTGTTGTATGCATCAATTGGATCATTCTCATTGACCCAATTGATTATGTGTTTGATTTTATTAATTATTTAAAGTACATTACAAAATCTTTTCATGTTTTCAATACAGTGTTGTTCTGTTCGACACGGTCTCTTATAGATTATTTTATTTATTATCTGTAGTATCAAGTCAACTTGGTCAACTTTATATCCCTTTTACTAGTCAAGTTATAGTACTAAGTCAACCTGGTTCACCCTATACCTTTATTAGGCTATGTTTTTTCCCAATTTGTAGTACTAAGTTGACCCAGTCGACTCTATACTCTTATTATTATCATGTATATCTAACTTAGTTCTCTATCTGTCTGAATTAGTTCTTTGTCTCTACCTCATTCTTATTGTTTAAAATCATTTTTATTTTATCAAACATCATGAAATGTCCTATCAAAATCTTCTTAGACAACCTAATCCATTTAGACACTATATGAGGTGCTCTTTTCTTCTTATATTTTCTTTCTCTTTTTAGCTTATGGGGCATCTTGTGATGTCCATTCATACATTACTCTAGCCTTTGGGGCATCTTGTGATGCCCACCCACATATCATTTTACACTCTAGAGCATATTTTTATACCCATCCCTATATCCACTTACCCTTTGGGGCATCTTGTGATGCCCACTCTTATTTTCCATTACATGCTACCTAACTAATTCAACTTCAATAAAAATTCTGAGACATAAGCTTGTCTCTCACATGTTCATCCTTGATATGGACATTAGTGTAGGATCCTTCCCTTCTTTTCATACTTTCTATATGCTATCTAAATTTTTTTTAAATACTTACATGGGTCTCACCTTCTACATCAATTTTCTCTTTTCACAAACTTTAGTCATTCCTTTTGGTCTTTTGGTTTCCCCTTTTCTCATAATTTACATTGTAAAACCATGGATAGGACCCGGTCCTCCTCATAATATACTTTCATCTTTTTTATTTTCATATTTTTTACACACTTTTTGGCACTCCTTAAGTTTATCATTTGTGAACTACAGTGTAAGATCATGAATAGGACTTGGTCTTCCTCACAAATACCATCTTTTTCGTATCCCATTTATTTTTCCAATACTTTTTTGTACCCTTATGGGTTTCTCTTTTATGAGTTGTATTGTAGGAGCATGGATAGGACCTGGCCTTCCTAATAAATCACCATCTTTTCATTCCTTTTCTATAATATGTTTTGCAATGGTTACGAGTTTCTGATCTTTGTTTTCAACTTTAGCTTTTACTTCTTTTGATAGATAAAATTTGCATTATTAGAACAATTAATGGTTAAGTGGTGTTATTTATGTGCCCTTAATACATTAAATTACATTAGTTAAATAATAATATATTTTATTATTTATAATGAATTTATTCTCATGTAAATAAAAAATAAAATATATTAAATGACCTTTAGAGAAGTTGGACCCATTAATGTGGTGGTTAGAAAAGGTCACATTATAATGATCATATTATCTTATCTATATAATAAAGATTTTATATTGTAAGATGTAATAAAAAAAGGAGAGTTGAGACAAATGAAGAAATGTAGAGAACACATTTTCAAGTTATGTGAAGATTGAAAAAAAAGAAGTGAGAGGAAGAAAGATTGTATTGGGTACTTGTTAGTTTCTCATACTATGAATAATCTTTGTGGATTTTTACCTCTTAGATATTTTTTCATGTATATCTTGTGTTGGTTTCATGTATGCCTTTGCTCTTGATCTCATATCTAGATCCATTGCCCGTATGTATTATTTTGAATGTTTTATTATGGTATCAGAGCTAATTGATATTTAATCAAACATCAAGGTTATAGATTAGGATTGTTGAGTTATGTTCAAGATTATTTTTCTTAAAAATCTACTTGTAGATTATGTGGCATGTTCACAAGAGTTCATAATTTATGTACAAGTATTCATTGGTAGATCTAACCAATTGGATCTATTTTTGAAACCTTTTCAACCCTTTGGAGGACTTGCATATTCTATGGTATGATCTATCTTCTACCTAAGGATCTGATAAGAAAATTTAATTTCAAATTTATTTATTATTTCTTGGCATTTAAAACTGTTATAAATATTTCAAATTGCCTTTCTAAGCTTCCTTAGAGCCTCTAAGGCAATTTTTGTAGAATTTCATTTTTTTCTTCTCCTTCTAGCTCTTTTTTTTAGCATGTGAAAGATAAAAATTAGTATATTTTTAGTTTTTAGGTAGAAAATCTCAATGTTAAACCCTCTATTGGCTTAGTTTGGCCATTTTCATGCATTTTTTACCTTTACTTCACTTGATTTGGATACCTGTAGCTCATTTTTTTCTCTCTCCTCCCAAACATCCATGTATGGCCTATGAGTGATAGAATTTTAAAAAATATATATTTTAGAGCCTCTGCATCTAGTTTTCATTGTTTAAAGGTTGAATTTTCAATTTTTAAAGCTTGCTAAAACCTTTCTAGACCTTGTAAACTTAAGTCAAAGTCTATTTGAAGCTTTATTTTGGATTTTTGAAGATCCTAACCTCCAAATCCACCATTTTACAACCATGTATAGCCATGAGTAAAAAAATCAGTTAAAAAAATTTGTTCTTGAGCTTTTGTTGTCCTTTTTAGACATTTAAATGTTGATTTCTCAGTGATTAAACCTACCTAAGCCTCTTGGAGATTCACCTAAAGCATCCTTTCAAGATCTAATTTTTTCTCTCTATCATGGGTTCCATAATAGCTACATTAGTATAAAACATTAATTTTTTATCAACAAAATTCAATTTTGAGTGTGCCAAATGCTTAGTTTGATCATTTGGAGGTGATTTTGTGCTTTATAGAGTCTGATTTGGTCTCTTGTAGCCTCCTTTAACTCCCCTAATGCCCCAAGCTCCTTCCTATACACCATTAATGCTTTCTACAATTTTAAATATTTGGTAATAGTTTTAAAATAAATTATTTATTAAATCTTTGTTTTAATAATTAGTTAAATTTCTATACAAGCATATGGTGGGCCCCTGTGTGTTACCTTGTTTTTTCTAGAAAATGAAAAACATTTAATTATTTTTCTTTATACAATCAGTAAATATTTATTTTATATGTTTTTAATATTTTGATTTTTAAAAACTATAATTAATTAAATATATTTTAAATCATGTAGCTTACATGTGAAGTCTTGTATTGGCTAAAGGAAAGGTGACTAATATTTTTTAGAAAATACTTGTAGATCTAAGGTCCTTAAATAAAATATCAATCCCAATATATTTTTTAATCAAAATTAATTTATTTTAAAATAATTGATTAAAATTTTTAATTATTAGCCATGCAAAATCTCATGTGTAAATTTTGTAACACTTTTGACACTTTCAACATCCATGACTTGTCATATTTTTTATT